>CM055075.1:25926772-26050607 GCA_029204045.2 Tillandsia leiboldiana | reverse complement strand
CCTTTTGATGAAAGGCTGCGGCTGAGCAATCCACTTAGGTGGTTGAGTTTTGAGAGTGACTGAGTGTGAACCCCTGCTTCTTAGGGCCCCTTTTCTGTGCAGGTGTTTGTGTGGGTGTGTTTCGGGTCGCTTGGGTTGAGTTGGCTCTTAGGAGTGATGTTAGAGCGTGTTGCTCGGGCTATTTGTTCCTTTCCCCCCGTCTTTTGTTGGAGCTCTTGATAGTTCTTCCACGTCTCAGCTCATGAGTGATAGGCTTGTGGATTTCTCGCCCGTGACGGACTTGTTTTCTTTGAGATCTGCGAGTATTTGTAGTACGAGGGACGCCCGTTGCGAATTCTGGCTCGTGAGATGAGAGAATTACGCAATTGGGTCATGCCGTACTGGTTGTTGTTGTTGCTGAGGAGTAGTCACGGGGAGTGAGTGGGGACCTGGGAGCTGGAGATGATGTTGCTGGGTACCTACCCTGGTTTTGGGAGACCTCCTTTTGTGTTGCTTTAGTTTCGAGGACGAAACTTTCTTTTAGTGGGGGAGGATGTGGTGACCCGGATCTTTGCAGGGCTTGTACAGTGTGATCAGCAGCTTCTGGAAGCCTACGTGGCATGTCGGCGGTGTTCGCGCGCCTATTTGGACACAAGAGATGGACTCGGGGCTTAAAATGGATCACGTGGGTAATCGGGGGACCCCGTCAGATGTTTAGAAGAGTTTACGCGCAGTACGGATATCAAATTTAGGCTCGGCGCGAAATTCGGATTAAAAATACCTTTTCGGGAGCCTCCGGCAATTTATAGGTTTGGAATTTGGCAAATCGGACGCCGGATTTGGATTCAGCGCGCGAAAACGGTCAAGATGGGCTATTTACTTGCTATTTTTGAGCTTGCGGTTACTGTTCACGCCGGAACAGTGTCTCCGGCGATCGCCGGCGGCGCAGCCTCGGGCAGGCGGCAGGCGGCGGCACGCGGCGCGGGCAGGGCGCGGGCAGGCGCCCGGGTGCGCGGGCAGGCGCGCGGTCCACGGCGGCGGGCGTGCACCAGGGCGGTGCCACGTGGCAGCTTGTGGTTGGTTGGTTCAGGAGGCGCGGTCCACGGAATTTCGTCGGGTGCACGGTGGACCGAGGGGTGACACGTGGCAAGGTATTACTGGTTCGGTGTTGTGGTCCACTCAAACAGTGGAGTGGGTGACCGGGGCAGGTGCCTTACGCGGGGCAGGTGACCGACCGCGCAGGGGTGCACGGCGCGGTGCACGGTAGTTGGGGCCACGTGGCGCGCCACCATTGGCGGGCGCACGTGCACCGGGCGCAGCGAAAACGTGAGGGGACATGGAGGGTATTTTTTCCAAAAGATTTTTCAGCCTATAAATTCCCAACCCGAGCCCTCTTAATTGTTTTTTTTCTCTCAACCCTCTCACCCTTTGCCCAAACTCTCTTAAGACAAATTCTTCCTATCCGAGTCCTCTATCATCCTGCAGAGTTTCTGAATTTCTGAGTGCACGCATCCCGAGGTTCTGGATTTTACGGCGCGGCGCGACGTTGCATTTCCTGTGTTCCCCTTCGTCGCAGCAGCAGTGTTTTGGCTCCCCTGGGCTACCCCGAGATCCTATTTCTGTGATTCTTGCGCCGAAAGTCTCCTAAGAGGTAGGGCTTCATCTTTCGTTTTGATCGCGCTTTTCCATTTTGAATGTTTGGCACGGATCCGGAGGCAACAACAGTGACCCTTTTCTGTGTGGATTTGCGAGACAGCGGCAGGGTATTTCGGCCATATCTTCGCGCACGAGCGTCAGACGGAAACGAGCTTATACAACTTTTTCATCTACGGATCGCAAGGAACGTGCTCGTATTTTCTTGGATTTTTCAGAGATTTATTTCGAGGTGAAAATCTCTGTTTCCCTGTGTACAGTGCTACAGTATTTTGATACAGATTTTGGTTGAGTGTACCACCTTGCCGAATTTATATCTTGACTTACTGAACTCGGATTTGGGCGTGTAAATAGCCGTTTCGAAGGTATCGACGCGCGGATCGCTGTGATATTTTTCTGGGAATTTTCTGGGCTCTTGCTGCAGGTGAAAATTAAGCATTTCTGTGACTTGTTGTATGTGTGTGTGAGAGCAGATTTTGGAATGTATGTGTAATAGTGGACTTTGTATTGTGCCAGGAGAGTTACGGGTGTGCTGAACTTATTGGAGCAAGGGATTAGAGATTATCTGGTGTTTTCAGCTGTTGGGCTTTGGACAGTCAGCTTTTCAGGTGGGTGCTTTGTTCCGAGAACCGGTGGACGGTTCTCTAACTCTATATGTTAGAATTGCATGCAGGTGTAGGGTACAATACCTGGGATTGATTGGTAAGCTTAACAATGTTGATTTATGGGAATTGCAAGTTAATTATTCATATTATGACAATGGTATTAATCAGACATTTATGTTGATGTTTAGTGGAAGCGTACCTAAGGCAAGGTTACCCTATATGATTAATTATCATGCCATGTTAGCACATAACCTTTTACGAGGCTGGTTTATGCAATGGGATAGGACCTTGTAGTTATCTGCAGGTTCTACTCTGAGGAGAGATTATGGATCGAGGATTATGGACAGCTATAGTCATTGATAATTCTGGCATGAGGTTTATTTCCTTTATTCTTCTTTGAGGACAAATGCATGCTTGTATGGACATATAGTTAGGCCATCTTTTACTGCTGCACTACATATTGGAACTTGACTTAGGAGAAACCATGCTATTCCTTTCTCCTTCTTGTTAGTCAGGCGGTTGTGTTGCTCAGATGCGAGCAGGGGTCTGGCGTAGTGTAGCAGGGACATTGGTGTCAGGGACGGGTTGTGCTGGATTGCGGCTGGCAGGGTTTTGGCGGTGACCGCGGACTTTGGGCGGTTGACCGGAGGTCGGTTATAGTACTTAGTTATGGACGGCAGGGTATTGCGGCAACCTCGGATATTGGGCGGTTGACCGGATATTTATAGATGTATCAGATTGGGTATTAGACTTTCCTCTAGTGGATGGAGTTTCCACTTATCGTTTACTGTTGTATCAGTTTGGGGATCGGGTTTCCCTTTAGTGGATGAGTTTTTCCACTTTGATCCGAGTCGTGATCCAGTCCTGCTATCTCGTGATACTTGTTACAGTGAGACTTGTTACAGTGATACTTTACTCGTGTGGGTCGCTCCCCACGAGTGCCACTCTGGAGTAGGCGAGACCGGGTTGTCGTACCGGTGTTGAGTTGAGCTTTTACCGGGTTGTCGTACCGGCGTTGAGGTTGAGCTTTTACCGGGTTGTCGTACCGGCGTTGAGTTGAGCTTTTACCGGGTTGTCGTACCGGCGTTGAGTTGAGCTTTTACCGGGTTGTCGTACCGGCGTTGAGTTGAGCTTTTACCGGGTTGTCGTACCGGTGTTGAGTTGAGCTTTACCGGGTCTTACTGGTCCATCGTTTGGGTTTATTCAGGAGATACTTTTTGTTACACTCGTGCCTGGGGGACCGAGTGAAGTCTAGTAGCTGTGTTTAGACCAGTGCTAGTGTTGTTGGGAACCGTTTGGGGATTGACGGTAGTCCCGGGGTTGTTGCGGGTTAGTCGACCGTTGTGCGAGAGGTTTGGTGATCTTGAGGCTATTTGTTCTGGGAGAGAGAGCGTGGATTCCGACTATAGCCTGCATGAGCCACTACTCGATAGCGAGTTAGTCCGTTTGGACGCCCTACGTAATTCCTGCCCGTCAGCGGGAGGTGGTTGTAGGTGGGCGCAGGTTTGACTGGACCCGATGTGGCAGTCAGCTCGATTGGGTCGATTGAGCACCACGTGTGCGAGTGTTGCATATCTTTATCAGAGTTTCCCCATTTGAGCTTTTAGATAGAGGCATGGTAGCTGTAGAGTGTCTCCAGCTCATTCTTTCAGTTTTATTGCATTGGTTATCTTTTGCCTCTAATAGTCTTGGTGGGCAGATCGTCGGGCCTTGTGGCGATACCCACTGAGAACTCCCTTTTTGCGTAGTTCTCACGCCCTTTGGGGGTTTTCCCCCTTTTGTCCTTTCTCTCCTTTGTTTTGCAGAGTCTTAGCGGGTGTTGCCGTTCTGTGGTTGCTGTTCATGATGAGGGAGTAGCGAGCTAGATCCAGACCCATCTTTGGAGAGTAGCGGTACCCCCCCTTTTTTGCGGAGATCTTCAGCATAGTCGGTAGTTTAGTATTTACCTTCCTCTTGTGAGAGACTGATGTAGTGAGGATATGATGTATTGAGAGCTTGTATACTGATGTTTTATTTGAGATATCTCCCTGTTGAGCTATGAGTTTTATATTCGAGGTTATTGTATGATTATCATTTTTGGGAGATGGACCTTGTTGTTTTATCTTCAGTCGTACCGTGGTTGATTTTATTTCTATAGCAGTTTTATCTTTTAGCTCTGATATCTGTTTAGCTGTAGCTCTTTTTGCAGGTAGGACGCTTCGCCTATGCGGGTTGGCATAGGTGGCGGATCTGTTGGCGAGCCGGGTCGCAGTTTTGACCCCGGGGCGTGACAACTGTGAATCCCTCGGGCTGCTGCATATAGATCTCTTCCTCTAATTCGCCATGTAGAAAAGCTGTCTTCACATCTAGTTGCTCAAGTTCTAGATCATCCATGGCAACCAAACCGAGCAAAACTCTAATGGATGTATGCTTCTCCACTGGTGAGAAGACATCATTGAAGTCAACACCTGGAATTTGACTGTATCCTTTTGCCACCAATCGAGCCTTGTATCTGATACTCTCAGTTCCCTGTGTGCCTTCTTTCTTCTTGAACACCCATTTACATCGAACAGCTTTCTTTCCTTTAGGAAGCTTCATTAAATCCCAAGTCTGATTCTTATGAAGAGATTCCATCTCTTCCTCCATAACGAGCATCCACTTAGCGGAATCAGTACATGAGACTGCCTCTGTGTAAGTAGATGGCTCCTCAAGTGCATCTGTTTCTTATGCAGTTACAAAAGCATAGGCCACCAGATCCGTGTCTTCATATCTCTGCGGTGGTCTGATCTGCCTCCTTGGTCGATCTCTAGCTATAGAGTGTGTGTCTGTCTGTGGTGGTGCCTGAGGCTCCGCAGGAACAGAATCGCCTAAAGTGATACCTGATGCCGGAGTGATCTGAACTTTAGAGTTTGTTTGATACTCCAACTCGACAAATTTCTTTGTTGCACCTGCACCTGTATCTGTATCTGTACCTGTATCACAAGGAACATGCGACTCCTCCTTTCGGCGAAGCATATCATTCTCGTTAAACATAACATCTCTACTGATTATAATTTTCTTATCCTCAAAACACAACAACCTAAAACCCTTTGTACCAGAAGCATAGCCCAAGAATTTGCATTCTTTCGACCTAGGTTTTAGCTTTCCTTGACTCACATGTGCATAAACTAGACAACCAAATATTCTCAAATCAGAATAATTTGGAGGGTGACCAGACCATACATCTTTTGGAGTTTTGAGATCAATGGAAGTTGACGGAGACCTATTCACCAAGTAGCAAGCCGTAGAAGCTGCCTCTGCCCAAAATTCCTGACCAAATCATGCATTCGAAAACAAACATCTTGTCTTCTCGATGAGTGTTCTGTTCATACGTTCTGCTACGCCGTTTTGCTGCGGCGTGTAGGGAACTGTACGATGTCTCTCGATTCTTTCATTTTTGCAGAACTCATTGAACTCTCCTGAACAGAATTCGAGTCCATTATCTGTGCGAAGGCGTTTAATTTGCTTTCCTGTCTGCTTCTCAATCAAGATCTTCCACTGCTTGAAGGTCTTGAATATATCATTCTTGTGCAACAGAAAGAATGTCCAAACCTTCCTTGAATAATCATCGATGAAGGTCAGCATGTACTTTGCACCACCTTTAGAGGGAACCGGTGCTGGCCCCCACAGATCTGAATGGATGTAGTCAAGTGTTCCTTTTGTTCTGTGGACCGCTTTGCTGAAGCTAACCCTTTTCTGCTTCCTAAATACGCAGTGTTTGCAGAAGTCCAGACTTCCTGTACTTTGGCCACAAAGAAGTCCTCTCTTACTCAGCAATGTCAATCCTTTTTCACTCATATGTCCCAGCCTCATATGCCACAACTTTGTGACATCTGAATCTGACATAGATGAAGAGGATACTGCAGCTCCACCTGTCACAGTTGAACCTTGCAACACATAAAGTTTTCCTTCCTGCCTTCGTCCTTTCATCACAACAATGGCTCCTTTCGAAACCTTTAGAACTTCATCTCCACCAGTGTATTTATATCCTTTAGAGTCGAGAGTACTCAAAGAAATTAAATTTCTCTTCAATTGTGGAACGTACCTGACATCAGTAAGCGTTCTCACAATGCCATCAAACATCTTGATATTTACCGTTCCTCGTCCGACAACTTTGCAGGATGCATCGTTGCCCATCAAAACAACCCCACCATTCACAGCTTCAAAAGTGGAGAACCTGGGACACATATGGAACGAGCATGCTGAATCAAGAATCCACTCTGTGCTGGCTCTGGATTGATCATCGCAGACCAGCAGCACATTCCCCTCGCTGCTATAGTCTTCTGTTACACTGGCTTCAGCAGATTTTGAACCTTCTCTTCCCCTTTGATCACCTCTTCCTTCGGTCTGTTCCTTTCTTTTCAACTTGAAACAGTCCGCTTTAATGTGGCCCTTCTTGTTACAGTAATTGCATATCAAGTTTCTGTGCCTGGATTTCGACCTAGTCTTTCCTTTATTACTGTCTTCGAAACTTCTCTGCTTGGATCTTCCTCTTGTGAACAGACCTTCTGCCTGACTTTCAGTAGTACGACTCATCTCCTTATCGATCCTCTCTTTCGAGAGTAGGGCAGTTGAGACGTCTTCCAAAGATATGGTATCACGTCCATAAAGCATAGTATCTCTAAAATTTGTATAGGAAGATGGTAGAGAACATAACAATAATAATGCTAGATCTTCATCATCATATTTTACTTCCAGCATTTTCAGATCCGTAACGATTTCTTTAAAGCCATCGAGATGAGATTTTATACTCTTACCTTGAATCAGACGATGAGAGTATAACTTCTGCTTCAGATGGAGTTTGTTGGTAAGACTTTTCGTCATACACAATGACTCCAATTTCAGCCACAAGCTCGCAGCAGATTTCTCCTTAATGACATGCTGTAAGATCTCGTTCGAAAGATGCAGTTGGATCTGCGTAAGAGCCTTCCGATTCATCTTCTCCTTTTCCGCCATACTGAGGGATGCAGGCATCTTTTCCATCCCTAGCAGCGCATCCTCTAGATCCATCTGAGCCAGAACTGCGCGCATCTTCACTTGCCATAACGTAAACCTTGTGCTATGATCGAGCAATGGGAGATCATACTTCATGGACGCCATTGATGAGAAGAAACCCTAATCGATGAACATGGCTCTGATACCAGTTTGTTAGCAACGAGCGCACAAACTAAACAAGATCAATTGGCGATCACGACAAAGAAGTAAATCCAAAATGCACGACAGAGAATTAACACACAGATTTACGTGGAAAACCCTTTGCAGGGAAAAAAACCACGGGCGAAAGAGGAAAAATTTCACTATGTTGAAAAGGAGGGAATACAAGAGTTCTACTTCGTACAATCGCTCGATCTCACTCTAGGGCAAATAAAAGAGAAAATAGGGTTTTTCCCTAGCGGCCCGAGCCCTTCGCTTCCACCACAGACATCCACAAAATTTCTCATCGCACCGCGAAGCCGTCGGCGAACCTGAATCATAATATCGAAGCGATTCTGATTTTGAGTCACATCTAACAAGATCAAAAACAGCCCATTTCCGATTGCTGAAGTTTTTTTGGCCAAACTACATTTTAGGCCGAACAGTCTGGTTTGAGTGGAAGAATTCTGTTTGAGGACTTAGCCCACCTTAAGAGACTGAACATGTCGCACTTCATCAAAGCAAAAAGATCAAGATTCTGAGATGAAGAACCTAGCCGAATTGTTCCTTCACCTGCTCACCTAATTCTTGAAGATTTATCTTGTATAAGAAAAAGATGAACTTTTTACATTCAACAATTTCATTTTGTTATGTAAGCTTACTTGATGCTATCACTTCCATTAATTCTTAGATTTCCAAATTTCATGAACAGGACAAAAGGATAAAGTACAGATATAAATATCAAGGAATGAAGCAAGAGAGATTCAAAAGAGAAGGAGAGAGAGAATGGAGAAGCAGCACACCAGGACCAATGATAATTAAAATAAGAGCGACTTTGTAGGATCTCACAAAGTTTGAAGAAAAATTAAGGCCAATTAAAATGCTACTATTCTTGACAAAATAGAAAGAGATTTCCATTCAACACTTATTTTTATTTTCAGTGACATGGTTGGTGTTTTTCTATTTTCCTTCTATTATGTTTCAAAAAAAATAATATTTGTAATCTTCAAAGGTGGTGTAAATTTTATTTTCTCATACTAAAGTTCACAAAACTCTAAATGAATTTTAGTAAAAATATAAAAAATAAAAAAAATTAATGTAACAAGTAATAAAAGAATAACATTTAAATAAAAAAATATAAAATATGCATTATATTTTGGGATGTATTAATAATATTGTTCTTAATTAGCGCAAAAAAATACTATAAAAAAAAAAAAAAAAAACTATAAAAAAAATAATTTTCTCGTTTTTCTTTTATGATGATAGAGAGTCTTCTCTTATTTTTTTTCCACTCAATATTCATTGGACATGAGAGAATAATTTTGCCTCCTAACTTTTCTTTTCCATCATTCTCTCAATCCAAAAGAGTGTTAGTGTTTCTAATTTATGCTTCTATGTGGATTGACATGTGGCACTGGTAAGTGTTTTTCGACGTGAACAAGCAATAATTTAATAAGGAGGTTATAAACTGTTGACTAAAATTCAAAATTTTATTTATTCTTATTTTATTTTATTTTTATTATATTTTATTTTTAATTTTCTTTTAACGCGCAACGTCCGCGCGTAGCGCCCGTTACGCGCGGGCGTCACTTGGCTTCGCGGGCGCAGCGGCTTCGCACCGTTCCGCTCTTTGCTCCAACGTTAATTAGAACGTGGCAACGTTCTAATTAACGTTGGCTATCCACCTGTGTGTATATATATATATAGATATATATATATACATGTTGACTGGAACAGGGGCAGGTGGTGCTAAGTGAAGTTAAAAAGGTTTTTGCAGAGAGAAAGAAAAAGAAAGGGTTTGAGTGAAGTTTGTTTCTCTTAGAAATTTTTCCGTCGATTTCATTTTGGGTGTCGAAGAAATTCCGTCAACCTCTTCCGCGTTCGTGTCCGTAGGAGGAGGAATTCCGGTCGTATCTTGGGGCGGTGTTTTCGACTAATTCCGCACGAAGGAGGGAAATACGCCTTAGGACAGTGCCCAGCGCGCTTCCGGAACTCTCGTGTCAAATTCTTTGTCGTACATTTGGATTTAGCGATTATCTGTAAATCTAATTTATTTTGTTATCACAAAGTTTTAGTTGGATTTTAATAACAATCAAAATTCTGTTGTGGTAGATCCCAACAATCTAAGGCGTAATTCCTTTTGATTGTGATTAAAATCTGACGGTGCTAATCCGTTAAGAAATATATTTTGCATATAATCTGTTTGTCAACTTGATTGTATGTTTGTCATCAAAATTTAAATAAATTGGGATTAGCATTTTTAAATTATATTCGCATATAATTTTATTTGCAATTTACTATTTTTTTTCTTCCCCGAATACGTTAATTTAAAAAAAAAAAAAAAAATAAAAATAAAAAAAAAAAAAAAAAATCAAGTCGCATATCTATCTTGTACGTAAAATCTTGTTTTTTTTTAAATATTTTTTAAAATTAATTGAAAAGTTATTTACTGTTTCAAAAAAAAAAAAAAAAAAAAAACTACAGTAAATATATAAAAAATTTAGTTACGAAAAAAAAAAATATTGTTATTAGCTTGAAAGAAAAAAAAAAAGGGCATATTTATATATAATTACAATAATTTTTTAAAATTATCTTAAGTGCCAATTGAACCTGCAACCTTAGTTTTGTGGCAAAGACATTTAACCTGTAAGCTCAAAACCTATTTTATATTTTTTAGTTTAATTTTATTTTATTTACTGCAGTTTACGTATTTTGTTTGATTGCATTTAAATCCGAAAATAATTTAAATCAAATTTAAATTTAAATTGTTTGGGCCATCTGTTTGCTGCTGAACGAACTTTCATAATAAACTAATTGTGAATACTTAAACCCTAAAATTTATTGGATGACTAGGGTAGAAACCTTAAACAACATGTTTGTTTGTCTAAAAAGGTTTTTTGAACCTTTTTTGCAGCTCATTTTTATCATTTCGAATTTTCTTATTCCCTCAATTAGATTGTCCAAAATGGCTTATGTTGATTCTTCTAGCCTTAAGCCAGAAAAATTTAGAGGGGTAGGATTTTTAAGGTGGCAAGAACAGTTAGAGGCTTGGTTAATTACCTTAGGCCTAATAACTGCAATTGGCAAAACACCTCCCTTTCCTACTTCTAAAATTTCTTCTACTCCTTCTGTTGATTCTTCTAAATCTACTACCTCAGTTACTGAACCTGCATCTGACAGATCCCCCGAGGAAATTGAATTTCACTGTAGATTTAGAATACTAAGTTGCCTTTCAGATGAACTTTATGAAACATATAGGAAATATTTAACTGCCAAAGATTTATGGTGTGCTCTAGAAGATGCTTACATTAGAGATAATGAAGGCGCTGCTAGATTCACCATTACTGATTTCAACAATTTTAGAATGGTAGAGAACATTCCTATAAACGATCAAATTCACCAATTTCAAAATTTTGTCCAAGAGATTAATAGAAATGGATCAACTTTAGATGACACCTATCAAGCTACCTGCCTATTGGACAAATTACCCCCTTCCTGGTCAAGATTTGCCCATGAACTTAGAAGAACTCAGGGAACTCTTCAACTTAGATCTGTAATTCAAGCTATTAGAATAGAAGACCAATATCGACTTAGAGAGGTTAAACCAACCGACAACAGATCAAACTTAAACTTGACCGAGATTTCGAATCATAGCCATGAGTCTAAACCCAAAGGTAAAAATTTTAAGCCTAAGGGTAAAGGCTTTAAGGGTCAGAACCCAAACCGGAACCCAAACCGAAACCCAAACCGTACCCAAAAACCCTACACCTACCAATCTAATGGGAATAAGAAGAAAGATGGATTTTGTTACGTTTGTGGCCGGGACAATCATTTTGCTTCAAAATGTTTCTATCGGAAAAAAGAGAAGGTTGTCTACAAGAAGGGCCAAACTAATCAGAACAATTATCCTAAACCTCAAGTCAACATGGTTGAGGGTGAACCTTCAAACTCCACTTTTAGGTCAGTCTCCTTTATACCTAATGTTAACCTCACCTATCATGATTTAGATTGGTGGTTAGATTCAGGAGCCAACGTCCATGTTTGTACTAATAGGTCCCTATTCTCCTCCTATCAGGACTCAGGTGGAGGATGTGTGACTGTTGGAGACGGAAAAGCTGTCAATGTGCTGGGGATCGGAACAGTCAAACTGAAGTTAACTTCTGGAAAGACTCTGATCCTTCACAATGTGCAGCATGTTCCCGAGATCCAACGGAACCTGATTAGTGGATCTTTATTAGTGCAATTAGGTTATAAGATTGTACTTGAATCTAATAAAATTGTAATTTCTAAGGGGGAAATGTTCATTGGAAAAGGTTTTGTATCTGACGGTTTATTCAAACTGAATGTAATTTCTTTTGTTGATAATAAAATTTTTTCACATTCAGTGTCTACTTCTTCTTCTACTGTGTTAAATACTGAATCTTGTGATGTATGGCATGGCAGATTAGGGCATGTGAACCTTAAATCTATTCTGAAATTGACCAATCTTAATCTCTTACCAAAATTCAAGATTGATTCCAAATCTAAATGTGAGATTTGTACCCAAGCTAAGCAGCCTAGAAAACCTTTTAAATCTGTTCCTTATAGGGATACCCAGATTCTTGAACTAATTCATAGTGATGTCTGTGATTCTAATAGAGTACCTACCCGTGGAGGCAGTCGCTACTTTGTGACTTTTATAGACGACTACTCCAAGTTTTGTTACACCTATCTCTTGAAGACCAAAGATGCAGTCCTCTATAAGTTTAAAGTCTTTAAAGCTGAGGCTGAAAACCAATTGGATAAGAGGATTAAAATTCTAAGGTCTGATAGAGGAGGCGAGTATACTTCAAATGAATTAAACCTATTCTGCGAGGAACATGGAATAATTCATGAAGTAACAGCTCCTTACTCACCTCAATCTAATGGTGTAGCTGAAAGAAAGAACCGAACCCTATTGGACATGGTTAATGCCATGATTTTAAGCTCTGGTGTACCTCAGAACTTGTGGGGGGAGGCTCTTTTATCAGCTTGTTACATCCTCAATAGGATTCCCTCTAAGGATAGAACCCAGACACCTTATGAATTTTGGAAAGGAAGAGCACCTAGGTTGAGTTACTTCCGAGTGTGGGGGTGCTTGGCTAAGGTATCTATTCCTGAACCCAAAAGAAAGAAGATTGGACCTAAAACTATAGATGCTATCTTTATTGGATATTCCTTAGATAGTAATACCTATAGATTTCTTGTGATCAATTCTGAGATTTCTGAAATTTCCAATGATACTTTGATTGAATCTAGAGATGCAACTTTCTTTGAAAATATTTTTCCTTTCAAAACCCGCATTTCTAGATCTGCCCTTGATTATCAGTCTACTTTTGATCATGCATCTATTACTGATCATATACCTGCATCTGATTTGCATTATAGTTTAGATCCTGTAGAACCTGATCCTATTCCTGAATTAAGGAGAAGTAAGAGAACTCGCTTTGAGAAGAACTTTGGAGAAGATTTCTTTACTTTCTTAATCGAAAGTACTCCTTCGTCTTATAAAGAAGCAATGAGTTCTCCTGAAACTTCCTTTTGGAAGGAGGCTATAAAAAGTGAGATTGAATCAATTATCTGTAATAACACTTGGATTCTCACTGATTTACCTCCTGGTTGTAAACCCCTAGGATGTAAGTGGATCTTTAGAAAGAAACTTAGGACTGACGGATCAGTAGAGAAGTATAAGGCGCGACTTGTTGCTCAAGGTTTTCGACAAAAAGCTGATGTCGACTACTTTGACACTTATGCGCCCGTTGCTCGCATTGCTACTATCCGAATTCTTCTTGCATTAGCATCCATTCATAAACTTTTGATTCATCAAATGGATGTCAAGACCGCTTTTCTTCATGGTGATCTTGAAGAAGAAATCTATATGACTCAACCTGAAGGTTTTTCTGTGCCTGGTCAAGAGGATAAGGTGTGTAAATTAGTTCGCTCTCTATACGGACTAAAACAAGCACCTAAACAGTGGCATGAGAAATTTGACAGTGTTATAGCTTCATATGGATTTCTGACCAACGATTATGACAACTGTCTCTATTTCAGGAGATTTGATGATCGTTGTGTCCTTCTTTGCCTTTATGTTGATGACATCCTGATTCTTGCTCCTGATCTTGATCTGATTAACCAAGTTAAATCCTTTTTATCGACTCATTTTGAGATGAAGGATCTTGGTGAAGCAGATGTAATTTTAGGGATGAAGATTATTAGATTATCTGATTCGATTTGTCTAACCCAATCTCATTATACCCAAATGGTTCTTGATAAGTTTGGTTATTCTGATTGCTCTCCTGTATCTACCTCTTTTGATCCTAGTGTTCAACTTGTGAAGAACACTAGTAATCCTGTGAATCAGGAAAGATTTGCCCAGATTATTGGTTCTCTGATGTACCTAACCAATAGAACTAGACCCGACATTGCCTATGCCATATCAAGATTGAGTAGATATACTAGTAGTCCTAGCATGATTCATTGGATTGCTCTGGAAAGAGTATTTCGTTATCTTAAAGGTACTCTTTCTTTTGCTCTTAATTTTATTGGCTATCCTGCTGTAATTGAGGGATACAGCGATGCCAATTGGATTTCTGATTCTTTGGACATTAAATCTACTTCAGGCTATGTTTTCATTCTTGGTGGTAGTGCAGTTTCTTGACAATCCACCAAACAGACTATAATAGCCAGAAGTACTATGGAGGCTGAGTTGGTTGCCCTTGACATACTTGTCTTGAAGCCGAGTGGCTTAAGAACCTTTTACATCAATTCCATTAATTTCTACTCCTATTCCACCTATTTCTATTAGGTGTGATTCTCGAGCTGCAATTGACTTTTGTAAAAAGAAATTGGTAAATTCTAAAGCTAGTAGACATATTAAATTGAGACAAAAGTCTGTTAGATGGCTAACTTCTCATGATGTTGTTTCTTTAAGTTTTATCAGATCTGATCAGAATCTTGCAGATTGCTTGACGAAAGGCCTGAATAGGACTAAAGTCCTGGAGTCATCGAGGGGGATGGGGCTTTGCCCGTAAAGGGCCTTCCTGCAGTGGGAACCCAACCTTTGTGATAGGAGATCCCTTGAAGAAGGTTCAATGTGGTAAAAACAAGCTGTCAGGTTGGCCAAAGAGCACTTTCTACTGTTTTATAGAAGAGTTTATCTCCAATTCCTATCCCTATGATGAGTAGTGCTCTGTGTAGTGGTTGAGGTTGAGTTTATAACTCTTAATGGGATCCAAGGCGGTAATTTCCGCGAGATGTGACTCTACACACATCCCTGGAGGAAACCACCTATATAAGAATATTCGTACAAGGCCGCGACTATGAGATATGGGCTGTCCATAGAAATTCTTATGAAAAATCAAGATACTGTGCATGGCCTTTAATGCACAGACCCGCGACGGAGATTTCTGTACTGTGTGTGTGGTAGTTGAAATCAGGGTCAAAGGAACGTAGTTCAAGACCTGGTTCACTCCGATTCCTTCTGATGGAAACTATCTACACTAAGTGAGGTCAAGTCTCTTAAAGATACCTTACCTATTACACAGTATAAACACCCAATAATTTATTATTTAATTTATTTATTTTATTTCATAATTTTGAATTTTGTGGGGGATTGTTGACTAAAATTCAAAATTTTATTTATTCTTGTTTTATTTTATTTTTATTATATTTTATTTTTAATTTTCTTTTAACGCGCAACGCCCGCGCGTAGCGCCCGTTACGCGCGGGCGTCACTTGGCTTCGCGGGCGCAGCGGCTTCGCACCGTTCCGCTCTTTGCTCCAACGTTAATTAGAACGTGGCAACGTTCTAATTAACGTTGGCTATCCACCTGTGTGTATATATATATATATAGATATATATATATACATGTTGACTGGAACAGGGGCAGGTGGTGCTAAGTGAAGTTAAAAAGGTTTTTGCAGAGAGAAAGAAAAAGAAAGGGTTTGAGTGAAGTTTGTTTCTCTTAGAAATTTTTCCGTCGATTTCATTTTGGGTGTCGAAGAAATTCCGTCAACCTCTTCCGCGTTCGTGTCCGTAGGAGGAGGAATTCCGGTCGTATCTTGGGGCGGTGTTTTCGACTAATTCCGCACGAAGGAGGGAAATACGCCTTAGGACAGTGCCCAGCGCGCTTCCGGAACTCTCGTGTCAAATTCTTTGTCGTACATTTGGATTTAGCGATTATCTGTAAGTCTAATTTATTTTGTTATCACAAAATTTTAGTTGGATTTTAATAACAATCAAAATTCTGTTGTGGTAGATCCCAACATAAACTACGTAAGCTGTGAGATAAAAAAAAAAATTTTAGAAATGCCTTCCATTTGGAATAAAAAATAAAAAAATTGGCATTACTTTTTCATGAAAAATATGAAATCTAAAGAATTTAAAATCAATCATTTTTAATTATTAATGTTTGTAGTTTACAAGTTTAATAGTGTAAAAGTATTTAAATCAGTAAAATTTTGATATAAAATTTTTTACAGGATTAATTGCATACGGCTCTATGTAAACATATCGAATAGCAGATATATTCCTACAAAGTTTAACTTTTCATATTTATCCTTTCAAAAGTCTAACGCTATTCATATATATCCCTCCGGTTTATTATCGTTAGTTTATTTTTTAACAGATTATATGTGAAATGACAGTTTTGCTCTTTCTAAAATGTCCAGAAATATCTGGAAGGGTAAAAAGGTAAATTTACCTCACTAACTAACCAAGATTAAGTATTTAATCTATGATTAACTAAATTTTTCTAACAGAGATAGACGGCAGGGATATATATGAATAACGTTGAATTTTTTAAAGGATAAATATGAAAAGTTGAACTTTGTAGGAATATATCTGTTATTCGATATGTTTACAGGGAGCCGTATGTAATTAACCCTTTTTTATACTATGTACGACCAGATTAATATCTCTGACAAAAAATATTAGTGTTATATCATAATTTAAATGGTAAAATAATTAACAATAATAAGTATTGTTAATAAATAATTTAATTAACTATAAATAATTTAATAAATTAATAAATTAATTAGCTAATTATCTAATAATTAAATAATTAGTTAATAAAATAATTAAATTAGTCAAAATATTAAATTAATTAAAAAGTTAATATAATAATTAAAATTATATTTATTTTAATTAAGCTTATTCTCAAGTGAGAATAAGCTTGTTCTAAAAAAAAAAAAATTAGAATAATAGTTTCAACCTTATACCGATTTATTTCAAAAAATTAAAAATTTCTGTTTCTATCCAAACCAAACACGTTTGAAGAACAAAACTAAAACAATACATTATTCTTATTTCCGATACAAACATTGCCCTAGGGTTCGGAACCAAACCCTTCAAATGTAGTGTCTATGGTATTAACAAGGCTTAGTTACACTCTACTATATATTTTAGAATTATTTTTATCTTTAAAGATACCACTGAAGCTTTTTTTTTTTCTTTTTTTTTTTTTAATCAATTTCTGTATTATCTATATCATAGCAGTCGAATTTTATATAGAATTAGGCTACTATACTATTAATATATCAAGTCATTGGTATTATTAGATTTTTGACTCTTAGATAAAAAAATATATAGTTAGGATAATAGTGATCTTCTAAATTTAGTGGGTGGTTAGTAGAATAGTATGATCTAAAAAATAAAAATAATTAAAGAAATAGATCTAACGGTAGAAAACTTGATAGCACCAAATGTTTGCTAGTATCAATAGCGTAGTAGCCGAACTCTTATATATATATATATATATATATATATATATATATATATATATATATATGGGATAATTACCTGTGTACCCCTAAAATATGAAGAAATATCTGATTTACCCCTCTTATTTTTTTCTTTCCAATATACCCTTCATACGTTCCACCGTTATTAAAAATACCCATACCGTTTTCCTTTGTTAAGTTAACTAGGGTTAAACTAGAGTTAAATAATAATCAGAGTTGAAAACTATCAGATATACCTATTTTGCCCGGGTTTAGGGTTTAGGGTTTAGGATTTTTTAGAGTTTTAGAGTTTAGGGTTTAGGGTTTTAGGTATCGTTTGATTCGGGGATTAGTGAGAATTAGTAGTACCAGGTATAAGTATAAAGTACGGAACAAGGGTAAAAAAGTGTTTGGGATGGTTCTAGGGATAAGAGATTTTGTATTTGGTATGATAATGAGGAATAAGAGGAATAAAGATGTTAAGTTGTGTAAATTACTTTTTTACCCTCAAGATTTAATATGTGATAAAAATTGTTAAAATCTAATTAGTTCGTTTTAATTAATGAATTAAAGCTTTAAAAAAATTAAGATAAAATCAAAATCATAATCAAATTATATTTTTTAAAAATAATATTTAATTTAATATTTTTTTTCTCAAATTAAATTTAAAATTTTAAATATAAAATTTCAACATTTAAATTTTAAAATTTAAAATTATATAATATTATTTTAAATTATAAATTTTAAACATAAAATTTTTTAATTTTTAAATAATAACTTTTACTTTCTTCGTTTTAATTAATGGATTAAAGCCTTACAAAAATTAAGATAAAATTAAAATCAAAATCAAAATCAAAATTATAATCAAAATCAAAATTAAATTTCAAATTATATTTTATGAAAATAATATTTAATTTAACATTTTATTTGTTTAAATTAAAGTTAAAATTTCGAATATAAAATTTCAAAATTTAAAGTCTTACAAAAATTATGATAAAATCAAAATCAAAATAAAATTTCTAAAATTTTGAAAATAATATTTAATTTAATATCCAATTAAATTAAAAAGAGAGAGGAGAGAGAGGGATTTGTGATGATGAGAGTGTATTGGGAAGAAGAAAAAAAGAGAGAGGAGAGAGAAATTTGTGATGATGAGTGTATTGGGAAGAAGAGAGAGAGAGGGGAGAGAGAGGGATTTGTGATGATGAGAGTGTATTGAAAAAAAAAAAAGGAGGGGAGGAGGGGTAATTTGGTAAAAAATAAATTTATAAAATAATGGGTAAGAACTGTTATTCCAGCTTATTCTGTTTGTACTGGAACTGCTGTACCTAATAGTTTCCCCTTTGTTCAATAGTGTTTGGGTACAAAGGGGAGATATCCCCCTTTGTACCCAAACCAAACAAAGCCTTAGGGTTTAGGGTTTAGGATTTTTTAGGGTTCTAGGGTTTAGGGTTTAGGGTTTTAGGATTTAGAGTTTAGGGTTTTTTAGGGTTTTAGGGTTTAGGGTTTAGGGTTTAGGGTTTTAGGGTTTAGGGTTTAGGGTTTAGGATTTTAGGGTTTAGGGGTTTAGAGTTTTAGGGTTGAGGGTATATTTGAAAGGGCAAAATAGTAGTTACACACAGATAACGGCAGTTCCAAACGGTACACTAACAGAGTTTAACTTCAGGGGTAGTTTGGAAAGAAGTTGGAACGTAAGAAGGGTAGTTTTAATATTAGCCTTCTAAGAGGGGTAAATCTGAAAACAGGGAAATTTTTAGGGATATGTAGGAAATTGCCCCTATATATATATATATATATATATATATATAGAGAGAGAGAGAGAGAGAGAGCGCTATATATATATATATATATATATATATATATATATATAGAGAGAGAGAGAGAGAGCGCGCGAGCGCTAGGCTGGAATGCTATTAATAGCACCAAGTCATTTGTGTTATTAAGTTTTTAACCGTTAAATTAAAAAATGTATGGTTGAGATGATAGTAGGCCTCTTGGGTTTAATAGGTGTTGGGGAAATAATAAAATCTAACGGGCGAAAATAATTAAAGGGGTTGATCTAAGGGTAGAAAATTTGATAGCACCAAATGTTTGGTGCTATCGATAGTATAGTAGCCGGACTCTCTCTCTCTCTCTCTCTTTCTCTCTACATGTTGATTATTTATTTGGTATCAGGGATATTTGGAGTTTGATCTCTGATGACACTTTTTTAGTTAGGGATAGTAATGGTGACAGTTATTCCGTATATTTTGATATTGAAAATCATAGTTTTGAGATTGATAATGATAATTCTTTTCTGAGATTGACAATGATATATATATATATATATATATATATATATATATATATATATATATATATAAGAGAAAGAAAAAAAAGATAGAGAGAGAGTGAGAGTTGAGCTGGAATGCTATCAGTAGTAAACAGGTCCCGTTGCCACCCATTTGTTTTCGATGATGGATCTTCCAAATCGGCATCGTTGAATATGATCTAGACTACTAAAAGTAATTAGAAATTAAATTTCAAATCTTTTCGATGCCATTGGCCTAATGATCAAAGGGTTTCAAATTTTATAATTTTAATGGTGGTTATGAGTCTGTTAAGACCAGAATTTTCGCCATTTAAAGGAACGACACGTGGCGTACACCGTCGGCTAAGAGCGTCAGCCAATGAAGGGAACGGTCAACCGAAAAAGGATATGCGTCCTGATCCGGACCGATCTTAGTTGCGTGAGAATGCATCACATGATGTGTACCATCGGCTGAAGGCATTAGCCGATGAGAGAAGTAGTCGACAAGAAAATGATCGCTTCATCCAGGATCGACTTCGGTCAAAGAAGGACATCAAACCGCCCGGGTCAAACAATGAAGAAGGCGGAATCAGAGTCAGCCTTCAGCTGGTCAAGCCACAGAATGAAGGGTTCTGGAAAGGAAGGATACGAGATTCGGGGCGCGAATCTCGTAACAGACCTAGAACGACAAGCAGCGCCTAGTATTGGAAAACGTCGGAGATCACGCATCGGCGCGATAATAAGAGGATAAACCTGGACGGAAGGACGGCTATTATCCTTTTTTGAGAAAGTCTCGACTCAAAAGGAGATAGTTGAGAATTTTATAATAATTCTCCCCAAATCACGCTGATAATTCAAATCAGCGCATTTAAATATGGTTCGGAAAGTGTATAAATATTCGAACCATCGAAGGAAAATGGGTCCTGCAACCTCGTAAGCCAGGACCACCCTCTACTTTTTCATATCTTTACTGCTTTTCTAGACAGATTTAGTGCTTTCTTAAGAGTAGATTAATTATAATTGGTTACCAGTTCCTTGTTACTTTTGTAACCCCCTTTCCACTTAATACAATCCCCACAATCGATCCCTTAGCCATTTGAGTTTATCTCATCTTTGCTTTTTTCTTTATCTTCATATCGCGATTCGGCTATTCTGAGCCGAACGGTCGCGAGAGTTACTGAGAAGAACTCGGCCGAGCGGATCTCTTCTCGGCCCAATCGCTTAATCCTTTTGACGCGCGGCGCATGACACTCGGAGGGTCACCCCGAGGGGCCGATCACGGATCGCATATTTTCAGCCCAAACAACTTCTGTGGCACGCCCGGTAGAACCCTCAGGTAAACTTTTACCTATATCCTACTATTATAATGTCAGAGGACAATAGCCTGACTCTCAAGAATAGAGTCATCCCCAGACTAATGGGGAACGATCAGGTTAGCAGCGCCGTGCATGTGGGCCATCCGCCACCGACGCCACCAGAGGCCCCTGAGACCAGCAGGAGGTCGGCGCCACATGAGCCGACTCTACATTAGTTATTCAGGCAAATCGCTCGAATGCTGGAGAATACCAAGCGGACCCAAGCATCCCTCGAGAAAAACAACCAGACGCAGGGCGCTCATAGAGTCAATGTTGGCCATCATGGCAGCCTCGAATGAGAAAATGGCTCGGATAAGGCAAACGTCACTACAACAAAATTAGGTTATAGGGACACATGTTTGTGACACTTTTGTACAAGTGTCCTATCTATATTCCATTTATATCCAAAATTAGGTTATAGGGACACATTTTTGTGACACATTACAAAAATATGTCGCTATACATCCTAGCAACGGCACATATAGCAACACTTACAATAAGTGTCTGTATTTTTGTCAGCAACACTTTTTTTAGATTTTAGAAACACTTAAAAGTGTCGCTATAGCCTAATTTTGTTGTAGTACGCTGGCCCGAAATGAGCCATAAAGTGGAGGGTTTACCTCCACAGCACCCTAGCAATTGCCGACGTAATTGATCACGATGGCGCTGGTAATACCGATAGTGCAATTCCAGGGGATTGCACCGCCGGCGGCTACTTATCAAGCGGCGCAGCCGCTGGGGGCAGTACAGCAGGAGTGGACCCCATATCAGACGGGAATATGGCCTATGTGGCAGAACATCGGCCAGCAATCGGACGCCTACTGGGGGATTACTCTGCCTCCCTCACCATCGTTCGTTTAGCCATAGACTGGGGGCAGGAACGGCGAGCAGGTCCCTCCGCAAAAGCCGGTTCAGGAACAGGCAGGCCACTACGGGCCGCCGTCTCCTCCAGTGCAACCGGCGATTTCTGTCACGCCCCGGGGTCGATACTGCGCCCCGGGCTCGTCAACAGATCCGCCGCCCATGTGGGAAGCCCCGTATAGGCGTAGTGACTAACCTGCAAAGAAACATCTACACTAGCAGATATCAGAGCTGAAATAGTAAAAGCTGAAATAAAAGACATAAAATATAACTACAACTCACCAATATACAGACCAACCTCACCAGAAAACAAGAGTCTCTCAGAAAAGCAGAAAAGAAAGGTACAACTCGATATCTCACTACAAAAGTCACTCGACATAACACACTCCAAAATAGTACAGGGGTACATCTACTCTCACTCTGATGATGACAGGAAGGGAACTATCTCGCGACTCCATTACCTCGGTCAGAAGGAGCTGGATCAGCAACTGGAGCTGCAGGAACCGGAGCAGAAGTCCCTGGGGAGAAGACACCACGACGGGTGTGAGAACTACATCCTACAGTAGTTCTCAGTGGGTGCCGCCAACAAGCCCGACGGTCTGCCACTAAGTCTACTAGAGGCATAAAGTAACATATGCAGTGCTGTAAGGAAAGCTGGGAAAAGTAACTCTACAGCTACTATGCCTCTATCTAGATGCTCAAGAGTGGAACAGAAAGAACATGATGCCACAACTAACCCTCGTCTCTGATCACCCAATCTAAATTGACTGCCTCATCGGGTCCAGTCAAACCTGCGCCAACCTACTGCCGTTACGTCCCGGAGGAGCGGACTTACGTAGGGCGTCCATGACTGCCAACACAAGCACAGCCAGAGGGACAAATGCAACAACAAGTCGCGGTAGAAAAGCTCAAACTCGCCGGTACAACAACCCGGTCTCGCCTACTCCGGAGTGGCACTCGAGGGGAGCGACCCGCTCGAGTCAAAGTAACCCATAACAAGTATCTCTGTAAAGTATCTCTGTAAAGCTCAAATGTGGCTCATGCAGGCTATGATCCAAATCCTCGATCAACAAGATCGGCTAACCAACAAATCACTGACTCACCCACTGGCTGGAATCTACACAGCTGAGACTCACTGTCACTCTGACAGCTCCCACGAACCCAGATCTACCATCACTATCACTCTCCCAAAGAAATCAGATCTACAGACTGCTATCGACTCCACTCGGTCCCCAGACACGAGTGCAAATGCATCCCACAACCACCCGACCTCTCGGCCCACAACCCGGGCGAGGAAAAGCTAAGTCCCGAGTGACATGAAGTATCGTGATGTGGAATGTCTAGAGCAATAAAAACCTAGCCCAAGTTGGAGTTTTCTACAGTCCGGCTGAACATGATACATATGACAAGGGTGCTAGGTCAAGTTCCAAGATTTCAATAAATAACATGCAGTAGGAATCACAATAAGGTCACAAGATTCACAACTGATATACAAGAGTACCAACATACAGTTTACACATGCTGTTTAATCCAATTTCTAACATGCATGATCCTACATACATAGAGTTAGCACGCAGTCCATAGATTTTGGAAGCAAGGTCACCCACCTGAAAGTGCTAACTGTCCGAAATCGTACAGCTGAGAAAGCCCAAATAACAGATATCACAGTACAACCACAAGCCAAAAGTACAGCAGCAGTGCTCAATATATCCTGGGTACAAAATACAATCCAACAATTACACTTAATCCACACAATTCCAATTCCCAAAAATCTGTGATGAACAGTCCCAATAACACGAAAATTTTACCTGAAAAATCTCCTCCAAAAAATCCAATAAAAATATGACGGCGATCCTCGCGAAGAGTAGATGTCGATAGAGTCATGAAACGTCGAAATCCGATGTCCGGATGAGGAGATAAAAATCCAACAAGCAAGTGCTATCCAAATCAACCAACAGTCGCAAAGGGGGCTAAAAATGTACCCAGAACCCCAAGAAAAGCTCAGTTCCAGAAAAAGTGTCCAACATGGAAGTTGTAGATTTACCTCTTACGAAACCGTCGCCGCAGAAATCGTCCAAAATTACCATCGGGGTAGTTCTGTAGACCTCCCAGACTAAACTGCGACGAAAATAGGCCTCCAATAGTAAATCGTCGCTCCGCACCCCGATGCAGAAGTCGCCGTCGTCGCGGCCTCCAAAAATCCTGAGCCTCCGCCAAAAGATGCGCAAGAGGGAGAGAAGGAAAATTGGTGAAGGGCTCAAAGCCAAAAGCTCTCGGGAAAAGCTCTAAAACGAGGCCCCAAGAGGCCTATTTATAGGCCTCACCCGGAAAAGCCAAAAAAACACAAGCATTGGGCTTTTGGGCCCAACTTTCGGACGCCCGGAACATTCGGGCGGCTACAGTGTTGGGCCGGCCCAATACTGTTCACGCCCGAATCCACCTGGTGCCGCCACGTGGCCCGCCGAACAGCAAACAGCTGCGCGGGCCACACCCAGGCTGCCACGTGGCCCTCCCCCGCACAGGAAGGCGGTTGGCGCCCGCCAATCAGGCGGTGACACGTGGCCACCCGGTTGACCCGCCAGCCGGTCGGCGGCCGCGCCGGTCGCGCGGCATGGCCCCGTCGTGCGCACGCGCCCCGAGGCGCCAGCCCAGGCCCCGTGCACCGCGCTCGGTGCGCCCACAAATCAGAGGGTGACACGTGTCCCCTACACCCGGTCCACGCATCCCACTTAGGAATTTCGTGGACCGCGTCGCGTGCACCGACCAACCGGAGGCTGCCACGTGTCCCCGCCTTGGTCCATGCACCGCCGCGCTCATCCGGTGGACCGCGCGCCTTGCGCCCGCCAAGCAGGCGGTGCCACGTGTCCGTGCACCGGGTCTGTGCACCCCGCCGCGCTGCTCTGTGGACCGCACGCCGTAAACCGGCCAATGATAGGCCGCCACGTGGCATGCCGGCGGTCTACGGCCCCTCCCATGCACCAAAACCACTAAAAACTTCCGGGAGTCCGTTTTTGGGCATCCGGACTCAGAATCAAACAAGCAAATAGCCGTTTTCAAGCGTTTTTCCGTGCTGAATCCATTTCCGACCTCTGTTTGGCCTAATTCTTTTCCGAAATTTCGGCAAACCCAGACGAAGGCCAACACAGTTAATAATATCACACAGGGTCCATCTGTGGCATCCCATTGATGCACCATGGGCCAGATACACCAACACTAGGTGCTCTAACAGTGGATTCATCGGAAGAACGTTGCATGGGAACCCGGGCCACTACAATTTCGGTACCTCAGGCCAGGCTCGCCGAAATAGCTGGGGCCAGGGATGATGGACGGATCCTTCCTCATGGACCTTCTCAGCAGCAGGCTGGCCATTACAGGCCGCCACCTCCTACAATGCACCCGGCGACACTAGTACCTTAGGCCGAGCTCGCCGAGATGGCTGGGGCCAGGAATAACAAGCAGGTTCTTCCGCCAGGGCCACCTCGAAATCAGGTTGGCCAATACGGGCCGCCACCTCCACAGGCGCAACCGGCAATCCCAGTACCTCTAATAGGACTCACCGACATTCTCGCCCAAGTGAAGGAAACTATTCGCAATACCTTCGGCACAGAGGCTAGGCTGGTGATTCGGTTAGTATTCAGGTCTCCGTATCCCGCTCATATCGATACGGACCACCCGTACCCGGCCAACTGGAAGACGCCAAATTTCGTCAAGTTCTCCGGCGAGGAGAACAAAAACACCGTCGAGCACATCACTCGATTCACGGTCCAATGTCGAGAGGCGGTCGCCAACTTATTCCTGAAAATGAGGCTGTACAGCACGTCGTTGACCAAGACGGCGTTCTTGTGGCACACCAGTCTGCCTCACAACTCCGTCTGGGACTGGGACGAGCTAGAGGCGAAGTTCCACAAGCAGTTCTATCGGGCGGTGCCCGAGATTTCTATTGCTAATCTAGCATCATATTGGCATAATGCCGACGAATCGGTCGAAGAATTCCTCAACCGTTTCAAAACAGCAAAGAACAGATGCTTTGTTATAATGCCCGAGGCTGAATTTACAAAAATTGTGTTCAACGGCCTACACTTCAAGACCCGAGACCATTTCGAGAGTCGATATTTCTCCAATCTCTTTAACTTGGAAGTTCAAGTTGCTCAATATAAGTAATTACAGAAGAATAACAAGAATGAGCGGCCAAAATGGGGCCGCGGACAAGACTAGAGGAAGCCGAATGAGCATAATGTCTCATTCGTCGAACAAAACTTAGATCCTAGAGAGCAGAGCGAAGCAAGCGAGGATGAGTTTTTGGCCGAAGAGGCCGAAGTACGCGCGACTGAAATGATATCAGGCCGCGAATCCTACACCTACCAAATCCTCGAGCCGAGTAAGGCCCAACATCCCAAGACTCGGGCATCGGTTTACGTTTGATATGTCTAAGACTGATTAGATATTCGATCAGTTATTCAAAGATGGCCGGATCAAGCTCCAGGAGGGCCAGACAATCCCTCCCTACGAGGAGCTCAGGAGGCGAAAATATTACAAGTGGCACCATTTATGGAGCCACCGCACAGGCGAATGCTTCGCCTTTAAGGATTAGATTCAGAAAGAGCTTGATGAGGGTCTGCTTACTTTTGCCGACCCAGAGCAGAAAGAAATGGAGGTCGACACTAACCCTTTTCCTCCACAGGTTAACATGATCGACCGCAAGGGGAAGAAGTCGATGCAGGGGCCCGAGTCCCCCCGCAAAGAGGAAATCGGCTAACACCAAGTTTTGACTCTGCATCCGATGCGAGGCCGAAATGACCAAAGAAGATTAGAACGCCCTTCTCACCAACATGCCCGATGAGGCAAAGAAATGGTTCACCTTCATCAGTGAGGGCGCACACCATCACAACCGTGGGCCGAACCCGAGTTCGGCTGAAGGGTTCAGCCGGCAGTCCTCCGGAGAAGATGACAATAAAAAATTGCAAGATTCCTTCATCCAGAGGGTCCTATGGGAGTTCCATGGCCAGGAGAGGCCGAGGCCGACCCTAGTCGGCCTAGAAGGGCCAAAAACCCCACAGCAGCGGCAAAGTCTCCACTGTGGCTTTCACGAAAGCCGGATCTAGGGGACGCTCCGAAGACTCTTCGGCGAACAGGCCGAAGGAAGACCGGTGTACGGGCTTCCGCAACGCCCAGCGCGAATCGGGCCCTACCAGAGACTCAGACCGCTGGGGGCAGAGATGGGACCAGCTAGTCACCCAAAGAAAGGGCCGACACCACGGCCTCCTTACCGAGGAACGTCGGGGGCAAGTGAAGCCCCCACGGTTCCCGACGCAGATTTTTCTTGGCTCACTGAGGAGAAAGTGGAGAACTTGGGTGTTCAACTAGCTTGGGAGCTCAAGATACAACCATGGCCTAAGCCGTGGCAAAGGAGGAAGATCCTTAGGAAACATCTAAGAAAGATGTACCCACTGGCAGACATGCCGGTCGAACAATGGTTCACGTCTACAGGATCGGCCTGGTGATAAGGGCCGATCATGACAAAGACGCAGAAGCGTTGAATACAAAAGCTGGAGGCCGATGCTCGCACTAATGGCGTCACGGCCTAGTGGCCACAGCCGAACCCAAGGCGGGAACGGCTTACGTATTGGCACCCCTTGGTACTGATGCACCATGACCAAAAGGCGGGAGGCTCAACCATGCTGCCGCAGAAGAAAACACCGATGCTTCGATCAGTGGTCGCTAAGCTAAAGGACGACGCCGTCTGGCTAGAATTGGAAGCTCGCTTGAACGCCTTAAAGGCCGCCGTGAGGCGCAGCCAAGAAACGCCAGAGGAGCGGCAGGGAGTCGAGAAACCTACCGAGCGGGACCTCGGGAAGATGGCCCGACGTGAGAGATGGTCACGAAGGGATGATGAAGATATCCAGACCCCATCTTTGGCTAAAATGGAGGCCGAAGAAAAGAAGGCAAAGACCAAAAATATGTCGGTCGATGAAGTTCCAGACAATACCTCCTTCATCCGGGTGACCGAGAGGGAGCACGAGTGAAGCTCCTCGGCGAGGACATGTAAAGGCCTCCGGAAAAGAACCGGCATAAGAAGCTAGCGAGGAAATAAAATCGACTGTTGTATCATGGGCCGAAGAATCAGCCGAGAGGGCCGAGGGTGAGAGTCACTATTCCTATAAGGGATCAGAAGGTAAGGTGCCCCGATTAATTAAAAGCATCGGGTGAAACGCGCGAGATTCGGCTACAAATGCTCGATTATGTGCGGGCCCATCAGAGCCGAGTTCAGTACATAGGCGACAGAGAATCAGAAGAAATCATCCGATCAACAAATGAAACACTATCATACATCGGTTCGAGAGAAAACGGAGCGAAAACATAGTAAAGCTTCACATTTATTGAGCCGATGCATCTAAAAGCTAAAAAAAAACAATTACAGAAGTGTTTCAGAAAAGAAAAAGTCGCGGTCGGCGAAGAAGGTTGGAGGAGCACAGAACCACCACCAATGCAGAAGAGAAGCCAAAAGCGGAGGATCAAACACTGCCTTTCGAGAATCGAGGTACCTGACCACTATTGTAGCCGGCAGGAGTGGGAGAAAAAGAGAATACAAAGTCACCATTAGCTCTCCCAATCTCGGCACCCAACGGGAGAAGACCATGTGATTCCTTATGGAAGAGAAGGCACCTGATCGCGCGGAGAAACCGACCTAAAGGTGATGACACGCCTCCCCAGTGGAGAAAACTAGATGTTGAGCGGCTCAAACTCTTCCAACTCCTAGGAAATGAGGCTAAAGTCGTCGTTCCCAGTGCATGATCTTCACGAATACAACCATCTGTAAGCCGCCAAAACTTGGTTGGATTGTCGAACATCAAATCCCGGATCGGTAGGTCACGTACAGGGGTTGCCCCAAAAGGAATCCCATTAGAAACCCAAGGTAGGAAGAGCCTTTCATTAACTGGCATCAAAATGCCGCCAGAGTTAAATTGAGAGGGTGCCTCGGAAGTACCCTCAAGGATGAAAAAGCCACGACCAGAGCACCGTTGTAGCAAAGGCATGAGAATCGTCATGAGGAAAAAAGGAGATGTCAAGAAGGCAGCAAAGTAGTGGCCCTTTTATAGACTAGTGAAAGAAAGCGAAATAATAACAACCACGCTGGGAAATAGCAGCATTCAACAAAGAAAGCGGCGAAGGACGGTTTCACCGAAAATCAAGAAAGATCGACACCTGTTCGCGGATCCCTCGGACAGTGAGCAAACACCTGCCAAGACATGGGAATGATTGATGGACATCGTTATCTGTGCCGGAAGTTGACTCAATTTAGACAATCGTTCGAACGACATATCAGACTATTGCCGATGGGGTATTGTTGAGACCAGAATTTTCGCCACTTAAAGGAACGACACGTGGCGTACACCGTCAGCTAAGAGTGTCAGCCAATGAAGGGAATGGTCAACTGAAGAAGGATCTGCGTCCTGATTTGGACCGATTTCAGTCGCGTGAGAACGCAGCACGCGATGCGTACTATCGGCTAAAGGCATTAGCCAATGAGAGAAGCAATCGACAAGAAGATTATCGCTTCATTCAGGATTGACTTTGGCCAAAGAAGGACGTCAAACCGCCCCGGTCAAACTATGAAGAAGGCGGAATCAGAGTCAGCCTTCAGCTGGTCAAGCCAAAGAAGGAAGGGCTCCGGAAAGAAAGGGTACGAGATTCGGGGCGTGAATCTCGTAACAGACCCAGAACGGCAAGCAGTGCCCAGCATTGGAAAGCGCCGGAGATCACACGTTGGCACTATAATAAGGGGATGAACCTGAATGAAAGGACGACTATTATCTTTTTTGAGAAAGTCTCGACTCAAAAAGAGATAGTTGGGGATTTTACGATAATTCTCTCCAAATCACGCCGATAATTCAAACCGGCGCATGTAAACATGGTTCGGGAAGTGTATAAATATCCGAACCATCGAAAGAAAAGGGGTCCTGCAACCTCGTAAGTCAAGATCACCCCCTACTTTTTCATATCTTTACTGCTTTTCTAGATAAATTTATGGCTTTCTTAGGAGTAGATTAATTGTAATTGGTTATCGGTTCCTTATTACTTTTGTAACCCCCTTTCCACTCAGTACAATTCCCACAATCGACTCCTTAGCCGTTTGTGTTTATTCCATCTTTGCCTTTTTCTTTATCTTCGTATTCCGATTCGGCTATTCTAAACCGGACGGTCACGAGAGTTACTGAGAAGAACTCGGCCGAGTGGGATTCCTTCTCGGCACGATCGTTTAATTCTTTTGACACGCGGCGCATCACACTCAGAGGGTCACCCTAAGGGGCTGATCGTGGATCGCATATTTTCGGTCCCAACAGAATCTTTTGCTAGTTTAACGGTATAAAAATTTCTAAATTAATTAAATTTTAATTAGATTTTTTTTAACTGTCGAAAATAAAATCTATACACTTAATCTTGATTATAAAACTCATATCATTATTTTTTAAAGAATATTTATTTTCAACCTTTCATTTTTATGTTCAGACAAAAAAAAATAAAAATAAAAAATGTGAAATTTATTTTTCAGATAATTTAACCGATCTAGATCATATTTAGCGGTGTCAATCGTCGTCTTAAAAATTATATCATAGAAAATAAATAAATAACAACAAAATTTATTTATTATCGATAGTATTAATTCCGGCCTAACTCAGTACATATATTCCAAAGTACCACTGAGCCATTATATTTCTAGTCAATCTTTGTATTATTGTCAACAAGCTTACGCCTTAGGAAAACTAGTTGCTATTTATGTTAAAAGTGATGGAGGTAGTTAGAGATTATAGTCGGTCAATTTAGGTGAAAAAAAGAAATGATTCATTCAAAAAAAAATTTAGATTATTCTTTTAGATTATTCGTAAGGACGATGCTAGGTGTACACTTTTTTAGAGGTGTACATTCTACATCCCATTCCATTCTGGAATGAATATTATTTCACTCGTCACATCGAGCGACGAGCAAAATTCATCCCCACTCCAGGATGGATATCCATTCCAGAATAAAATAGGCACTACAAAAAAATTAATTTGTAGCGACGGTTATTTTACTAACACTTAATACAAACGCTGGTAAAAGTATATTTTAGTAGTGGTTTTAATGAATTATTATATTAGTTCTAAAACGCTGGTAAAAGTATATTTTAGCAGCGATTTTAATGAATTATTATAATAGTTGTAAAGCGTCGATAAATAGTTTAGTTTAAATTAAATTATTTTTTTTCACCCAATCTTTTAAAAATTGAAATATGATACTATATTCTTTATATTTTCTAAATAAAATAATATAATTTTAATTCAAAAAATAAAAAGTTTAAAATAATATCAAAATTAGCCAACTACGGTGTTGACTCTAAATATAATAAAAATTAAAATTAAAATAAATTATTCGGTTTAATGACAAACTTATTAAAGTATTAAACAACTATTCATCAGTAAATTTAATTATTTCTTTATTAAAACTTTACATCATATTAAAAATTAAAATTAAGCTTACTTTTAAAATTCGATCCGAAAATTGAGCCTACTTTCAAAATTCGGCCCAAAAAATAATTTCTTTAAAATCTGGTTAACTAAAACCCAGCCCAACTCAATCCCCCTCATCAACAAAAGGACCAAAAAAAAAAAAAAAAAAAAAACTGAAAGAAAAAGAAATAAAAAACACCATCAAACCCATTCCCTTTTCTCTCTCTCTCTCTCTCTCTCTTTCTCTCCCCTCCTCGTTTCCGTTGAAGGTTTGAGAAAAGTCGGTTTTAAAGTTTAAAATTTAAATATTTAAATTTTAAAATTAAAATTTAAAAATTTGAAATTTGTAATCCGAAAATTAAAGTTTAAAATTTAATACTATCTTTAATATTAAAAATTAATATTAAAAATTTTAAATTAAAATTTTACCGAAAAATATTTTAAAATTTCCTCGCCCCTCTCCTCATCCCCTCTCTCCATTCCCACAGAGCTACCTTATCAATGATCCCTACCCATTTCCTCTTCTCCTCGATCCCGACCCTCTCTCGATCCCCACCCTCTCCCTCTTCTCCTCGACGCTCGAACTCCTAGCCGGTGAGTACCTCGCCGCCGATCTCCTCATCGTCGATCTTTTCACCGCCGAGCTTGTCACCGTCGTTCTCCTCGCCGGTGAGCTTGTCATCGTCGTTCTCCTCGCCGGAGAGCCATTCGCCGCATATCTCCTCGCCGGTGAGCTCCTCGCAGCCGATCTCCTGGCCGGAGAGCCCTTCGCCATCGACCTCTTCTCCGGCGAGCTTGTCACTGTCGTTCTCCTCGCCGGTTAAGGTTAGCGGCGTAGAGATCTCTCCTGACCCAATTGCTCGGGGTGAGCCAGCAACTTTCACCATCTCTGCATCGATTAGTAAGATCACTTACTTGCACTCGATCTATAGAATCGAAGAACCCAAGCATGATAATTAAGATAACTACTGTTGTTGTGTTCTTTTAAGGAGATAATAAATTAATTTGGATAAAAGCTTGAGGAATGTTTGTGTGATGAATATATATACAAACATGGAGTTAATGGCAGTGGTAGCAATTTTCCAGATGTGACGACCTGAAAAAGAAACCATGGAGTTAATGGCAGTGAGGTTTCTCCAACAAGAGTCGCCTACTTTATATGAAAGAGGTTTCTCCAACAAGAATATATATACTTTATAGGCTTTGAACTCATGATTTGCGTATGTAAGCCTTTTGTAACTTGTAGATCACATTTGGCATTTGGATGTTGTACTTGTAAACTTTCTCATAACCTCTGTTTCATATTAATTGCATATGACTACTTATCAACTATGTTAATGGCAGTGAGGTTTCAAAAGCTTAATTAGTTGTTTCTTATATTGCTTACATTCAAAGTTGTTTCATATGACCAAGGTTAATTAGTTGTTTCTTATATTGCTTACATTCAAAGTAGTTTTTTAATGGCTTGGATTGACAAAGTAATCCTATTATCAATGATATGCATAATATTATATGCAGGAATGGCAAAGAAACGGCTCAAGTTATGCTCTGTAGAGGATGATATGGAGATACCGACACAGTGCCCTAAACAGACTCAAGGATCCTCACTTTCGCACCTACCAGATGCCCTAACACGTGAAATGGATGAGGATGTGGACCAAGTTGATTCTACTCAAGTAAAAATTTGTATTACTGGTATATCTTTAATTCTTTCTTTATCATTGATTGTTAATATATAGTATTATATATGGTTTATATAGTGTTTAAATGCATCATTTGAAACTTTTAAAAAGTCATACATTATATTTTGACGAAGATTAGTTTTAGTTTTCCATTCTAGCCAAACACTTTTTTTATCAACTGTTTCACTATCTCTTGATGTTAAAAACTGTGTTAAATCAACTAATGAATTTTCTTTTGCATATCAAATTGATATATAGTGGGTGTTGTTTTTATATTTCTTTAGTTAATCTAATAGGTGGGTCATCTACACGTGGAAAGCGAGGGATCACTCGTATGTCTGACATTTGGAATTTACCTTCTAATCAACGGATTATGTTGAAATATAATAACTACTTTCAGCCTGTTGATAAAGAAGGTAGTATTCTTCATAGATTTATGGGTACTGTAGTCAGGAAGCCAAATCTAGCTCCAATTGATTACTTGAGTTGGCGTAAGATGGATATTAAGTACAAAGATTCTTGTTGGGAAATTCTTGAGGTAGTTGAATTCACTTATTTATATCGTTCTTTGTTGTAATTTTGGCATATATTTATTATCTAATGTGGAATTTTTGGTTATAGTCAAAGTTTGCATTTCCGAAAGATCCAACATCAAGAGAAAAGATTCGGCACAATACAATAAAGAAACTTGGCGATCTTTGGAGAAATTATAAGTGCGAGTTGAAAGCAAAGTATTATGACGAATCACGAAAGAGAAAGGAAATTTTAGCTAAGGCACCACCGTCAGTTAATCATGCTCAATTTGCTATATTAGTTGATTATTGGCGCTCTGACGAGGCGAAGGTATATCTTGTTCTACAAAACTAAAATGTGTGAGTTGCATTATTTTAGTTGCAATTTTGATTTCCATCCTTTTGATTTATATTCGCATTCTTTTATTTGCTTTGATGAAATGATATTCAAGAAGTATTATAGTGCTATTTACATTGTTTGGAAAAGTAATTGCCTTTATCATTATACTAAATTTGCAATCTTCTTTATTTATTTTCTTTAGAGAGAAAATATATTTGCTAAAATTAGGATATTATGCTTGCAGGAACGTAGTAGAAAAAATAAAGATAATAGAGATAAAAAAAAGACTTTCATATTGGTGGTTCAAAATCAATAGCTTTATTTAAATTGAAAACTCCTTTGAATATAATTTTTGATTGACAATTGTATTTTCTATAGTTAGTGCTAACAATTTAAAGTCTACTACTCATGGGATTGAATTTAGGCTTTTATATTCATGTGGATTTTCTGCATTTCTTTAAGTTGATGACTTTGAAGGTATATGCATGTAGAAACCCCAGGGCATTTCTTTAAGTTGTGACTTAGTCCCTTATTTTATGCTTAGATGGACTGTGCATATATTTTACCCATCTTTTTTATGATATCTGCTTTTCTTTTTCCTCTCATATTAACGTCTCTTGCTTATGCTTAGAGGTTTGAAGCGGTGAACTTGTCGCTGGCTTTGATCCTTCTATTCTCTTCCTACAAGGTGAATTTCTTTCCTACAAGCATTTCAATTTGCATTTGAGAGCCACCTACAAGAGAATGTGGCATCCATGGCTCGACATTATGTGCGCAGTATTATATCCTCTGTCCTAAGGGTCCCAATTTGTGGCATTCCTTTGTGTTGCGTTTCGGCATAATTAACCCATGAAGGAATTTCCTGCAGCCTCTTGCTAATTTGAAGTCCCAATCACTCTTTTTCTTTCCTTTTATCTGTGAAAATTGTGCATGCAGTTGTGTTAATTTTGATCTTACTACAATATTTCACTTCCGTTTGTGTTTTCTTTTGCATTTGTGAAAACGAATGACTCGTCCAGAGGCCCCATTTTGAATGCTTTGGAGATATACAAGTATCTTCCAGTAAATTTTGGCTCTCAAGATGGTAAGCTTGAATCTTGTTCCTTTGCTTATAATTCTCAGAATAAGCTTGTTTAAGGCAAAAATGTACATGAAGACCATCAAGACCTCAATCTATAGGTCATTTGGAGACAGTCCTCGAACTCCATTTTTTTTTTTGGATTTGAACACCCAGCTAGCAATAGATTTTAGCATTTTTTTCAGAAATTAATGATATCTATAAATAAGAAATTACTTTTATGGAATATTTTCTAGTTAAATGAAACATTGTGTATTCTTTTATAGAAACCACTAAGATCTAGTGGAATATAATACAATGTTCTACAATTGTGTTGCATGTTAGTTTGAGGGTTCAAAAATTGGCATATAAAATTAAGTTCAGGACTTGTTTCCGCTAGCATGTGTGAGAGATTTTCCTAGTTCCTTTTATGTAATCTTCGTTAACTCTTTGACTGTGTTCCAGCGTCTGTTATGGCAAGCTTTGTATCGCACTATCCATTTGCTGATTTGGCACAAGAAGGCGGCGATCCTTGTCTGCCTGCTCCATGGTCTTGGGTTCAATGTAGCTCTGATCCTCAACCAAAGATAGAATCAATGTACTAAAGTGACGTTGGTACCTCTGTCTTAGTTTTCATTTTTAACCAGTATGTTGTCAGGTAAGAATTTGACAGGTAACATACCATTGGAACTAACCAGGCTATCAGGCTTAGTGGAGATGTAAGATATAAATAACTCTTCTTTCTCTTTTTTTCCCCCCTACATATTGCCCTTTAATTTACAAGTCTTCTTTCTTCTTTTATTTTTTCTCCACATGTCCTTTTATACTCACACTTATCGACTTACAAAGTGCTTCCTTCTTATTGCCATCAATCTGATTATTGCAGATGGCTTAGCAATAATAACCTCACCGGTTCAATTCCTGATTTTTCTGGCTGCTTCAATCTGAGGATTATGTAAGAAGCTGACTAGTGCTGTTGTTGTATTTTCCAAGTACACACTTCAAGTATAAGAAAGGGCTTTTTCTGTTTAAAATGCAGTCACCTTGAGAACAATCAACTGGCTGGTGGTTTGCCTTCTTCTTTGACGGACCTATCAAGTTTAACGGAACTGTAAGTTCTTTCTCAGAGTGTTCATATTTGATTACTCATAGCTCTCCTTTCTGCTTTTCCGGACCATGTAATGTTTAGGAAGAGAATTTGATGACTTTGTGAAATTGATAATTGCAGGTATGTCCAGAACAATATGCTCACTGGAGTTGTTCCCCGGGGTCTTCTTGACAAGAAAATTGTTTTCAAGTGAGTATTGATTTCTGCAAATTAACGATCAGTGTTCATCAAATATCAATTATTCAGTCATGTTGAAGCCAAAAATTTTATGAGGAGATTGCACAATGTCGGTCCCCCCAGATTTATTCCTGTTTTTATAGTTATGTTTTTGCACTAAAGCTTAGGCTCTTCCATTTTGAATCAAAGTGCCAAGCTTTTGAATAAAGCTTTTTTTTTTATTTTTCTTACAGTATTTGGTGGTTTTCTAATTGGCTACAGCCTACAGCATGCATTGAACATTATTTGCAGTAATACAAGCTTTTGAAGAAAGCTTTTATTTTTCAAAAGCTTGTATTTTTCTTACAGTATTCGGTGGTTTTCTAATTGGTTGCAGCATACATTGAACAGTATTAGCAGTAATACAGGCACATTTGCTAACTGCAGTTTTTTATGTATTAACAGCCATCACAGTTTCTTGGACTTATTTGAGGGTAGAATGATGTGTAAGATTCACACTGCAGCAATTAATAATGTAGCCACTGAGGGTAACTAAAACAGGGGATCCACTAATTTGATTTTTTTTTTTTTTGCAGGAATTTTCAAAAAGGAGGATGGATTGGTGAAAATTTGTAATTTGGAGTGAATTCATTGAATAAGTTGAAGAACTTGCAGAAAACTTTGATTTCATGTAGATTTTATTTCTTTTAGATTGAAAATTTATTTGATTAATATTTTTTATTAACAATTGTATTTTTACCGTGTAAATTCTTATTTGGCTAAATGATGTGGCTTCTCTAGTTTGGCAATTGTCGGATGTAATCAAATTTAAAATTGTTTGAATGATTAATTTGTTCTTATATGTCAATTTAAAAAGTTTTAAAATTTTGTCTAATTTATTTTTAATTGTATGTTTTATATTTTGAATTGAATTCACAACAATTATGAAACCGTTGGTATAAATTTATTATTTATAGTAACACTTTTTATTATATTTAGTAGCGGTCGGAGAAGTGCTACTAAAATTATCTTCTTTTCCAACGGTCATATAAATTGTCGGTAAAGATCTTTTGCGACGGAGATCTAACAGCAGTTGCACAATTTTTTTCGACGGTTTTACAAGTGTTGGGAAATGTTTTCCTAGCGGTTTTAAATATTTTTTCCAGCGGTTTCGACCGCTGGTAAAGCTTAAGTTTTTTATAGTGAGGGTGTAAAATATACACTCCTAAAAAGGTGTATACTTATATATACCCTATTCTTAAATCAGTTTTTTCCGCCTCTCTCTCTCTCTCTTTCCAATCAAAATGAATAAGTAGATGCGCATACTTTCTGCTTCTTCCAACCAGCGATTTTTAAAGAAGCTGCTAGCTTCCCTCTTAAATACTACTTGTACTTTTATTATTAGTCTAATGTAAGGATTGACGAAACATGACAGCTCAATAATAATATCTTTTAAAAAATAAAAATAATATAATATAACAAATAAAAAAAATCTTAAAGTACTACTTGTATGCTCATATGTAATTAGTGCAATATTATTTGTACATTCAAAATTAAATATATAATATATATTTTATTTATATTAGAGTGAATATTTATTTACTGGTTAGTTTTAAGTAATTAGTAAAATTTATTATATTTTAAAATAAATTGAGTGTAAATTATATATTCCATTTAAAATATACGAGAAGTATTTTTTTTTAATTAAGTCTATTAATTATTAAATTATTAAAATAAGATGTATCAATGGTATAAATTTTAAAATTATTTGCATAATAAATAGTATCAAAAAATTATAAAATTAGAAAATTTAATGACTAGAAAGGCCAAATAGTCTACAGTTATGTGAATAAAAAATAAAATAATTATCCGAAAAGGATGTACATCTTATACCTATCCTATCCTGAGATGGATATTCATCCACTCGTCACATCGATGTGACGAATAAAATTTACCCCATCCCAGAATGGGGTGGGTGTAGGATATATACCTCCATTCTGGATGTACATCTAGCATTTTTTAAAAAGTAATTATCCATTCATATGCTCTTTTGAATTTATTATAATATTTTTTTTTATAAAACTAATAAAAAAAAATATATTGGTCTTGAGATAAATGTGATATAAGATTTCAACCTTGCTAATATAATGGATCTCTTTTCTATAAATTTATTATTTTATGATCTGTTCTAAATGAAGCAATAATTAATAATAAAAAATAAAATAAAAATTAATTATTTTGAATTTGTCCCGATTTGTTAAAAAAAAAGACAGAAAAAAAAGAAGATGAAGATGAAAGACCCCTCTAGCCTCCAAATTTGCGCATTTGCATCCCTACCAGTAGATATAGTAGATGTAAAAGTAACATTTGTTAAAGATATTGTAAATTAAAATAAAAATGTTTAGTTTGAATCACTCGCCGATTTTGCTGTCCACGGGCGCTAAACTGCCCCCCCCCCCCCGCGCGTTTTCATATTTGAAGATGTTTGGCTGACTAGGGAGGATTTCCGCAAGCTCGTTCCGGTCTGGTGGAACGAGTCGCCACGTAAGGGGTCCAGCATGCTTACGATTGTCGCGAATATTAGGCATTGCCGTAAGCGCATTAAAGAGTGGTGCGCTTCGAGCTTCTATGACATCCTTAATACGAAAAATGCTTTAGTCGATGAGATTCATCAACTGGATTTGCTTGAGAAGCTCTCGTCCCTGTCTGCCCACCAAGTCGAGACCCGTAAGTAGCTCAAAAAGATACTCAAGGAGATTGCTGTGGATGAGGAGATCCTCTGGAAGTGTCGCGCCAAACAGCACTGGCTTAAGGAGGGGGATGGCAACACTAAATTTTTGCATGCAATAGCTAACGGGAGGAGGCGCGTGAACACCATCCACGAGGTAGAGACAGACGGCTTAACTCTCCACAGGGAGGAGGACAAACGCGAGTATTTTTACCAAAAGTTTAAGGAGGTTTTTGCTCCCATCAACGACTTTGTGTCCACGGGGGGCGATTGGAGCGACCTCTTCAGGAATAGATCGATTCCCCACTCGGAGAACCTCACCGTTCCGTTTACGATGGAAGAGGTCAAGAGTGCTACCTTTCAGCTCGGGGGTAACAAGGCTCCCGGACCTGACGACTTTACCCTGCGCTTCTACCAAATTTTCTGGAAGGTGGTCAAAGATGACATCATGAACATTTTCCAGGACCTCTATGAGGGCGTCCTTGATTCAAGGCCCCTGGATTTTTCGTACATCTGCTTGGTACCGAAGAAAGAGGGGGCTCGCTCTGCGGGTGACTTCAGACCCATCAACCTAATTAATGGAGTCCAGAAGATCCTGCCCAAGGTACTTGCAAACAGACTCAAAGGGACCATGGATGGGCTGATATCACACTCGCAAGCATCTTTCCTCAAAGGCCGTTCAATCCTCGACTCTTTTGCCACGGCCAACGAAATTATCTGCTGGAGCACCAAAAATTCGCTGGACAACGTGGGTATTAAAGCGAACTTCGAGAAGGCCTTTGACAGAGTGAAATGGGGATTCCTGATGAAGATCATGAAGTGGATCGGGGAAAACAACAGGTGGTGCAAGTGGATAGAGCAGTGCATCTGCAATGCTAAAGTCGCAGTGTTAGTCAACGGGACTGCAACAAAATGGATTAAAACCACCAGGGGATTACGACAGGGGGACCCTTTATCCCCCTATTTGTTCCTTCTAGTGGCAAAGGCCCTGGCTTGAATGACTGAGCGAGCAGCGGGTAACAGGTTCCTTGGGGGGATCGGTCCTAGTGTTCAGAACAAAGTTTCGCTGATCCAGTACGCAGACGACACTTTCTTCTTCTGTAAAGCTGAGGGGAAGACGGTAAAAAATCTTCTTTTCATCTGCCAGCTTTTCGAGTGGGCGTCGGGCCTTAAAATCAATAAAAGCAAGACTGAGCTCTTCTACATAGGTGGAAGAGATCTTAGGGGGGAGAGATTAGCGCGCGTCTTGGGCTGCAGGGTAGGGTCCCTCCCCATTCGGTACCTGAGGTTACCGCTCAAAGTGGGGTGTCTACGAAAGGAAGATTGGAGGCCTGTCATCACTAGAGTCGAGAAGAGGCTGGAGGGGTGGCAAGCCAAGCTCTTATCTCAGGGGGGGGGCGGCTAATCCTCGTTAACTCGGTACTGGCAAATATTCCTTTGTTCTTTCTCTCGATCTTCAAAGTGCCCAAGTGGGTGCTTAGGCGAATTGAGGGACTTAGGAGGGCTTTCTTCTGGACAGGTCAGGACAAGGCGTTGGGTGGGCAATGTTTAGTCGGGTGGAAGACTGTCTGCAAGAGCAGAAAACAATGGGGCGTGGGAGTCTTGGATCTCGAGGATATGAACTTAGCCCTACTCACTAAATGGTGGTGGCAGTTCCTTTCATCTAACAACACCCTGTGGGGCGCCCTTATTGACAACCTCTACTACTTTCGTAGGAGACCCCTTAGGGAAGGTTCGGGCTTCACACCATTCTCTACCTGGTGGCGAAGTGTCTTGATGACCAGGGATATCTTCAAGTGTGGTGTGCTGTACACCGTCAGGGACGAAAAAAGAATCAACTGGTGGACTGACATTTGGCTCGGTGAAGCGCCTCTTTTCACCTTATACCCTAACATCTTTGACGTCGTCCGGTCAAAAGATCGCAGGATTAAGGATTGTTGGGGTGCAAACGAGTGGTTGTAGGATTTCATTTTGAAGGGCATTGATCAAAGCTCGCCTTCCCTCTGTGACTCGATATGTCAGCTTAAGGCTGAGGTTAAGGATATTGCTCCTAGCAACAATATTGACGGTATCAGATGGAGGTGGTCAAACTCCAACAACTTCTCTGTCAAGTCTATCTATACGTTCCTGCAGGATGGAGGCATAAGGGGGAGTTACTTCGGCCGGATATGGTCGACCAGAGTCCCATTAAAAGTTAAGATCTTTCTCTGGCTAGTTCTAAGGAGAAGGGTGTGCACCAAAGAAAACCTCCGTAAAAGAGGTTGGAACGGTGACGTGAACTGCAACTTTTGCTTAAAGGTGGGCGAGTCCGTTGACCACCTCTTCTTGGGGTGCCCTAGCACTAAAGCTATCCTGCTCTGTCTTCTCCCAAACAAATTGTTCATTGGGCACACTGTCCTTATGCCAGTGGGCTCTGGGAAGTCTGTGCCTCCTTGGGTGGTGCTACAGGGGGTTCTGCTCTGGGGGCTATCGCGGCTTCTTGGTGGGCAGCCTAGCTTGAAAGAAATCAGAGAATCTTCGAGCAGAAAAAGCGCCCCCTGAACGCTGTTTTGGTGGATGCCCGTTCGCTCAGGGATCTGTGGGGCGGCTGCTGCGCCTAGTACTATCGCGGGGCTATCGCTGTTTTTTTTTTTTTTTTTTTTTTTTCTGACTGTAACCCTGTTGTCTTTTTTTTGTAGCTTAATTCATCCCCCTTTGAATAAAACGGTAGCATGCTATCTTTTTCTCAACAACAAAAAAAAAAAAAAAAAAAAAAAAAAAAGTTTGAAAGAACAAAGAACGGTCGAAGAGATGAAGAACCGAACCACAGCTGACGTGGTGGACCAGCTCTACTTCTACCTCATACATAAAAACATCTACCACCCCAGTTTCCCAAAACATGGCATGTGAAGTTAAGTTTAGATTATCTCCGGATTTTAATCTTTTTATTATTTTCCAAATAATTTCTAAAAAAAAACCGAAATTCCCAACCACTCATTTTTTGTTTTTTCATAAAGTAAAAATGAAAAAAGAAAATAATTTTTTTTTAAAAAAAAACACAAAGAGATAGAGAGGTACGTACCATTACTGTGAATGGGCATCGATCCACTCCGCCTCGCGACGACGAGGACGACGACGACGAGGAGGACGGGGCGACGAAGGTCGCGGGAGTCATAGCTCTTCGGAGCCCTTGAAACCCTAACCGAAACCCTAGCGCCGGATCGGACCGCGAGCGAACCCTAGCTGTGCCCCGGTGTTGCAGCCTCCGCCTCGGGAGGCCCCGCGCCGCCCCGCGAGGAGGAGGAGGAGGAGGAGGAGGAGGAGGAGGAGAAGGAGAAGGAGAAGGAGGGGGAGGAGACGCGGCCTCGCCCCGCGGGGAGAGGATGAAGGGCCTCTTCAAGTCGAAGCCGAGGACCCCCGCCGACGTCGTGCGGCAAACCAGGGACCTCCTCATCTACATCGATCTCCAAGGGAGCTCCCGCGACGCCAAGCGGGAGGAGAAGGTGCGTTGGATCGATTTTGGTAGTTCTATTCCCTAATTTGGCTAGGGTGTTGTTTCATTTTTGGGATTTGTTTGATGATTTGTTTGCTGATTTGGCTGGGAATTGGTTTTGATTTGGATTTTGTTATTGAAGCAGAATAAAAGATCAAAACTTGGATTTTTTTTTTTTTTTTTTTTTTTTTTTTTTTTTTTTTTTTTCTTGGGTCCTTTTAGTTGATTTGTGTTCGTTCTAGTGCTACAATAATTTGTATTGTAAATTGTGATAGGTGTGTTCGATTTAAGGCTCGTATGATGAAGAAATTTTGCAGGATCTGATTAGGGTTATTATTTTTCATTACAATTGAATGCATTGTGTGATTTGCTTGCTCGTTTCCCAAATTTTAGGGAGCTAAAAATTTGAAATGTATGCGTCATGATCCAATATTGAGATCATTTCACAGGTTTTATTTATTTTGGCTATGTCGGAAAGGCATTTACATACATCTAAACTTCGTCATAGCAGATGCTATTTGTATAGCGATGGTTTCAAAAAATTTTTACATTACAAATTTGAAATCGTAAGAACTTAGGTATTTGGTTAAATAACTTATAAGATGTCTAATGCTAGCACAAATGGAAACAAGGAATTGTGCTATTTCTGTCCCTAGCACATTGCTCTTGTAAATTATCTATTTAGATTATATGTGCTGCAACATTGAGCTTCCCTTTTATATCAGGTATGTGAGATGCTATAGTTTATGGACATAGGATTAGAAATTTTGAGAATCATTGGAAGGTAATGGAAACTTGAGAATTAAATGTGATCAGTATGCTGGTCTTAGTTTTGCTAACTGATGTAGAATAATGAACGACATGGAAAATAAACATTCATTTTTCTTTCAAAGGTTTAACATTTGTGGTAATGTGCTTTAAGTGAACTACTTTTTTATTCCATGTCTCTTCTTCGTTGTTCTGAATATTTCCTTTCATCAAGCCCATTTCTGGTTTTGTCGCTTGATTATTTGATTTTCTGCTTGATTTATATGATTTTCATTTTTTTTTTTCTGATTGCAACACCATAGAAGCAAACTGAAGAACAATAAAAGATAAGGCCTTTCAGTTTTTTTTTTTTTTTTTTTTTTTTTTTTACTTTTACCCTCTGGTCAGATTCGTTGTTTGAGTTTTGTGTTCGACCTACCTTTTGCAGATGATTGAGTTGAGCAAAGACATACGGGAGTTGAAGTCTATTCTTTATGGGAATAGTGAATCAGAGCCGGTGGCTGAAGCTTGCACACAGTTAACCCAAGAGTTTTTCAGAGATAATACACTGCGCCTATTGATTATTGGCCTTCCAAAATTAAATTTAGAGGTTCGTATATGAATTAATTATATAATTTGATATTAGTTATTTCGAACACTATAAATAATTGACTAGAAATTAAGATGGCTAAATTGTTTCTCTCAAGTAAAAAGAGGGTTGAGCAACTAGTGAATCAAGTTATTTATCCTTGCGATTCTATCTTTTTTTCCTGTTTGTGGTAACTACTAATATGCATATAGCATTCCGAATTAATTCAATGTATGGCTTCTAATAAACTGTTGCAGACTCGGAAAGATGCAACTCAAGTTGTGGCAAATCTACAAAGGCAGCTAGTCCAATCACGGCTGATTGCTTCGGACTACTTGGAAGCAAATAAAGATCTTTTGGATCTTTTAGTTTCCGGGTGAGATATGGTTTCCAAGGCTTATGGTTTCATTTTTATTCCCTTGTGAAGTCTCCTTCTACCTTTCAAGGAGTTTACTGCTTTCATTTTTAACATTATGCTTGAATATTACCGGTAGACACTTTAAAGATCTTGTATTGCTGTTTATGTTTTTTGTCATTTTTTTTTTTTCCTTCTGTTACCTTTGAGGAAACTGGATCTTTTGTTGTAAATGGTGATTAAATATAAGAATACATTAGGTAGTGGTTCAAGTTAAGCTTTAAGTTTCCCATTCCCCATGGTTTGGGCATCATTGGTATTCTGATAGTGAGATAAGATGTTTGAGATTGACAATCTTATCTAGCTATGTTTTCATTGTATTTAATGTAATGTTTGAGAATCAAACCCATCAAAAGAGGTTACTTGTTTAACTAATCATTCAATATTCTTAGACATCTGAATTTATAATTGGGCAAATAAGTTGTTTCAAGAGGAGTAACTGATTACACACTTTAATTGATACATTGTGATCTTGAACTATGAAAAACAATTATTTATAGCAAAACATTGTACATTTTGGAAATTGGATCCCTGAAATATTTTAGGATAAAGCTGGTGAAAGTAAATATATAATATAAAGAAATTTGGTCAGAGACTATATCATGCATGCATCCACGCATGCATGCATCCATGCATGTATGCACCCATAGAAAAGGTCAGGTCCTCTCATTATTGTAAGGTTTTGTAGTTTGGAATGCTAAGGACCTTTGGAACAATATTATTGAACTTGGCTATCTATTTTTCCTTCTGTATGCTATGATCAAGCTAATATATCACTTTTCAGGTATGAGAACATGGACATTGCTTTACATTATGGTGCTATGTTGAGAGAGTGCATTCGGCATCAAAGTATTGCAAGGTAATTATGTTGAATCTCAGTTTAGGATCTTATTATACTTTCATTTCAAAATTTCCATGGTTAATTGCTGCATGTTACAAGATGAAAAGAAAATTCAAAAATCAAAATACAAAAAGAAGCATTCTTTTTTTTTAAATATCTCATTTCTCTGTGTTATTTTTTTTTGAAACTCTCTTTCCTCTTTTTTGTACATTTGGGAATCCTTTTGTTTATTACTAGTAAAGAATAAGAACCTAGAGCAAGGATCGGGCATGGACCTGTGTCATGCTGTGCCGGTGGCGTACTTGCACGTGGTACAGGTCTGTGCCGCCTGGCATCTAGAAACTGTGGGTCTGCTGCTCCTATATCGTGGTGTGCCACACCCGTATCGCCTTGTATTGCGGCACGCTGCTTCTGTATCGCCCTATATCGTGGCACACCGCCACTGTATTGCCTCGTCCCTGTTTGAGTTGAACCAGCACGGTTTGGCATGGATTTGTACCGTTGGCACGATGGCACGGACCGAGTCAGTGGCACGGTAATTCTTGACCTAGAGAGACAGTCTTTTGGAGATTTAAAATAGACTAAGCGTCATGAACACTGACACGGGACACGACACGATTCTGACACGACGACTCGGCAACTTTAAAAAAATTAGAACACGGACACGATATGAACACAAATAACAAAATATAATATTATTAATATAATAATATATGTTTATTATATATAAAATATAAATTTTGTTAAAATATTGTTATATTTTTCATACGAATGAAAGTTTATAAAATTTTTCACTAATAGTTCCTATATTTCAAAAAAAAATTCTCCACCATATATAATTTATTTATATTGTCCAAAAAATATTTATATGTACTTATCAAAAAGCTAAAATATTTATCATCTTACATTATATATGCATAAAAAAAATAAAATAAAAAAATATATATACTTTTTTAATTGTATGCGCTATATTGAACGCGCGTTCAAAAAGTATCCACATCGGACACGAGTCCGACACGGATACGCGAAGCTTATAGAAGTGTCCGTGATACATAGAAAATAGATCAATTCCTTTCAAGTTTAGCTTCTACTTTAGTTTGTCTATTTGCTGGAATTCGATTACATACTGCCGATGTCTAATTATAGTTGCTAATTTGAGGTTCTTGATCACAATCCAGATAATTGTATTGGCATTTTTTGTATTCTTAAGCTGCATCAACCATCTAGATTCATCACTTTTTGTCTTTGTTAAATGCATCTGCCTGCTTCAGGTTCTGTCTTGTTCGATAGCTTTTATATCATTTGGTTCTTTTGAGTTACAATGTGTTATCGAAAATTTTTGTTCTAAAATCATTTGTTTGAAAGGCTCAGTATTTATTTCCGTGATTGTTTTCTTGCAGGTATGTTTTGGAATCTGAGAACATGAGGAAGTTTTTTGACTATATAGAGCTCCCAAACTTCGACATAGCATCAGATGCTTCTGCAACATTTAAGGTTAATCTATTCATTTTCACTATGCTTCATTAATTGCACATTTTGGATTGTATATATTTTCTTTTGCAAAACAAATTTATCTTTCATTAGTTCTCTTCATACATTGAAAATTTGGCCTTTCGTTGTAATTAGATTGCTCTAATGGTATTTTTTATATCAAAAAAATTTCCAGTAAATTGGAAAACTGTGCTTGCAAACTTCGCAAAAGTGAGAGAATATTGGCTGTTCAGTTTGTGATATTTTTTGGCTGTGTTTGTGCTGGGTACGTCATTGCATTCACATCTGAGATATTGAAAGGGAAAAGATGGACCTTAATCAATATCAAGCGACTAGTTTCTGCAACCTGCTGAGACAATGGTGAGATAATTGTGGGATCTCCTAGAAGAGATATTTTTCAGGTTGGTAATGGAGTAAGAGGATAGTACGGGTACCTATGACTTTAGATGAGGTGGAGGTTCTGGTTTTCTGTTCCTTTAATCTCACCTTGATTAGTGGTGCTACAAAGTTAACCTCGGAGATCAAATTTCACTATTAGAAAGAAGCGATACTTTCTAGTGTATTACGTGTGTCTAGGGTGAATTGGTATTTATAGTAACCTATCCTGTACTATTGAGAGATAAAATTATGGCTTTTGAATACATAGTAGGAATAATTTCAATATTGAGCTGTGCCCTAAATTCTTGCATGGCTGCTGCACGTTGGCATGTAGAAATTACTTTGATGTCTGGACATTCAAACCTTTTTATTTGCTGATTTGCATTCAACTTTTACTTGATTTTAACCGTTGGTGATTCATTTTCTAAGTATGCTACTACCTATCACTGTTTTTATCTCAATGTTCCTTTTAGGCTTTATGTAGACTGTCATTGCAAAATGCTAGGGAGGAAGCTCTTTGCTATGAGAGGCATCTAGTTTGGGTGGCTAGAAGTAAATTGTAGCCACATTTTTATTCAAGTCTACCGGAAAGGGGACTGTCAAAACTATATTTGTCAATGCCATCTGGCCCTTAATTTGTCTAAATTTCGTCATTTACATTATAGTCAATTACATTATTACTTTACGGTCAGAATAACTTGGCGAAGTTACTTGTGTGCGAAGGATATATATGGTATATTCTAATTCTTTACCATATTATAACTCTTTTTTTTTAAAGTGAAGAAAAATTTTCTTTCATCGCATTCAAATTTCTGTTTTGCAACACCTGGAAGCAGGATAAATTTATACCAAATATGTGTTGGGTAATTTTAACTTATTGACACATCTTTTGATGTTTGGGAACTTGATTGTGTAGAAACTTTGATTGCTATCAAATTGTGAAAAATGATGAATCCAATGTTGGTCGTAGGCTGTGAGGATGATAAATAAGTAAATCCTTTGCATATTGTTCCTCAACAAATGGTCCTTGGATTTGTTTCAGTTTATCCATGTGTCTTTGCCCAATTTGAGTTGGTTGTAAAAAATGTGTTACTGTACTACAGGAGCTTTTGACAAGGCACAAATCAACTGTTGCGGAGTTCCTTTCTAAAAATTATGACTGGGTGAGTAATCATTACTTCAACACAAAAACTTCACTTGACTTAAATATGTTACTTTTGTATTGTAAAATATATTGTTCACATTGGGCAATATCTTGGCGGATCATCTCAACAAAATATCTTTACTCTTGTTTTTTTCTTATCTTGAAGCATTTAACTATCTAGAGCCTCAGAACTATAACTTTCCGATGGTTCAGTTTAGTTTTCTACATGCTGAATACTTCATATGGTGATCACCTACAGGTTTATGTGAATAATTTGTGTAAGCATGTATAGTAGAACTTTTTTGAGTTGTGGCCTTCCAGAGGAAATGTCTGAAAATCATTGAAACGAATAATTTGATTTTTGTTTTTAAATCTATTATCAAGTTTGAAAAATGTGCCATGTATCAAACGTGCATCAAATGAGTATCAGTACCATTAATTACTGTATCCCAATAAGGGACACATCTTAAAGGCTGTTGAACAATACTGATGAAACATGTCACTGGACTTTGAGGAAGGATGTTAACATGCTGTTGAAGTTCTCAAAGTTTGTGCTAGAGATGTAGTTAATTTAATGCCCAATGGATGTCTGGAAAGTATATGTTATAGGTGTATAAATATCGATATGTACATGTAATTGTCTGTATATGTAAATGGTTCTGCCTGAGATGCTAGCTCACCAAATCTGGTACGTGGCCGCTGATGCAGCATTGGCATTTATGCTTGGTTTATGTTCGTCATGCTTTTCGCCCAGTAATATTTGACTTTATGTTACCAGCCAGGTTAGTCTATGGTATTAGGATATTAGTTCTAAACATGGCAATCATCTAGAAATTTGACTTGTGACCTCTAATCTACGAAGCTTTTATTGTTTTTACTTTCATATTTTTGTTTTTCTCTGCAATTTTCTATAGTGTTGCTCTCGTATGCTATAATTTTCTCAGATTTAATAACTATCCTATAGATGTTCCTGCAACTATTTCTCGTTGTTCCAGTTTTTTGCAGAATTTAATTCAAGGCTGTTGGCCTCTAGCAACTACATAACAAAAAGGCAAGCCATCAAGGTATTAATTGCTTTGCAACATGGGTTTTTGTTTCTTTTCCTACAGAATGAGAAATGATGTAGATTAAGCAGAACTAGATTCATTGCGAAATTCTTGATCTAATCACTATTGCCCGTAGCTGCTTTCTATTTCCCTTGGAGGTCCATTTATCTCGTAATTACATTGCCCTTATCGCACTTATAATCATGCATGAATTAGGACATTTTTAAGGTTTTGGTTTGTTGGTTCATTGTTGTTGTAGTTACTCTGATCATTTTTGGCCAACTTCTTTATTGAACTCCTGTATTTTTTTGTTTCAGCTTTTGGGAGACATGCTTCTTGATAGATCAAATTCTGCAGTTATGATACGATATGTCAGTTCAAAGGACAATCTTATGATGCTGATGGATCTTCTCAGGGTATGTGAACCTTGCTTATCTAAAAAGATATGTTTTACATTTTTTTATTTCTATTTGTTGCTCGTTCCTTAAATTGATGAAATAGCACAAAAACGTAGGCCAGCTCATTTTTACTACTTCCGACTTTGCGCATTATATTCTGTTGAGGATTTAGACATTACAATTTTTTCATTGACTTCTAATATGAGGCGTAATCAAGCAAAAATCATTGATCAAGAAAAATGATGTTTGTATCTATCAGCAACCAACCTATAGTTTCTAGCTAAGCTTTAAGCAGAAGAAGGTTGTGTACTATGACCACCACCTCATCCTCATTCTAAGCTAAAATCCATGATGGATAAGCAGATCTAAGGCCCCACTGTTTGAGGACACCCCCCATAAAGGCTTGAAGGGGCAGATTTCACTCTTTCCAAATTTTCCTTAATTCTGTTTTGCCTTGTGCTTTCCCTCCTTTCACTTGAGGTATAATAAAAGAAGAGATTTTTTTTTTTCTTGAAATGGTAACGGCGTAATCAAGCAAAATTACAGCTGCAAAAATTGAAATGAACAAGTCCCTTGTCTCTTTTAAAGAGGACCTTCTCCCATCACAGAGGGAAGTTTAGTATTGATTTCTGTTGATAGAAGCTTAGATAGTTTGAACAAAATATAAGTTGGTGTTTACCTGATTATCTCAATTACAATGTGTAGATAGCATGTTGGTGATGTGGCTTTATCAATATTTTTCATTGTTTCCCCACATGCAGGACAAAAGTAAGAACATCCAGATAGAGGCATTCCACGTGTTCAAGGTACAATTCAGATGGCTCGCCTTGTTTCTTCTACCTTCAATAGATCATTCTTTTTTAGATGCCCAATTCACGACTCTAAAATGTTCGTTTCAAATTTCAGTTGTTTGCTGCTAATAAAAATAAACCACCTGAGATTGTAACCATATTCGTGGCAAATAGAAACAAGCTTCTTCGGTTTCTCGCCGATTTCAAGACGGACAAAGGTAATTCTTATATGATCTCTTTTTCTACCCCTTGGAACTCTTGCAATGAATTCTCTGCACATTTTCTCTCATTCCTGCACTTTTTATCGATTGAAGTTCGCTTCAGCAACTGCGTGATTGATGTCTCTGACTTTTACAACTTTGCTTCTCTCTTCTATGTTCTGATTTTATGCTGCATGTGAGATATCTGAATGAGCAAAAAACTAATGGCACTATAACCTGAATTTTCTCCAGAGGATGAACAGTTTGAAGCGGACAAAGAGCAAGTTATGAAAGAAATCTCCGCCCTCTAAGATGGCGGATTTGCTCTATGTCAACTCTTATGGTGAAATCCCGGATGTAGAAGGAAAGTTTGAATTAATAGTGACCGGCGGTCCCTTGCATGTTGCACAGTGTATGTATTGTATGGTACCAGCTCACAGTATATGATCTGTTTGATCATGTTGTTGTAATAAAATTATGTCATGTTACTCTAACTTGCGTTGTTCTCGTGTTCTTGGAGCCCCTCTCATTCTGATAAGATCAGATTTATTTATCATTGCAGGTTCCTTGACACAGTAAACTTTAATATGTAGTATATGAAAAATGATATTGCATCAAAAGAAACACATGCTTTTACGGTTCATGACCCTAGCGAGTTGAACCAGAGCTAAATTTTCTTTTCTGTATAAAGCATTAGCAATTATCTCCGGCAAGCTTTTAGCGCAAAGTTTCAAAGTAGAAATGTACAGCGGCACACATCTTGAAACTTATTTCTTGAAATTTTGATTCTTTTGATGTGTGCTATTCTCAGCAATTAAATTGAGAATTTTGTTGTTTTTAACTATTATTCTGATAAATTTTACTATTTTGAATGTTCTTCTAATTAACTGAACCGCGTTCACAATTATATACAAAAGCTGATAGTAATAATAGCAATTATCCAAAAGCCACAGCTACTTTACAATTGATTGATAAGTTTAGCTCTTTCTAAAAAAATCCTCCACTGACCATTTTGTTTCCAGAAAAACTGGCAATATAAGGATCCTAAACTGCATGCAAGAAATTGCCTCACTTCTAATTAGGCTACAAATTAGGTTCAACCTGAACCCACTAATGCAAATCGAATGAGTAACTAATGTTACTGGGAGATATCAAAACCCAGTCTGAACACAACTTTCAGCATTCTTCCCTTTGAGTTCTTCTAAACACACGATACAGAGGACATTGATTGATTCACGCATGAAATTGACGACACCGAGATTTCCAAGTGAATTACTCCTATTACATCGAAGATTCAACAGAACAGTAATTTGCAGGCAAAAGATACTGACCTTGGATGAGGCCTAACTTGTGCTGCCTTCCTATGTGTAGGACAATGCCATCAGTATAGACTTTAAAGGAGAGCACCAGCCTGTATAACAATTTATCTTTATCGGCATAATAAAAATGATAAAATAACTGATTTTATAGCCCACTCAACAAAGAGTAGAAAATGTTACTAGAGCTCTAGATCAAATTTCCTGAACCTCTTTAGTTTTGTTTTATCATCTAAGCTAGTTTTCATATCATAAGTACCCAATACATGCACAGATGAGCATAAACAGAAACGGACAGCTTCTATGTGTGTGTGGAGAGAGACTAATAAAATAAAGATAGAAATTTGATCAAGCAGGCGAATAATACTCACATGGTTATCAAATTCAGCAACAAATGTGCCAAATCATTCCAGCATGTCATAGGAGCTCCCCCAAGAAAATTGCTCATACTTTTCTGTAAACAATCTCACTTGCGAATTTTGTTCTCATTACTGTCAAAAGCAAATTATGCATAATTGATTACAGATACGTACCTCCAACTTGATTGCTGAGCAAAGAACTTTCTCCTAGTCACTGTATAAAGGAATAGAAGAACGAAAAGATGAGACGAAGTAAGATGGCATGCTAACCGATAAATACAAATTATCAAAAAAAGAGCTGTAATTGAATCATACCTAACATGTTGCATTTCCATTTGAGTAGCGAGTCCCAAAGTTTCTTGGCACACAATATTTGCCCTATCAGATGCTGATTCCTGCAACATTAGACTTCGCTTGCTATCTTTATCTCAGGTGAAAAACACATCTTGTATCGTCAACCTAACCGAGGTTAACTATACTTTCAGTTTGCACCATTTGCCTTTTCAGTTGCTTCAAACAATCGTAGATCAGGTTGCTTTGTGGATGCAACTTGTCCCTTACAATGAATTCATGGACCATACCATTAACCTCGATTGAACTACTCCCTGGAGTTTTCTCTACTCCCATATTTCTCATCAAAACCCTCACCTTATCAGCCTCCTTCCTCATGTTTGCTTCCACATAAAGGTTAGCCAACAACACATAGATCCCGCTGTCCTGTGGGTCCAACTCCAATAGCTTTTGAGCAGCCCTTTCTCCCATAGAAACATTACCATACATTCTGCAAGCGAAGAACAAAGCACCCCAAACAACCGCATCAGGCTCGATAGGCATCATTCTTACTAGCTCTTCTGCCTCGACTAAATGTCCTGCTCGACCTAAAAGGTCGACCATGCACGAGTAGTGTTTCAGCCTTCGCTGAAGTCCATATTTTGTACTCATTTGATCGAAAAACTCTCGACCCTCCCTAACCAAACCAGCATGACAACAAGCCGACAATACCCCTATGAAGGTAACCTCATCAGGCTGCAACCTAATTTCTATCATCTTCAAGAAATGCTTTATCGCATCCTCAGCACGTCCGTGGCTTGACAAGCCACATATTATAGCTGTCCAAGTGAGAGCATTCCTCTCAGGAATCTCTCTAAACACGCGAAGTGACTTCTCAATGTTCCCACATTTTGCGTACATGTCCACTAAAGCAGTCCCAAGCGTGACGCCCAAGGAAAAGCCACATCTCTCGATGTAGCGATGAACCCATATCCCCATTTCCAGGGCTCCAAGTTGGGAGCACGCCGACAAAAGGCTAACCATGGTGACCTCATTGGGCTTCACATTGCACGCTTGCATCTCATGGAAAAGGGCTATGCCCTCCTTATCTCGCTTCCATTGGACATAACCAGCGAGCAAGGCATTCCACGGGACAATGTCTCTCTCCGGCATTTCATCGAAAGCTTTTCGTGCATCATCCAAAAGGCCAAATTTTGCATAACCCGCAATCATTGTGGTCCATGATACAACCGTCCTCTTAGTCAAGCCTTTAAACAACAACTCCGCCGGCTCCAAAGAACCACATTTAACGTACATATCCATAAGAGCATTGGTCAGAGGAACTGTAAATTCTATCTCATTATCTTTTATATATTGATGGAATTTTCTACCAAGTACCAAATCCTGTAATTGGGTGCAGCACAAAACCACTCCAATCATCGTGACCGCGTCCGGCTCAACCTTTCCATCCTCCATCTCTCGAAAGAGCTCCAACGCATCCTTGGGACGTCCAGCACGAACGTAAGCATTGATCATCGTATTCCGCGAGACCAAATCTCTCACGCAACATCCGTCGAACAGCCTACGTGCACCCTCCAATCCACCACACATCGCAAACAAGTGAATCAACGCATTAACAACATAAATATCCTCACACAATCCCAACCGCACCGCATGCCCGAACAGGCCGATCCCGCACCGGCCGTCGCCCAATCGGGCGCAGGCTTTGAGCAAGAACGGAAACGAGTGCTTATCCGGCCGAGCATTCGATCGAAGCATCGACCGATACAGCGACACCGACTCCTTCGGGTCGCTGCTATCGGAGTAACCCCGGATCAGAGTGTTCCAAGAGAACACGTTAGGGTTTTCAAGATTTAGCAGGATTCGTCTCCCGTAGCGCAAATTCGGCGAATTCGAGAGTGTGCAGGAGGAGATCAGGCGGCTGGCGAAGAACCCATTGGAGATGAGGCCGGAGAGGATCATTTGGGAGTGGATTTGCTCGAGATGGTGCAGGGTTGAGCATTTTCTGTCCAAGAGGGAGATGAGGGCGTGGGAGGAGGAGGAGGAGGAGGAGGAGGAGGAGGAGGAGGAGAGGGGGTTGTAGGGTTTGGGAGGAGGAGGGCGAGTGTGGAGAAGGGATGTGAGGGGTTTTGGGAGGAATGGAGGAGTGGGTGGTCGGAATCGGGAGAGGCGGAGAAGAAGAGGAAGAAGAAGCATGAAGAAGAAGAGAGAAATCCCGTTCCCGTTCCCGTTCTCTTTCGTTGATTATGCACGCGGCGGGAAGCATTGTAAAATTTCAAGGAAAATATGCATAATGATACCTTAACTTTTTTATATTTTCTTACTACACAAAAGACTTTGAATTTTTAGTTTTCGTAATTACTAATTAGACCTCCTAAATTCTTTTATTAAACAGTTTAATATATCCCTCTCCTTAATCTTTTTAATTGCATGTCCTGCATATGTTCCTATTCTTCTATTTTACCACATGAGGAAAACAACAAAAATTAAGAATAGATTTACCATTTTTTTTTTTTTTTTTTTTTTGGTGCGTGTTTTAAAGTTTTACAAGATTACGTGAAAAACATGCAATCGAAACGGCTGCAGAATGCTAAATGAAATTTGGGAGTGGCATCAAAAGTAAAAGTTTGAATTCTATTAACAAAAGTGGTGAAAGATCAGAAGATTTTCGTGCAGTTTTTCCAATTTATTAAAAATAAAAATAGATCTATTTAGACATTCGTGCCCATCTGCCTTGTGTTTCTCACTTGAAAATTAGATGATTGGAGTTAAACAATTGAATGAATGAATGGAGGATCTAATGATTTGTAGTAGTGCAATTTACCCATAATATGAACCAAGCATGTTTTGCCATTAAACTTTGTTCGGTATTATGAATCTAACACGAAAAGAAAATGTTCACGGAATGTTTAACTCCAGAGGTCAAATAAAATAAAGGATGTTATTAACCAAGCATGCTAAGTAGCGGATATCTGAAGTTACATCAAAGAACCGAACCAGCACGGAGTGATTTAACCAAAATCTAAACAAGGATCGTTTCGGTGACAGGGAAGCGATTCAGAATCGGAAAGATTTCGGAACAGTTGTGTTTTTTGCGATTCTCGATTCTTCCCTTCACTAAAATAAACAAGCTTACCAGAAATCAGCTTGCAATTGATTAACATGAAATCACAAATCTGCAGTTTCTTGTAGTTATGTGTGCAACTGATTGAAAACCGGTGACTTGCAGCAGTACGATGCGAACAATCAGACACTCAGTTTCGGGCGATAGTTCGGGCTTGCGAAGTGCTTAGTGAAAGAGTCGACGCAGGCCATTCTGATCCTCTCTGGTGTTGCAGGATTATCGAGCGGGAACCACTCATTTAGACCCTCCTCGGCTCGTGCTGCAATGATTGCATCTTTTATTGCGAATAACACGGCAGATGCAAGGAAGAATGGCGGCTCACCCACAGCTTTCGAAGAGTGAATTGCCTTTGGATTCGGAACGCCCTGCAGCATTATCAGTAAAAGATTCGCAATTAATTAACACAGGAAATGCACAGGTCTGTATATAAAATACAGACCTGTCGAAAATGAATTTTAAAAAAGCAAAGATGCTACTCAGATGAATTTAAAGAAAGCTGTCGAAAATGAACTATTCAGAATGATACGCCGGGGAGAGTAAGTTTGCAGTCTCTTAAAATTTGGATGCAAATTTCTACTCACCGATTATAGAAAGAGAAATTTAAAAGCTTAGTACCTTAAAAAGTTCTGCGATATATAGAACCTACATGTTTCGCACTTTGTTGTTTCTCACTACTGAAGATCTCTCTTCTTTCGCTTCTCTCTGTTTTGTCAAACTATTGTTGAACACATTTTCCTCTAACTATAGCTTTAATAGCATAGAATTTGATAGCACAGAGACGTATAAACACACCGACTCCAAAATATGAATGAATCACACAGGCTGCGATAGTACTAATTGGTAAGCAAAAGGCAAAAGGCCATTACCTTCAAAAGTGAAACCTTGAATTTCAGAGGTATATCATTTACTGAAGGAATTTTGTAGGTTCCAGGGCCGCAAGTAAACAGGTTACCGGGTCTAATCCACTTGTGTTGAGCATCTCCCCATTTCAACTCTTCCAAGGCAGCCCAGCCTAATCCTTGTATAAAAGCTCCTTCAATCTGCAACTCAAAGATTTATGGTAAAAATGAAAGGGGTTAAAAAAAAAAAAAGAGAAAATAAAGGAAAACACCTTTTCCATTAATTTCAGGCCCCCCAAAGTAGCGAATTCATAGAATCATAAACTATTCATTCTATATTACTCACGACTTCATAAGAAAATGATGAAAAGTAAATTTTCTAAGGCACCTGTCCAATGTCAATGGCTGGATTAAGCGAATGTCCAAGATCCATAACAATATCTGCTGTTCTTGTATAGAAATCTCCGGTTAACACGTCTATTTCAACCTCAGCAAATGCAGCTCCATAGGTGTAGTAGCTGAACGGAGTTCCCTTACCCACTTTCCAGTCAAAACCAATATTAGGTGTGATATAAAACCCATGAGCTGAGAGATCTATTCGCTCCATGTAGCATGCACGAGCTAGCTGACAAAATTAATAGTTGAGCTTCAGAGACATCGTAAAATAAAAATAATCAAAAGCACACTCATCTATCTTGGTAACCGCAATAGATTGCAAGTCTACAATTATGTGAAAACCATTAAAACATAAATCTGTGCAAGGAAAACCATCACAACATTTAAGAGGGGAAAAAAAATTAAAATTTTTTAAAAATTTTAAAATTTCATTGCATAAACTAGTGATTTAGAACAAAAGAGTTCAACTGGCTGTTACGCTAAAATATAGCAGAAGATATTGAAAGCATCACCTCAGCAAAAGAACTGTGCTTTTGTCTGAGAGCAAAAGGTTCCATGCGGGCCTTAATTTGCTCACAAGCATCCAAAACTGCAGCGCCATACATATCCGAACTAGCAGAAGCTGCCGTTGGTGATGAATTAGGAACCTACAGAAAGTATAATAACATAAAAGTTCATACATCATAAAATGTTCCTATGGAATTATCTCCGAGTTTAGAGTAATACTGACCTTATCAGTGCTTGTTTCTGATACGAATACAGAACTGAGAGGAATATTAAAGGATGAAGCGGCAATTTGGGCAACTTTTGTGTGTAGGCCTTGTCCCATCTCAACTCCACCATGTGTCACTAGGACAGTGCCATCAATATAGACTTGCACAAGAGCACCAGCCTGCAGAGCCATTGAACTATGCAAATCAAATAACAAGGAAAAAAGAATGGTGAAGAGAAAATAGAAACCCATATAGATTCACTCCTATCTGCTCCGCCACCCCAGTTTTAGAACCACTGATCTAAAGACGGAACTGTCATAATTATTTGATTCGTAACTTCAACCTAGAAATTGTAAATAATATTCTGCTGCATATCTGTAGTTGTTTCTCATGATTTACACTAGATATGGAACAATAAATGTTAAAATAAATGTAGATAGTAGACAGAGATGCATAGACTGTACAAAACGAGAAACAGGAAGTACGGCAGGGATAAAAATTACTAACCCTCAATCAAGTATTTTTCAGACCCACAAGAAACATTAATTGTTCAAAGACAAAAAAATAGAAATCATGTAGTTGATATCCAAAGCAGAAATTCATCTGTAGTATTAATAGGTTCCATAAATTCCGTGTGTACCTGATTCATGTGCTTTGCAGTGAAGGAGATGCCGAATTTGGTGGGAACCATTGCAACTCCTCGCTTTCTCCAACGATTTTGACAGTTAAAAGAGCTTACTGCTTCGCAAGCATTTTGAAAATCACAAGAGACCTTTAGTTCATCCCACACCTGTCTCACTGTGCAGTTCTCAAGTAGTTGTCCATAATGTAGCACTGTCCCCTCATTGTGAAAATTAAGCTCCTGAATATTACCGAATTTAGTCAATTTCTACCATGGTGAAAAACAATAATGTTGACAAAAGTAATCTGGAACAAACGAGTATTTACTAATTACCCGTATCTCCTCAGGACTTTTCCGAAGCTCCATAGCTATATGTTGAATCCAGTTCTCGGCGATAAGCAAGCCCTGTGGGCCCCCAAAACCCCTGAAAGCTGTATTACTTGGGAAATTTGTAAAACAAACTTGGCCTTGAATCTTGATATGGGGTATATCATAGACATTTTCTGAATGAAACATAGCACGCTCCAGGACTGCACTGGACAGGTCCAATGAATTCCCACCATTATTGTAAATTTCAAGATCCAATGCCATAACCTTCCCTTCATTTGTAAACCCAACCTGAAGTAATTATGGAGGAAAAAAACTTCAGGTAACCATGATCAACTGAATGAAATTTAAATACAAGGGAAACATAGGACCTGATCATTTCTTCACACAAGATTGTTTTGTAGCTTTAGATTCTGTGTATACCAATAATTAACATGCCATATCTTCTTCTTACAGAAGCATAAAGATTGATTTGCATCTGAAAAATCTTAACTATAACATGCTTTACTACTGCAAAGTGCAAAACATGGCCAATAACAGTTGAAGTTAGTCAACACGGAACATAGGACATAGGCACAACCATCATCGCGACCACTAGAGTCCTTGAACATGTGGATTAGTAACAATTTAATTGGTCTAGTCTAGCCATACAGAGTCTGGAATACCCAAGGCAAATTAATGGCCAGTACTAGTGTATATGAAGCACGCACAGATATACACTCTAAAAAATAATAATACAAACTAAGTCGGTACATTACACAATTGAAGTTATGGCATAACTGTACACAGATAGCACTTTGAAGCAACAGAGGAGTACTTTCAGTGCCCCTTAAATTTTAGTAAAATGATCTAAGTTTAACTCCAAAAAAAAAAAGGTCGAGTAATTTATGAAATCTGTACCTTGTATTTTCCAAGGAAGCTGTGCCGGTGTCCAGTTGTCATCATATCGACATCCCTGTCTAGAATAATCTTCACTGGTGTTTTTAAATGATATGATGCTACAGATGCTGCAGCCGCAAAGAGGGAAGATCTGGTTTCTTTCCCACCAAATCCACCACCAATGCGCTTTGTCCTGCAAACGACTCTTGATAATGGTAGATCAAGAACATTGGCAACATACACCTGATTCTTTTGAGGTGCCTGAGCACCAACAAGAAGGGATGTGCAAAATTAGACCAATTTAAAATGTGTAAATTTTTTTTATTAAATTTAGAAGTCTAGAAGAGGCGTGAGAATAAAGTAAATTTATTGCAAGAAACTTGCCTCAGGGAAATGAAAGCTATTTCATTTATTGATATCATTTTACAGTAAACCTACACTAAAAATTTTCAGTGACACTTGGAAATAAGTCAACATTGCTTTCACCAAATATGATTTCACCAAAAAACCAAAACTAGATCCATGGGTTAATAGGTTAACCAGCCAAAGTTGTAAAAGTTTTCTCTTAAGTTTGATCTCATAAAAATAATAATAATAATTTCACAGAAATTACACCTATGCACTTCATTTGTACAAAGGAGCAAGTTCGAAAGAAATTCGGCTCATCTTTTAATTATTCTCTTATCATTAAGTGGTATATCATGATTTCTGGAAGTAGGCAAGTCCTAGTAGATCCTTAGTCAACCAAAAGCATGACTTAAAGAATAGAAATGATTCAGCTATAAAATATTTAGGACAAGAGCTTTCAGAGACCACCAGAAATGGTAGACCATCAAACGGCGTAGGCATCTTGATACCAAAAGCAAAGTCACATAAAATCATACAAATTTAGTCCCCGAAGTTTGACCCAGATACCAATTTTGTTCTTAGTTGCAATAAATTTAGCCCTGAAGTTTGATTTAATGTCAAATTAGTCTTCAAAGTTTCATTTTTAATAATTTAGGCCGTCAGATCATGATTTCAATTTCATTCACAAAGTGTCAAAGTTAACAAAGCAAAGTCTTAGTGTTCGAGTGGCACCATTCTCTGATGATAGATTAACATAAGAACATAATTGTCATGCAAAACAAACTTCAGAGGCTAATTGTTAAGAATGAAACTAAGAGGGCAAAACTGAAATGAAGGTTGACCTACAGAGACTAACTTCGTAGTTAACCCTATTGCTTATCTTATGGATTGAAGCAAAAAGAGAGGAACATACTTGTGTAGAGGAGATCATGTGTACTTCATTTCCAGAATCAACTGTCCAGACCAGACAGCTCTGGGGCTCCAAGTAAAAGTGCTCTTGACCTCCAACCTGAACCTCCCCTTCTATAATCTTGTCGCATAAACCCGACTTGAAACACCATTCGACATCTCCATTTACCAGGCACCTCGCAGTGTCAGGATGAAAACTGCCAGAATCAACAGCATCTCTTATAGACAAGATTGCTGGCAAGTCTTCATATTTAATCTCCACTTTATTTGCAGCAGCTTTTGCATTTTCATGAGTATCAGCCACGACAATCCCGATAACCTATAAATGGCAATAGTAAGGATAATAGGATACACAACAGCATATTACTCCACTGAAACTTTTCCATTTATATGGGTATAACAGCAAACATTTTGCTTAAATGGGCAAATATCCAAATATGATGTATTTGCAGGTATATGTGAAAAAGCACCCAAAAAAAAGCACTGAATAGAGGTTCAATACCTGGCCAACACAGGTAACAACCTCTGAAGCAAAAAGTTCCTCGTCATGAACAACTGGTCCAAGTTTATTACTACCAAGTATATCTTTTGCAAGAAAGAGACCAGAAAAACCAGGTGAAGATTTGGCACGTGAATCATCTATAGACAATATGCGTGCATGAGCTCTTCTACTCAATATTAAAGCTGCATGCAAAGTATTCTGAGATGTAGGTGTATCATCAGTGTATTCGGCCTCACCAGTCACCTGATAAATTGCAACAACAGAGAAATCAAATGAATGGCAAAGATCTGCAGTACCTTGGACTAACCAATCAAAAAAATCAAATAGAGATTCTTAGCTTATAAATTGTAGCCAAACTACCAAAACATGAAGCTAGTTGAATTTTCTACCAGAATTACTGAGGCTCGTTAGCATTTAAAACTCTCTTTCTACAACATGCTTATCATCAAAGAGAAGGAATTAAGTGATAAAATTAATAGAGGACAAAACTGAGCTTGATCCTTGTGTAAATTAATAGCATAGAACTATTAGAATATCGAGTTCCCTACAAAAGGTTATAGACAAATAGGCACAAAGAAAAACAAATTATCAATGAGGAAAAAAAAACACTACTGAAAGAATCTTATCTAAGATGGGTAAACTTTGGTTATTCAAATAAGTGTGAGAATTTAGGAATTTTTAAATAGATTTGTTCCTTTCAATGGTAAAAGCAATACTCGTTGGACCTAACAATTCGTATCAAAAAGGATTTGTGCAAAATACAAAAGATATCAAATGTAATTCTAGTTGACAATAGGGACCATGTTGAAAGAAGTCTTAACAGGATCTTACAAATTAATCATGGACCTACCTGGTGCGTTCAAGCTTTTGCACAAGGCTGCCCATTTTGACAAGTTTAAATTGTAAGAATACAAGTAACAAACTAAGTGATGATGATGTAAATAACTAAGGGGCAAAAAACCGTAAAGCCATAAACAGGATAGTTACAATATTTTAAGTTCCCATCAAATGCCAACAGTACATATTGGCCCTTGTCATTAAAAGGCATCAAAACAAACAAATTCGCCAATAGCTACGGAATACAAATTAACAAATGGGAAAATTTAACATGTAATTAATGTCCCTGGTACCAAGATTTTAGAAGACTGAAACAACACATATAGAAGTTAAAACTACAGTGGTCATGCTTACAACAAACTTCTATATAGGAATCTTCATGAATTTTACGTTTTTTCAGTTTTCGCTTTTCACCAGATAGCTTATAAATCTAGCAGTATGGATATGTGGTGTGGCAGAGTTCTGCCATTGGAATATTTAATCAAGTTACTAGCTAGGAGCTTTTTTTTAAAAAAAAAAAAAAAAAAAAAGAGTTCGACAAACAACCTCAATAGAATCAGATAAAGTTCTCTTCAAATCAAGCATATAAATAACAAGATAACATCACAAGATCATGTGAAACTTTCATAACTTCTAGTAGGTACCGGATAATTGGATAGCTCACATATTATAATCAACTAATAAAAGGCATATACAATAACTAAGATAACAGATCTAGATGATGTCCTTAAGCAATCCCACCAAGATTCACCTTTTTCAATAAACCAAAATGTGTGATATACCTGTAGCTTTGACGAGAGATGAATCATCGGTAGCCCCACGGCTGTTCCATGTCTTGCCAACTCATAACTCTGACTTCCACAAGAGGAAGGCCTTGCATAAGGCTGTATGGCCGATAGTTGAGTGGCATGTAAACCTTCCTTAAAGTGTCCTTTTACATTCATCTCATGAGTTACCCACATAAAAAATTTAAAAAAGAAACTCAGTGTTAGGGATTTTCGGAATTCAGCCATTCCACCTGGTGCATTCTCCGGAATATTAATGTCCTCTTTCAATACATTTAAAACATCTTCTAACAATTTCTTATCCCATTTCTTTCCCATTAGATATTTCTCTGTTCTTGATGAAGAGAGAGAGAGAGCGGCGACTCCTCCGTAAACAATAGAAACATCAGCGATAATCCAGTCTCCATTTTCTTCCCCGATATAAGCACGCATTCCGGCATTTACCAAAGCAATATCATCTTCCCTTCTATGTGCTTGTTTAAACTCTTTCACAAATTCAAAAGGTCTTGTCCATGGTAAAAATATTGAGAGCAATATCTCATCATGTCGAATATCAACTTTGCGATAACCAAGAAAGAAATTTTTGGCAAAAACAGTTCTAACATTTCCTTTACAATCAATCAGTCGAAACTTCGCATTTGAAGCCATCCAGAGGGGGTTTAGGTCAGATATTGGACTAGCAGTACAAATATTTCCACCAACAGAAGCAACATTTCTAATTTGATTCCCAGCAAACCACTTCAGCTGCTCCAAAATCGCTTTGCAAGATGAAGTCTCATGACTGTCTCTCTCTGCTACAACCATTTTAAGGACTTGTTGGAGCTGTGTCAGTCTCACAGAAGCACCAATCTCAATGCCGTCTTCTCCAACGTTCAATGCATTAAGCTCCGCCACATGGGTAACACAAATGAGCACTTGATACCGCACGTTTTTGAACTTCGTTTCTATCCCTACTTCAGTGTTACCAACGACAAGTTTCGCCTCTGGAATGCAAGACTTGAGATCTAATACATGCTGAAGTTTTAGAGGTCTATACCATTTTAAACCACCAAAACCGTGTAAACTTAGAGGCGTGACTTTTCTCAGAAGTAGCTCAGGAGGAAAGATAAGCTCTTTTTCAATGTAAGAACTTCCATCGGTTTCACTATAAGAAATGGGTCTATGTTGTTTCCTGCCACAAGTTTCAGAAGAGCTTCCACACAAACATGGTTTCCCTGTTGAGGGGCAAATGGTTTGACTGGTAGAGGAGCTTGCTGATGTTGAGTTAGTATATAACGAATCATCGGTTTTAGCGAAAACACGGAATGCATCAACAATCGGTCTATAGCCTGTACAACGACATAAATTTCCAGCAAGGTTTTCTTCGATCTGCTCTTCAGTTGGAGGTTGTTTGCTTGATCTCAGTAGTGCATACATAGACATTATGAAACCAGGAGTGCAAAATCCACACTGTGAACCATGAGCCTGAGCTAGAGATTCCTGCATTAAATGTGATATATTGAGTTCAAACCACGAATATCAAAAGAAAACACTTTATACTAAAAGCCAACAGGTGATTAAAATTAGTCAAAATCAGTATTTGAGACTGCTGACAAACACCTTGAAATTTCACCTCCAGAATAAAAGATGGACTATTGAAATCAAGATTTATGAAATCAAGATCCAAGTCTAGGGACAGAAAGGACCAAATGTTGAATGTTAGGATTTGTTGATGCTCCCAAATACGAAATTCACTAAGGGCCTGTCTCTGTGTTTGAACAAGTTATTCGATACAACATGTAAGGTATGGGAATTTCTATTGTGACTACAACCTAGGGCTTCGCATGGTTGAGTTATAAGAGAGAACTAATAGTACCAGGGATAAGTATAATTTTTGGAACAAGCTGAAACTATTGTAAATTTGTGTTTGGTTGGATTTTAGGTTAGTAACAGATATAAGAAAAATAGTGTTTGAAAATAATTGAAGAATAAAAGGAATAGAGAATTGACTTTTGTGTTAAAAGACTAAAATGTCCTTCCCTTTTTAGTTTTTTTTTTCAAAATTAAAGTTTCAAAATTTATTCAAATTTTAATATTTATTAATTTTAATTTTTATAAAAAATTTAAGTGGGAGCAAAAAAAAAAAGTTAATTTTTAAATTTTAAGTGGGAGTAAAAATTTTAATTTTTAAATTTATATAAATTTTAAAAAAATTATAAAAAAATTGTATAAATTTTAAAATTTTAAAATTAATATTTTTTTTTTACAAAAAAAAAAAAAAAAAATTAGATTTATTAAAAAATAAAATTAAAAGAATTAAAATTTATAAAATAAAAAATTTAAAATTTAAATATCTTTTAAAATTTAAAAATTCTAATTTAAAAAAATAAAAAAATAATAAAGTCAAAAGAAGCATGCAAAGAAAAAGAAAAAGAAAAAAAAAAAAAAAAACACTCTGCCTTGGGAAGGGGCATAGAGGGGGCCCCGGGCTTGTTCGGGGGGGAAGGGGGGAACACAAATCCCCCACTGTTACCGGGTTGTCCCGGTTTTGACCGGGACAACCCGGTAAGGGGGGAAATAGGTGTTCCACCCTATTCCCCCCTTAACCTAATTGTGTTTGGGTACAAAGGGGGCTTATTCCCCCTTTGTACCCAAACCAAACACAGTGTAGGGCATCGTTTGGTAACGGGGATAAGGGGGGAATAACCCCCTTATCCCCACTTTTATTCCCAAACAGGAATAGTTTGGATGGGAACAGCAGTTCCCACCAAACTGGAATAAGGGGTTTGGGAGTGGGAACAGCAGTTCCCACCCCCACATGGAATAAGCCCGGATTAGGAAAGAGGCTCGGGAATCGAGGGCGTTCACGTGGGCACCTGTGCAGCTCCTTTCTCCTTCTCCAACACCATCTTCTTCTCCCCCTTCTCCTACTCCATTTTTCCATCTTCTTCTCCCCCGATCGAAGCTCCATCGCACTTCACAAAAATCTGCCTCGCCCGAAGCTCCATCGCACTGGTCGCGGCCCCGAAGCTACATCTCCGCCGAACCGCCGATCGCCGCGTCGCGGCCCCGCTGCGGCACCCGCTCCGAGGAAGAATATTTCCTCTGCGCCGCGTCGCGGCCCCGGTGCGGAAGCCGCTCCGTCGCACAGATCGCACAGATCTGCGTCGCGGCCCCGCTGCGGCAACGCTCTCCGCGTACACCGAGCTCGGGCCGCCGCACCGTCATCGCCCCTAGCTCCATCTATTTTGATCTCGGGGGAGAAGAATGATAGAAAATTTTAAAAGAAAATATTTAAAATTTGCTAACCTAATGGTTAATGGTTTGAAAATTAGAATGAATCAAAAATTTTAAATATTTTCTTTTAAAATTTTCTATCATTTTTAAGTACTTTTAAATATTTAATATTTAATTTTAAATATTTTTTAAAATTTTTAATATTAATCTAAATTTATTATAAGGTTAATTAATACCATAAATTTTTTTATTTTTAAATTATATCATAGAGGGCAAAATAGTCAATACACATATTTATCCCCTCTCAATTCTTCTTATTCCTCTATACTCAACCAAACACAATTTTTTCTTATTCCTCTTATTCTCCTTATTCCTATATAATTTACCAAACACAATTTTCTTTAAACCCGGTATAACTCTTAAATCCAACCAAACATAAATTTACACTAGTTCCTGCTAATACCATAACTTATACCTATCCCCGGTATAACTAAATTTTTCTTATCCCCGAACCAAACGCAGCCTAGGAGTTTAAGTGAGCTACTTTGAAACCTTAATAATTTCAACTTTTCAGGATGGCACACTCCACCTATGAGGAGATTTATCAATTATCATATGCAGAGAAAACAATTTATAAGCTGTTTGTACTACATGGTTGTAGACATCTTCACTGAGATTATTTTATACAGCTTGGAGGTTAGAGATGAAACGTTCAAAGCGCAAAGATAGTAACAGAAACAAATTCAACTATGAAAGAATCAAATTTCAGATAGAAAGTGAATTTGTTATGGTATATATTAAACCATCTTAAGTTTAACAATCAACAACTACAAGTTGTTGGATATAACTACAAAGAGATGATGGATTCAAAGGAACACTGAGAATATTGTCGCCAGCAATAAGCACTGCAAAATGTTGAGCTACTATTTCATAGCATAAAGTGAAAAAATGGTATATGATATACAAATAAGGAATGAGTTAATTATGGACTAACCAGCAAGAAATTTTTCCCCGCAAAAAGTATGGAAACCATAATTTTCTTACTGCCATTAATTAGTATATATTATGGAATAAATAATGTCTTCATCAAACGAATTCCTAAGAACAATAGAAAGCATCATATATCACAATATTTAGATGGAAGGAACAAAAAGTTTAAATAACAATCTAATACCTGGATGGGATGCAAACCACGCCGCTGATTTCCAATACCCTCCACTGTAATTATATGCATTCCTTCCACAGAGTACAATGGAGCCAAACATGCATTGATTGCCAAATGCCTGCACTAGTAATTCACAGCTATAAAACTGTAAAAACATGTAAGTAGCAGCACGTATAAGAAATATTATATGAGACACAGCTTGATAAGACATAGAGAGAGTACTTTTTTGTCCGTTCCCAATCAGGGAAATGCCATTTATCATAATAATAATAAAATAGAACTTAAGAATTAAGGTGGATAAATGGAAAGAAAAGGAAAATAGAAGACATGAACTGCAAAGAATTTGTTTTTAATGCAATGAGCTGAGTAAGGCTAGGAAACTGCTTTGCCAAAACTTTCGAAGTCTATGAAGCAATATAGTACAGAAAACACAATTAGTTAACAGCACAAGTAGGATTTCTTACATCGTTTTCTTCATATGCTGATCATAGCAAGAAACCATCACTGTACAAGCTCCACAACCACCTTCACCACATCCTAGCTTTGTTCCTGTGAGGCCAATATCTGAAACAAATACAAACAATAAGACCAATCATTACTGAAAAAATGAATTGCCACCTATGAGCAACAAAGATTGAGAAGTACCAAAGCTGAAAAGCTAAAAACGATAAACTCTCTAGTGACACAGGTATGACAGAGAGACAGCTAAAGATTTAGTGTCATAAATAGAAACAAAAATATCATATGTGAAATGATTTCTTAGAATTTAGCTCTTATCATCTAGCAAATGGACATTTTTCTTGTGTTTGATCATATAGTAAATTATAAAGATTACTAGTTCATCTTACCAGTTACCAAAGTAGCACATATGCTATGAAATGGCACATATGGCATGCAGTAGCGCAGTATGCACCTGTATACTATGCAAGTACGACACTAGCACGGTATTTACAAGGCACGTATTGGCACTTCAACTTGTTACTAAAATCTCTTAAATAACTGGTCATTGATAACTTGTGTTAAAAATTAGCATGACCCGAAAAAAAAAAAAATGAAGTTTAGCATTATCACCTCAATCATATAATCATATAATCATCAAAATGTAGATACCGGCAAAAATAATAAATCGAGAAAGCTTCACAGAAAAATCAGAAGATTCTTACAACAGGAGGAAACTGCCAAAAGAGAATTGGCTTAGCATTTAAACAGTAGAAGTTTCAAGCTTCTAATGTGGCAGAAAGCTCGAATGAGCTACTATTCCCCAATAATAGAAGCTTCGGTACAAGGCTTTTGCATCTGACTGCAGCAGGAAGCCATTCAACCGGTTTCAGTGTTAAACATTTCTTAAGGCTTCTCCAAACAGCTGAATTCAACAGCACTTCCAAACAGCTTAATTCAACAACACTCCACAGATGCTCCAGCCCAGCCGATCAGGCCCAAAGCACTTCACAAGAAGTAACAACCACTAAAGGCCTACCTTTCTCACAGTTTCCAAAACACAGAAGCTACAGCATTTTTAGTGTGTTTTCGAATCAAATGTGAAAAATATAACTGCAGAAATTATGTTAATAACTCCACCACATGTGGATATGATTGAACCTAATGCAAGTAAAATAAATCCCCCTTAATTATAAAAATAGGTGAATTATGCACATATTCGAGGTCGAATAATTTAGCTCCAAAAAATTAATAAGAATTTCTCAAAAAATCCATGGTGCTAAGTAAAGTAAACACCGAATCCAAGTCATCTATAAATAGTACAAACAAATAGCAAAACCATATAAGACAAGCGCACATTAATTTTAACGTAAATTTCATAACTTTATCCAACGATTCCAACCTCTCTCAATCAAACGAAACCAATGAAAACATTTACCCTTTTGTTCAGAAAATCAAAACAATCCAAACGACCATTCCACGCAACAAAAAATGGATAAAAATAAAAAAGAGCCTAAAAATCCAATCTTTTTGCAAAAATCCCCAAAAACCATCCAAAAAAACTCATTAAAACACCAATTAAAAGAAAAAATAAAAATTTTCGACAGGGCACGAACCTCTGAGGTATTGAAGAAGGGTGAGGTGAGCGAGCCCATCGGGGAGCACGCGGCGCACGCCATTAACATAGAGGATCGCCTCCTTCGACCACCCCTCCCCCACAACCAACTCCTCCTCCATCTTCGTGAGAGAACCCATCCCTAACCTCTCGAAATCGCCCCCCCAAAATCAATGCTTCGACCACCTCAAGAACGATATGGTAGACGAATACAAGAGGAGGAGAAGAAGAATTTTTTTACAGCTGAAGAAACACAAAGTTGTTTTGGTAGTTTGCGCTTCTTTTTTCTTCTTTTTTCTTTTTTTTTTTTCTTTTTTTTTTTTTCTTTCTTCTTTTTGGTTTTTTTAGTTGTTTTTATCGTGGGGACTTGTTTTATCTTTTGGATAGTGAGACGGTTGAATTTATCCCTTTTTTATTCGTTAACAATCGTATCTTACCCCTCAACTTTAGGTGATTTTGAAGTCGGCTCCTCAACTGCAATTTTAATATGTTTTAAGTTTTTATATCTTTGTTTGAGTTATTTTGGTGAATTAAATTACATTTAGATAAAACCTTTTAAGATTGATTTAGGTATAAACTAAAACTGTTTATTTCATGAATAGATATAAGTTCAGGAATAAGTAGGAATAAGATCAATTTTATATGTGGATGAAAATTAGATTGTTTCTGAAAATAAAATAAAAAATAATATTTGGATAGTTAAATTAAAATAGCGATAATAAAAATAATTATAATTTTAAAATAATAATATTTTATCTAATTAATTAATATAAAATTATTAATTAATTAATAATTTAATTTATTCATTTAATTATTGTTTGATAATTTTAAATATTAATTGATAAAATAATTAACAATAATAATAAGTATTGTAAATAAATAATTTAATTAACTACAAATAATTTAATAAATTAATTAATTATCTAATAGTTAAATAATTAGTTAATAAAATAATTAGATTAGTCAAAATATTAAATTAATTAAAAAATTAATATAATAATTAAAATTATATTTATTTTAATTAAGTTTATTCTCAAGTGGAAAAAGATTGTAACAGTAATTTCAGTCTTATACTTATTCCAAAGAGACAAGAATTATTATTTTCATTCCGAAAACTACTGTTCCCATCCAAACCAAACGCGTTTGGAAAACAAGGTTGGAACAAATTCTTATTCCAGGCATCATTTCCTATCCAAACACTGCCTAGGGATTCACTATGATCCTAACCGTACATCATTTCATCTAAAAGTTAAAAACTTAATATCATCAAATCTTAAAAAAATCACGTGTGTACCTCTTTTGAGTTTGAATTTCTTAAACTCTTTTTATTTTTGTTTATTGAGATTTTACCAATTTATTTTTATTACATTTTATTTAAAAATCTAATTCACCCTCCTCTTATATTACAATTTTGAAAGTACCTCAACCTATTCACTACAATAGAATAGCCTGGTAGAAAAATAAAATCATAATGCTTATTTTAAAAAATATACTAAAAAAATTTTGGGCTAAAATTGTGTCATTTGCTGTTTATATAGACGAGCGTGCCAAATAAAATATGAGGGATGCTAGATGTATATCCCTTTAGGGGTATACATCCTACCTCCCACCTGAGATAAATATTATTTTACTCGTCATATCGAATGATGAGTATAATTTATCTCATCCAAAATAAGATGGGGTGTAAGATATGCACCCCTAAAGGAGTGTATACTTATATATACCCATAAAATATATGAAGAAGTATAGAGTGTAAGAAAACCTATAATAGTGCATCTTTGTGTTTTTAGATGGATGGTATATGCACATGTTCCAAAGCAAAAGAGAAAACGGCAAAGATCAAATGCGTCTTAATCGGCTATGCAAAATTTTTTATAAATTATATAATCTAGTCGTAGAAAAAATAATAATTAATTAATATATAAAATTTAATAAAACTAAATTATGCGAGTGGGAAAAAAAAATAAAAATAATGGCATTAAAATTCAATTTGAGGATAAATTTGAGAATCAAGAATATGCATCAAATGCTCACACTCCAGTACCAGCACCTCCCTCTACAAATCCCTAATCATCATCAGGTTCTTCATCTTCTTCTTCAAAGGAAGGAGTTTAAAAAAATCCTCCATAAATTATTATAATGTTCATAAAATTAAAAAATTATATTTTTAATGATACTGATAATGATAATAATAATAATTTAATCTATTACATCATATTTTTATATTATAATTCTCTCAGATTTGATGAAACAGCAAAAGAAGAATATATATATATATATATATATATATATATATATATATATATATACTCAATGCGATTTAATGACTACAAAATAAGTGGCAAAATTGGATTGGTGCTATTAATAGCATTCCAGCCCAACTCTATATATATATATATATATATATATATATATATATATATATATATATATATATATATATATATATATATATATATATATATATATATATAATGCAAAGCCATGTGCGACAAAAACGAAGTGATTGAAAAGAACAAAACTTAAAATTCGCGAAACTTTCAGAAGGCCAAAAAGTATTTGACGGAAAGTGAGTGTACAAAATCAAGTACAAGTAAGATAAGTCAATCGATCACTATAAAGCCAGACTCGTCATAAAGGGCTACAACCAAAAGCCCGATGTTGATTATCACAAGGTGTTTGTTCTCATTGCTAGATTGCATTAGTACGGCTCCTACTTGCCTTAGCAGTGCAAAAACAATAAGAGATCTATCAGATAGACCTCAAATCTCTTTGCCGCGGGTACGATAGACATGCTCTGAATTATATTTATAAAATATAGTATATATTACTATTAAACATATATATTAAACACATATTTGTATCGACATTTATTTTAAAATATAGAATTTTGTGAAGCAAAACAAGAAAGTTCGCAATATGCTTATTTTTCAGGCTAGTTTGTCATAGAAAAGATACATATCCACTCTGATTTTTTTCTTCTTATTCTTCTAACTCAATTTAGGTTATTTTTGTCAATCCATGCTAGCAATGTCAAAAATTGAAAATATTATAATAAAATAAAGGATTTTTTTTTTTTTTTTGCATCTAGCCTTTAAAATTTTTTATTTTTGAAAATAACTTTACAAAAAATAAATTTATACAAATGACCCTGCCACGTGGATGCCACGGAGAGTTAACTTGAACAAAGTGAATGGTTCACCGTGTTCAACATTTTTTGGGGCTTTTTTCGAAATTGGCCTCCTAAAAATTTTTATTTTTAAAAATAGTCCCATAAATTTTATAATTGCAGAATTGGTCCTATTAGTGCGTGTTTTAAACACGCACTCTAAAAACGCGTGTTTAGACGCGTTTAATTTTTTTTTATTTATAAATTTGATTATTTCTCAAACAAACGGATTTATTTTTTTTAAAAAAAAAAATAAGTCCAAAAATATCTATCTAGAAAAAATAAATTTTACATTCTAATTTTTATTTTTTTATTTATTAAATATTTATATTTTTTTTTTTGCAGTACGAAAAAAAAAAAATAAAATATCCGTTTGTTTTAGAAACCCACCGAATATTTTTTTTTTTTTCTCAGAAAACACACGGATATTTTATTTCATTTTTTTTTTGGTACTGCAAAAAGAAATTTATTTTTATTCTTTGGTGAAAAAAAATAATGTTTTTATTTATTAAATATTTATATATTATTTTATATATTTTCTATATTTTTAAATTTTTTTAAACAAAATGATATTTTATTTTATTTTTTTTTCATACCGCAAAAAAAATTTATTTTTATCTTTTGGCGAAATTTTTTTTTTTTCCGTCAAAAGATGAAAATAAATTTTTTTTTGCGGTAAGAAAATAATAATAAAAAATTCTATTTATTTGAGATAATTTAAAAATATAAAAATATATAAAATAATATATAAATATTTAATAAATAAAAAAATAAAAATTAGAATGTGAAATTTATTTTTTCTAGGTAGATATTTTTTGACTTATTATTTTTTTTAAAAAAATAAATCCGTTTGTTTGAGAAATAATCAAATTTATAAAAAAAAAAAAAAAAATTAAAAAAAATTAAAAAAAATTTAAACGCGTCTAAACACGCGTTCTTAGAGTGCGTGCTTTAAACACGCACTCTCAGAGTGCGTGTTTTAAACACGCACTCTGAGAACGCGTGTTCAACTACTCTACCTTAGCGCACCCGTGGCGCCCAGTGGCACTAATAGGGTCAATTCTGCAATTATAAAATTTATAGGACTATTTTTAAAAATAAAAATTTTTAGGAGGCCAATTTCAAAAAAAGCCCACATTTTTATTTAAATTGTTAGGTTGTTAGGATTTTGAATTTTATTGGTAGACTGTTAGAATTTTTTAGATGATTAGAATTGAATAATATTTAATTATTAGAATTTTATTAGTAGCTTGTTGGATTTTTTTTAGATGGTTAGAATTGTACGTGATTGTTAAAATTATATATGATTAAAAAAAATATGATATAATCTAAAAAAATTCTAACAATCTACCAATAAAATTCTAACAATCAAATATTATCCAATTCTACCAATCTAAAAAATTATACCAACCTATCAATAAAATTTAAAATTCTAACAACCTAATAATCTAAACACAGGGTGCCTTAAATAGAAACATTGAACACGGTGTGGTTCACCGAGTTTGAACATGGCGAAACATTCACTGTGTTCAACTTAACACCCCAATTCGCCCGCGTGGTTCAAACGTGGCAGGTATAGAATTATTTTTACAAATTTAATTTTTATAGAGCAATTTTCAAAAATAAAATTTTTTAGGAGGCTAAATGCAAAATAGCCCTAAAATAAAAAATAGTTACCTGATTCATAGTATTTTAATTGATTAATTTTATAATGTTTTTTCTAGAATTTATAAACATAAATATAATTTTGTAAGAAATTCCTAATTTTATCAAAATTAAGCACCAAATAGTTTTCAAAAGTATTAAAACGTTAGAGAAATTAGATATAATTTTTCTAAAATTAGGACTAAAAATCGATAATTGACAAAAAATGGAGTACTATAATTGGTTTAATAGTTGGTTGGCAATGAATCTATTAAATCTAACATATCTTTCAACCAATTTATAAGATATTAACCAAATTAACATCGTTGAGGGGTCTAATTCAAAGTGGTCTTTAATTGAACTCATTGACTGAACTCATCAACTGAACCTAGTGTACACATTTATCTCATACACACCAATAAAATTGAACAATAGAGATGTCAAAACAAAAATTTAATTAATTCAATTTATTTTATAACATTTAAAATGTAAATACGTTAAGATTTATAAATTTTAGATGTATCCAATAAAATAAAATTGCATTTTTTCTTATTGGATCCATGGTGCACCGGGTGCACCATTGGAATGGACACATGTCCACAAACAATAGCTCCTCTCTATTGAAAATTATTGCCTGCACCTGGTGTACATGTACAATTCATGCACACAGATAAATTTATATGATAGAAATGTCAAAACTAAAATTTTCAAATAAAATTTATTTTATAGTATTTTTAAAGAATGGCACCAGAAACTTTGGCAATACAGCAGTTGAAAAGTTAATAGTAGCATTTCCATCACATGCTTCACGTTTGTACCTTTTTTTCTTTCATTACTTTTTTTGGGTTAAAAGCATTCCCAACTAAGGCTCCATTTGGAATATAATTAAATTATATTCTTTTTTGGAATATAATTTATCCTATGAAATATTTATCACACAAAAAAAAACTTATTTTTTGGAATATAATTAAATTATATTCTAAAAAATAAAGTAAAATAATAATTCACTCTAGCCAAAAAAAAAAAAAAAAAAAATTATTATTATTATTGGGCTCCCTCACCTTCAAGATGCGACAAATTTTAAATTTTTAAATTTAAAATTATTACATAAAATTTTAAATTTAAAAATATCATGTGCTGAAGGCTTCAGGCCTCATACAAAAAGACCCGCCAACGGTTTTTAGTGAACCTCTGGAAAAAAAAACATTTTATTTATAATTATTTTTTTTCTTTCCTATCTCCCATCAACCTTAAGTCCCCGTTTGCTTCGGCGATAAATTTAAGAAGTATAAATTTTTTTATATCAGGAATAGTTTGTTATTCCGAAATAATGAAGTATAAAAGTTAAATTGCGTTTGGTTGAAAAGTTGGTATTCTCTGGAATAGTTAAAATTGTGTTTGGTTAAAATTATAGAATATTAGATAATAGTGAAAAAAAAAGATAGAATTTTTATTAAAATACCAACTTTGTCCTTAGCTTTTTTTATAGAAAAATTAATTTAATTATTATATTAAATTTGAAACAATTTAATTATAAATAATAAATTATATCTTACGTTAAAAAAAATAATATTTTTTATTTTATATTATATTTTAAGAATATAAATAATAAATTATATTTTATATTATATTTTATATTATATTTTTTATATTTTATATTATTAATTTATATTTTATATTATAATTTATATTTTATATTATAATTTATAATTTATAATTATATTATAATTTATATTTTATATTATAATTTATATTTTATATTTTATATTTTTTATTTTATATTATAGTTTATATTATAATTTAATTATAAATAATAAATTATAACTTTGTCTATTCACTGCCCCGAGTGATAAAAAACTCTATTCTATGGGGGGAGAGGAATAAGGCTTAACGGATTATTCCAGGATAACCCGTTAAGCCAGGGATAAAAAAAAAAATTATCCCATGCCATTTTGTAACACTGTTTGGCAGGAATTGAAGGATAAATTCCTCCTTTATCTCCCAACCAAATATTGCCTAAAAGAGCCATCCCGCCATTTGTTCGTTAGATGCAACTGGGATAAGGAATGACTACTTTAATCCAGCCATCTGCCCGCTATTGACTAAAATTTTTAATTTTTAAATATTAAAATTTTAAATTAGAATTTAAATTTTAAATTTAAAAATTTAAAAATTTTATTTTATTTTTAAAATTTTAAAATTTTAAAATTTAAATGTATATTTAAATTTGAAATTTGAAATTTAAAATTTGAAATTTGAAATTTAAAATTTTAATTTTTAAATTTTAAATTTTAAATTTTAAATTTTAAATTTTAAATTTAAATTTTCATATTTCAAATTAAGAAAATTCAAATTTAAAATTTAAAATTTAGAATTTAGAATTTCAAATTTTAAATTTTATAATATTGAATTTCAACTTTTAATTTTAAAATAATAAACTTAAATTTTAAAATAATAAATTTTAATTTTAAAATTCTAAATTTTAAATTTCAAATTTTAAAATTTAAATTTAAAATTTTTTAAAAATTTAAATTTAAAATTTTTTAAAATTTAAATTTAAATTTTTTAATTTTTTTTTTGAATTTTTAGTTTGAAATTTTAAATTTTAAATTTCAAATTTTAAATTTTAAATTTCAAGTTTCACATTTTAAATTTTAAATTTCAAAATTTTAACTTTTACTTTCAAATTATAAAATTTTTAATTTTAAAATTTTAAAATATAAAATTAATAATTTTTTTAAAAAAAAATTAAATAGAGAGAAATTTTGTAGAATTGTGCATTATGCATCCAAATATTTTAAAATTTAAAACTATAATTTTTCTTAGAATTATAGAATTTTTTATTTTATTTAGATCAAAATCACAGTTTATATAAAATTTTTTACTGTACATCCAAACAGTAACTAAGCCCTTTTTGCTATTTGGTTTTGTAACCACTAAAAAATGGTACAACAAAATCATGCCAACCCCAAAAAGAATAATGCAAAGTGCTTTAGGTAGCTTTTATTTAAGGCAGGAATCCGACCACACATAAGCTTTAGGCGCTTTATGTTGTCTGGCTAAATTTCTATCAAACGTAATCTCCCTCGATTAGCGATTGTAAGTAGGGGTTAAATAAGAGGTTATTTGGACGTCACCTACCCTCCTCTCCAGGCTCTTACATCAAGTTTTGCAAGTACACACCATTAGTAAATGATTGTGCAGACTACCAGCAAGAAAACAACTTGGCAAACAGAATTGCAAAAAAGAATAGAATTCAGTCATGTAGGAAAATTTTGAAGGCGCAAAAGGACATCCAAAATCATAGTTGTGCAAAAGAGGAGGGAACAAAGAAGAGCCGTCTTGTACGATTCTACAAAACATGCAAAGCAGGATACTAACCTTGTCACATAAATCACTATTCGCAAGTTAGGTAGATCAATCTGATTAATACCACAGCAAATCAAACTAAAAAATTGAACCAGATGTTTCAGTTAGGTAAAAAGGTTAATAGGACCCATTGCTAACACTACCAGAAACCCATTATATGTCTGTAAGATAATCCGAAAGAGAGTCGACACTGGAGATAACAACAATTCACTTTTGTGCTAAATAATTGAAAAAGCTCAAATTTCAGGATATTTAGCTGATGCAGTAGTCCATCAAAAACAACAAGGTCATATGATAAACAGTACAATCAAATTGGGCTTAAAGAATATAGAAAAGTAGACATTGAAAAATCACTAAGCATCATGATGGAAATCACACAGCATGAGAATACAAAAACATCAGGAAGGATACAAAAGACATACCAGATTGTAAGGATCATTCACCATCTGGGTGGAACTTCGCCTGAATCTATTTTTCCTTGGTACGATTGTACCCACTCTTTGGAAACTCGGTATGCTATCTTCTCGAACATCCAGTTTGTGAGAAGCACTTGCTCCATACGCAACACCATCTCTCAGGCTGTACCAGGACTGCTCGCCATGCAAATAAACCGACACAGATTTCTCCCTCTGTCCAACATCACAGGTACATCCAAAAGAGTTACATCAACTTGCGGTGCAATACATCTCAAAAAAGATAAAGAGAAAAACAAATTGTAACAAGAGTGACTAGACAAGAAAGATACCTCCTGATAACCCCTGTACCAGCAGACTTGACCCAACCATGAAAGCCTCGCCATTGTTGTATGTTTCTTTATCATCAGGAAATTCCAGCCGTGAAGGACGCATTATTGGGACTCCACTGACACTAGCCTCCCAGAATAGCGTATAGAGGTACGGTAATAATGAATACCGCAAGTGTACCGCCTCTTTAATCAAAGCAGTGTTTTTCTCTCTGCAGACATTTGAAAAAAACAGCCGATTCTCAAAACTTCTGAAACAACACATATATTCAATATTTTATAAAAAAACCACCATTACATTAGATGAAACAGAAAAAACGACGCTTCTAAGGTGAGGTTCTGCTTAGAAACTGTTGAAATCAAAGAAAAAAGGGAAATTCTTCGTCCAAACAAAAATATTAAAAATTTTATGAGCCCCATTTGGATGGTTTCAAAAAGACATCTGTATTAGCAAGATAGTAAGTATAATATAAATCTTATGCTGCAAATTGAAACAGTCTTAGATGCATCGAATAGCCGAAGAAACTGAGTTCAGTTTCAACATTGGTCAATGTTTATCATTAGAGCATCAGTGAATTCAAGATCATGAATCCATGAGAAAGATCTAGGTTTCCAATGTGGAACTTCCCGAAGAGGATACATATGAACCGAAAACTAGCTTGTTCCGAAATAATTGGGCATCACCCTAGCAGACGATCGAACTGCAGGCAGAGGGCATCCAGCAATATTCTTCAGCAACTAGAAAATGAGTGATCTAGTTTCTAGCCATATTTTATGCCAGACTTGTTTCGCAAAAGCAAGCGTTCTTCTAGCAATACTTTTCAAAATTATTGAAAAATGAGTACCAAGGAGAGGGACATTAAGGAGCAAATACACCAGATTGTCGTTCAAGACAACCCATTTAGGCATAGAAGACTCAGGCAATTGATAACTAGACTGTCAAGACCAAATGTCCAACAATGATGCAGGAAACACCAGCAGATAAGCCACAAATCTAGAGGTCTGGCAATGACAAGAATACGAACAAGAAGCACCCAAAGCATGGCCGAGTCACCTGGACCTTCCCAAGTGTCAAAAGCAACTTTGCAAGGCAGCAGAATACCTAACGTTCCTCCCCTAACTTCTAAGAAACATCATACTTGTGATGGTATCAAGAACTCAACATGAGAATGCACAAATTTACAGAGAGAAAGTTGAATACCCAAATTACCAAGGCTCCCGTCTCTTGGTGTCGAGATGGGCATGGGCTCTAAAGAAGGGGTAAAAGGCACCGAGCTGATACCACCAGACCAACAGCTCGGGTTCCGGGTTGCCAAAGAATCCGCCAACATCCACACCTGCATAAACAGTGATATCAGACAAAACCACTGCCAAGATGCTAGCCCCAATACTCGTAATGTTGGCCTACTTACCGGAGAATGTAAATCCAGTAAGACCAAGCATTAAAAGCATCGGAACTGAAGCTCTGAGATGGTCCCAGTCAGTAGTATTATCTATGGTCAACACTGCTCCATACCGCTGTCTACCAGCAAAGAAAGCCCTCGACAGAACAATTGGCATGTCCTTTCCATCTCCTCACTTTAGAGGTCCGTTAGATGTAGCTATATGGAAGTAATATCCATATGCATTGTGCAGTTCAGTGTTCCACATTTCCATAGTGGATGGCATCTCTAGGCATGGTTACATAATAAAGAATACACATTGAACTAAACGTGGATGTACAAAGTATTGCTTGTGTCAAAGTATGAAATTGTATCAAAACAAGATAGCAAAGGATTCTGAATCGAGAGCAATGAATTGCAATGGTTTGAAACCACGAACTTAGAGCACTAGTAAAGAAGCATAAGTTAAACAAAAGGGCAGCACCTCGGGGCCACTGAAGACAGAACAAATACATACTATCGAATGAAAAGATGAGACTAAGTAAGTTGGCACGCTAACCGATAAATACATAGTATCCAAAAACAGCTATGATTGATTCATACCTAACATGTTGCATTTCCATTTGAGTAGTGAGTCCCAAAGTTTCTTGGTACACAATATTTGCCCCATCAGATTCTGATTCCTGCAATATTAGACTTTGCTTGCTATCTTTTCTCAGGTGAAAAACGGATCATGTATCATCAATCTAACTGAGGTTAACAACACTTTCAGTTTGCACCACTTGCCTTTTTGGTTGCTTCAAACAATCATAGATGAGGTTGCTTTGCGGATGCGACTTGTCCCTTACAATGAATTCATGGACCATACCATTAACCTCGATTGAACTACTCCTAGGAATTTTCTCTACTCCAACATTCCTCATCAAAACCCTCACCTTATCAGCCTCCTTCCTCACGCCTTCTTCCACATAAAGGTTAGCCAACAACACATAGATTGTGCTGTTAAGTGGGTCCAACTCCAATAGCTTTCGAGCAGCCCGTTCTCCCATAGAAACATTACCATGCATTCTACAAGCAAAGAACAAAGTACCCCAAATAACCACATCAGGCTTCATAGGCATCATTCTCACCAGCACTTCTGCCTCGTCTAAGTGTCCTGCTTGACCTAAGAGGTTGACCATGCATGAGTAGTGTTTCAACCTTCGCTCAAGTTCGTATTTTGTGTTCATTTGGGTGAAGAACTCTGGACCCTCTATAACCAAACTAGTATGGCAACATGCAGATAATACCCCTATGAAGGTAACCTCATCGGGCTGCAACCTAATTTCTATCATCTTCAAGAAATGTTTTATTGCATCCTCAGCACGTTGACTTGACAAGCCACATATTATAGCTGTCCAAGTGAGAGCATTCCTCTCAGGAATCTCTCTAAACACACGAAGTGACTTCTTGATGTTCCCACACTTTGCATACATGTCCACTAAAGCAGTCCCAAGCTTGACGCACAAGGAAAAGTAGCATCTCTCGATGTATCGATGAACCAATATCCCCATTTCTACGGCTCCGAGTTGAGAGCACGCCAACAAAAGGCTAATCATGGTGACCTCATTGGGCTTCACATTGGATGCTTGCATCTCATGGAAAAGGGCTATTGCCTCCTTATCTCGCTTCCATTGGACATAACCAGCGAGCAAGGCATTCCATGGGACAATATCTCTCTCCGGTATTTCATCAAAAACCTTTCGTGCATCATCCAAAAGGCTGAATTTTGCATATCCCACAATCATTGTGGTCCATGATACCACTGTCCTCTTAGTCAAGCCGTCGAACAACAAGTCCGCCAGCTCTAAAGAGCCACATTTAACATACATATCCATAAGAGCATTAGTTAGAGGAACTGTAAATTCTATCTCATTATCTTTTATATATTGATGGAATTTTCTTCCAAGTACTAAATCCTGTAATTGGGTGCAGCACGAAACCACTCCAATCATCATGACCGCGTCCGGCATTACCTTTCCATCCTCCATCTCTCAAAAGAGCTCCAAAGCATCCAAAGGCGCCCAGTGTGAACATAAGCATTGATCAACATACTCCACGAGACCAAATCCCTTTCGCAACTTTCGTCGAACAGCCTACATGCATCATCCGATCCACCTCACATCGCCAACACATGAATCAACGCATTAACAACATAAATATCCCGCACACAATCCCACCCGCACCGCATCCCCGAACACCCAGATCCCGCACCGCATCCCCGAACACCCAGATCCCGCACCGACCATCGCCCGATCGGGCGCAGGCCTTGAGCAAGAACGGAAATGTGTGCTTCTCCGGCCAAGCACTTGATCGAAGCATTGACCGATACAGCAAAACCGACTCCTTCAGGTCGCCGCAATCGGAGTAGCCCCGGATCAGAGCGTTCCAAGAGAACGCATTAGGGTTTTCAAGATTGAGTAGGATTCGTCTCCCGTAGCACAAATTCGGCAAATTTTAGAGGGTGCAAGAGGAGGTCAAGCGGCTGGCAAGGAAACCGTTGGAGATGAGGCCGGATTGGATCATTTGGGAGCGGATTTGCTTGAGACGGTGCAGGGTGTAGCATGCTTGGTCCAAGAGGGAAAGGAGGTGGTAAGAGGAGGAGGAGGGGGAGGAGGAGGAGGAGAGGGGGGTGTAGGGTTTCGGAGGAGGAGGAGGGTGAGTGTGGAGAAGGGATGTGGGGGGGGCTTGGGAGGAATGGAGGAGTGGGTGGTCGGAATCGGGAGAGGCGGAGAAGAAGAGGAAGCATGAAGAAGTGAGAATGATCCTGTTCTCATTAGTGGATTATGCAGTTGGCGGGAAGCATGGTAAAATATCAAGGAAAATATGCATAAAAATACCTCAACTTTTAGCTTTTCTTACAAACAGACTTTTGAGATTGCTCTAGTTTTCGTAATTACTAATTAGACCTCCTAAATTTTATTAAATAGTTTAATATATCCCTCTCCTTAATCTAAGTTACTAATGAGACACTGAGTTTCGGGCGGTAGTTCGGGCCTGCAAAACGTTTAGAGTGCGTTTGGAATCGGGTTAAGGTAGAATTAGCTAAATCTGAGATAAGTATAAAGTAGGGAACTAGAGAGAAAAAGCGTTTGGGATGGTTTCAGGGATAAGAGATTTTGTGTTTGGTTTAATAATAAGGAATAAGAGGAATAAAGAGAATAAGTTGGGTAAATTACTTTTTTGCCCTCAAGAGTTAATCTGTGATAAAAGTTGTTAAAATCTAATTAGTTCGTTTTAATTAATGGATTAATGGTTTAAAAAAATAAAAATAAAATTATAATCATAATTTAATTATATTATTTAAAAATAATATTTAATTTAACATTTTATTTTCTCAAATTAAAATTAAAATTTAAAATATAAAATTTCAACATTTTAATTTTAAGATTTAAAATTTTATAATATAAATTTTAAATAATAAATTTTTAACATAAAATTTTTTTAAAATTTGCAAAAATCATATATTTGCTAAATATTTATAAATTTTTGCCCTTAAGCTTTATTATGTGATAAAATTTTTCTAAAATCGTTTTTCTCGTTTTAATTAATGGATTAATGATTTACAAAAATAAAAATAAAATTATAATCATAATTAAATTATATTATTTAAAAATAATATTTAATTTAACATTTTATTTTCTCAAATTAAAATTTAAATTTAAAATATAAAATTTCAACATTTTAATTTTAAGATTTAAAATTTTATAATATTAATTTTAAATAATAAATTTTTAACATAAATTTTTTTAAAAAAAAATTGCAAAAATCGTATATTTGCTAAATATTTGTAAATTTTTGGCCTCAAGCTTTATTATGTGATAAAAATTTTCTAAAATCAATTTTCTCATTTTAATTAATGGATTAATAGTTTAAAAAAATAAAAATAAAATTATAATCATAATTAAATTATATTATTTAAAAATAATATTCAATTTAACATTTTATTTTATCAAATTAAAATTTAAATTTAAAATATAAAATTTAACATTTTAAATTTAAGATTTAAAATTTTATAATATTAATTTTAAATAATAAATTTTTAACATAAAATTTTTTAAAAAAATTTGCAAAAATCGTATATTTGCTAAATATTTGTAAATTTTTGCCCTCAAGCTTTATTATGTGATAAAAATTTTCTAAAATCGTTTTTCTCGTTTTAATTAATGGATTAATGGTTTTAAAAAATAAAAATAAAATTATAATCATAATTAAATTATATTATTTAAAAATAATATTTAATTTAACATTTTATTTTCTCAAATTAAAATTTAAATTTAAAATATAAAATTTCAACATTTTAATTTTAAGATTTAAAATTTTATAATATTAATTTTAAATAATAAATTTTTAACATAAATTTTTTAAAAAATTTGCAAAAATCGTATATTTGCTAAATATTTGTAAATTTGTAAATTTGCTAAATATTTGTAAATTTTTGCCCTCAAGCTTTATTATGTGATAAAAATTTTCTAAAATTGTTTTTCTCGTTCTAATTAATGGATTAAAGCCTTACAAAAAATATGATAAAATCATAATAAAAATTAAATTAAATTTTATGAAAATAATATTTATTTGCAAATGTCATTTGATCTAAATTTATAATTTTTTTAAAAAAAATTCATCATATTTTTCGAAAAAGATTTTGTTTAATGGAAAAAAGCATATGCTATTTATTTGCTATAAATTCCATATTACTTCCCTACTAATATATACAATTTATATATAATTTCAGTACCGAATTTAACAAATTTACATATTTATACATCAGTCATAAACACACATCTGTTTATAACAATAATTTTTTTATCTACATAATTATCGCCGGACTAACTTCTATTATTCCACAATTGATCTGTAATATCCGTTCGAATGGCGTCGCCCCGCCGTGAGTCTGATGCACCGGGCAATGAAGCACCAGGAATTTGAATACCTTCGTCATCCTCTTCCACAACGGTAGCATGTTGGTCAACTGAATCGTTGAAATATCGATCACTACCGTAATTTCTAAGAATAAAATTATGTATGACGCAGCAAGCCATTGCAATAAGACATTGCACCCTAAACGGAAACGGGGTTGCAATATTTAAAATCTTAAATCGCTTTTTTAATATCCCGAATGTTTTCTCCCACCACATTACGTAATTGGGCATGACGATGATTATAAAGATCCCGCGGGCTCCGATGTACCCGACTACGTGCGTTACCATCAAATTGGCTGATATGATAGCGCTCTCCTCTATACGGCGCCAGAAATTTGTCGGTGTTTGCGTACCCAGAATCAACCAAGTAAAATTTTCCTGTTAACGACACAATATAATAAGAAGTTATACTGTAATTTTATATGTATTAAAATTGATAACTGTAATATAGTGAATTGTCAGATTTTCTTACTACCTTCGGGTACTGTGAAACCGCCACTTTCACACGCCCATCTGAGGACTCGCATATCAGCGACGGATGCTTCCCACCCAGTGCAAACAAAAAGAAATTCTTGATCAAAGTTGACCGCGGCCATCACATTTTGTGATATAAACCCTTTCCGACACCGAAAACGTGCTTGCTCGCTCAACTTGACAATGGCCGGAATATGAGTCCCGTCAACCGCACCAATTGCATTCAGCAAATGTACATTGAACATTCAATATCTCCCTTTTTAAGCCGTCCTTGGTAATACTCAATATTAATCGTATAAAATACCAATGATTTAAATTTAATACATCACCTTGAAAGGATGGAAATTTATAGTATCTGAGATCCGCGGATGAACTTCAGTGTTGCTTGTCGGTTGAGTGATATATTCGTCTTTTAACATAACGATGCCCCGCAGTACCTTATTAAAATATCTACTAATTGTCTCCCCTGAATGTTGGAATGTTTCGGCGAGCACCCTATTTGCAACGCCGTGGCCAATACAAAAAAAGAAATATTCCAAGCTGTTCATCAACGGTGATATTTCTTGAGCCACGTATAAGTCCCTTTGCAACGAGCTCATCTCGTAAAGCAATGAATGTGGTAGTCATCATTCTGAAATGTTGGTACCCACGGTCTGGATGACCATTTAATATATCACCAATAAATTGATGCCCAGTAAATGGTCTGGTTCGACATGGTTGTCTCGGGATTGGAATAACATCAGTCAGATAACCTTGACCATATTGCATCGCACAGACTTGTTCCCAATAATCGTCATCCTCATCTAATATCGTCAGTATATTTGCAACGATTGCGGACGAAAATATGGTGCGATTAAACGAAGCATCCATTTTTTTCTGCAAAGATATCATTGTATTCAAGCAATATGTCGCAGTATATAGACATTGTCTAAACATTACAAACAAATACGTCAAGTATGTAATGCAGATTGATGAAAATTAAATTGACTGTATCGTTTAAGCGATTTGAATATTAACTACACCGAACATTGGTAAACATACATATACTAACATTAACGATATATTAACATTCATCATCTGTCTACAATACTTAAAATATCTTTTTTCAAACTACTACGAGCAATTTAATAGTAGAACTAACAACATCTAATTATTTGCATCGTAAAATAATACAACACTATAATAATACAACATACAACATAACAAGTCTCGAATATAAACCATAGTAGTTATCATCCTCAAATAAATCACAGAAAAGTAGTACAATATTACATTCCCCGATACCTAATTTAAAAATGAAATAAAGCATCATAATGTTCCTACAATATTACATTACCAGGTACCTAATTTAAACATGAAATTAAGCATCACAATTGTCACGCCCCGGAACTCGGGCTCGCCAACAGATCCGCCGTGCACACGGAATTTTCCGCGTACACGAAGCGCTGGTAACCTGCTCAGATATAAGATATACGATAAAAGAGCATAATACAGAGCTGAACTAAAAGAACTACATAGTAATCTCAGACTGGAAATAAGATACAAGCTGAAAATATACAATGATCTCCCAGCTCACCAAAATAATACAACCAGCTGGCTCAAGCCAGACCCAAAATAAGAGAAAAATACCACAGTCTGAGTGAAGGGTACAATATCTTGTCTAGCAGCAACTCTCAGTCTCACAGGAGATCTATCTACTCAGCGATCCCCTTACCTCGATCAGCTGCCGATGGCCTAGCAGCTCCCGCAAACGACTCTGCAAAAGTAAAGCAGAAGGAAGAGAGGAACAACAATGGGGGTGAGAACTACTAGATAAACCAGTAGCCTCCCCTAGTGGGTAAAACCTCAACTCTGACGCACCCACTAGGACTACTAGAGGCAATAAAGGAATAAGTGGTAAAGCTGTAAACAGAACTGCTGAATAAAGGGGAAACCACCACTAGCATGCCTCTAAATGCAGTGCCAAAAGGAAGGACTGTATGTATGCATCAGTATCTAACATGCCTGCCTGAATAAACCCAATCTAGTGCCACCAGTAAAATTGGTACTGCCTGCTGTGCCTTGCCGTATCGGGTATGCTGGCCGACGCATAACACCGATGAAAAGAAGGAGTCTCAAGGACTCAAAGCCTGCCTGTCGCACACTCCGGAGCGGCACTCGAGGGGAGCGACCCACACGAGTAAAGTATCTCAGTGATAAGTATCATAAGTGCCATAAAACAGCAGGACTGGATCACGACTCTAATCAAAGTGGGAAAAACCATCCGCTAAAGAGACTTGATACCCAATCTGATGCAATAGTACTCAATAAGTGGGAAAACTCCATCCACTAGAAAAAAGCCCGATCCTCAATCTGATGCAAAGATCGACAAGACTCAACCTCAATCTGATGCAAAGATAAGCATCCGGTCAACCGCCTAATGTCTGCGGTTACCGCAATACCCCACAAGCCCACAATCTAGTACGATCTCGACTACACTATCTCAAACCCCTGCTCATACTCGAGCAACAAGCATCTGAATGCAAAGGAGAGCAATAAAACATGTCAAGTCCCAATATGATAGTGTAGCAATAAATAGGGGCTAACTAGATGCCCAAGCGAGCATGCAATTGCGCTATTTAAAAGCTGTAGAAAGGCGTAAAATATTTATTTTAAAAAGATTGATTTACTGTACTGATATAAAAATTATTTGCATGCGAGATTATAGCCTTTGTCCCAATCACAGTGTCCCAAGATAAGTTATCATATAATCTATGGGGTCATATTAAATTTTAGGAGAGTTCGTCCCAGCGGTCCTCATCAATTGTCATATTAGTTCGTCCCAATGGTTCTCATCAATTGTCATATTAGTTCGTCCCAATGGTTCTTATTAATTGTCATATTAGTTCGTCCCAATGGTTCTTATCAATATTTTAGGGGAATTCTAATAATCCCAGTGAGCTTGTCAAAAATAAGGTAAGCAACAACCGCCCACCTCGAAAAGCGTGCACTAGACCCAGATAGTCTCCTGGCTGTCCACAGTCCCCTAAAACTGCTGTCTGCCGAAAACGGTGTCCTACAGCAACACACATTGCACAGAGTGTAACTATATTATTCATAAAAATACCGCTTTTGCTGTTTTTTTTAAATAGCACGAAAAGAGAGGAGTTTTTCACCTCTGTATAGTGCTCAGAAAAATCCAGAAAAATTACGGTTGCGTTCCTTGCGACGAGTAGATCGAAATCGACTCTTTAAACGCCTCGATCTGATGCTCCTAGCTCAAGATATAAATAGGAGAAGTCGATGCTGTCCAGAAATTTCTACAGCAAAAAGGGGGGTCAAAGAGGCCTCGGGAATCGTGCCAAAAGTATGAAATGGAGCAAAGTTATCAACACGAAAATCGAAGCCTTACCACTTAGGAACGCGCTGCCACAAAAATCGTTCAAAAATTCCTCCTGGTTAGAGCACAGGAATTTTCCGACTGAACTGCGACGGGAAATGGGCCGAAAAAGAAAATCGTCGCAGTGCGCCGCGTCGCAGATAACTCACTATCAGTAACTCCAAAAATTCTGAAATTTTTAGGAGAGAGAGAGAAGAGAGAGAGGAAGAATTTTCATAAGAGCCCAAGCTCTGGTTCTCTCTCTAAGGCTCGGATCCCGAGGTGCAAATGGGAAGGGGGGTGAGGGATCCTATTTATAATGGGCCAAAGGGAATCTTCCCATGGGATCAGCAAACAGGAAACACCAAAATGGACCAACCACATTGCGCCACGTGTCCAACAAACAGGAAACAGCCGTGCAAAGCCACTAAGAATCCGCCACGTGTCCCACGTGGTCCACATACCCGGGTCCCCGCTCCGGGTTTTCCGAAAAATGCTGGCCAATAGGGATTCGCCACGTGTCACCAATCCCGTGGTCTTCTAGAAGCCGGCCAGCCAATCAGGAGCTGCCACGTGGCAAGGAGAGTCTTCGGTGCTCCCGGTGCACGCCAGGCCGTGGACCGCGCTCCCGCGTGCCTGCCCGCGCCTGCCCGCGCTGCCTGCGCCGCGCGCCGCTGCGCTCTACCGCGCTCCACCGTGCTCCGCCGCTGCGCCGCCGCCCGCCGGTTGCCGCCGGTGCCGGAACAGTAATTCCGGCCGGCCGGAGTTACTGTTCCGGTGAACAGTAAAAATTTAGCGAAAAATAAAGTGAATATACCATTTTGACCGTTTTCGCGCGCTGAGTCCAAATCCGCTGTCCATTTCGCCAAATTCTCATCCAAAATCTTGCCGAAAGTCCCCGGAAAAGCCCACTTGCTCCGTTTTTCGTGCCGGATCCATTTTAAAAATCCGTTTTCGACACTACTAGCTCCGATACATCGTATGAGCTTCCTACAGTCACTGTTTAATGTTGCAACAGTTCCTGCGGAAGTCCGGATCATCACAACAATGTTCCTATAATATTACATTACTAGCTACCTAATTTATACATGAAATTAATCATCACATTGTTCCTACAATATTAAAGTTCTTGCCACTAGTTTGCAACATAATAGCAATCAGCACAAATTAACTGAAATATTACAATCCTGAATAGTAGTTATCAACGTAATTGGATGTACCACAAAATTACTGGAATATTATATTCAAGGGAAGAACTATCGAAATAAAAAACTTTCTTTCGCTACTTGCCGATCCAGCCACAATATAGCATGCTCGTCGTTCATTGTCATGAATACTTGCCTATTCTTGTCATCTTTTAATGCCTCTGCGGCTGCCAATACCAGATCATCTGTAATTCCACGTAAAGAGTATACTCGGCCCATACACTCCTCGATTGTCGCGATATTGCCTCGTTTGCTAATTTCAACTTGGTACATTTGGCGGACTAGATCAAGCTTTTGCTTCCCAATTTCCACCATTTCTGTGAAGGGGTTACTTGTGCCTTGATCCTTTTGCTTCCCAACATTTCTACGCTGGGTAGTTGATCGGCGTGGAGAGCGAGGTCTTTTCCCCGCAGAGCTATGCCCCGATCCACTGCCATTAGCACCGAAATTTGGTCCTAGAGGAGCAGGACTTGGCGATCGTGATGTATAACCCGGCATTATGTTTTCAAAGCTGGGTGGTATAGCTGGATCATCCTCATGAGGAGAAGATGAAGATGAACTATCAACAGTCTCGGGAGGTTGCATAACAGAGGAGAACCCGAATCTGCCTGTTGCCGTATTTTTTGAGTAAGGAACTCAAGATCCTTATAATGAGGGAATGATTTATCCCTACATTTTGCGTAGGCCGGATTCTCCTGGACAAAGACACGAGGATTAGGATAGCTTGACCAATTTAAATATCTACTAACTTGCAATCTTAACGCAAATAATATAAATTTTACCGCGATTACAGCTTGCCAGTCTTCATTATCACCAGCGGTAGGAATGTTGTTCGTGTGATCCCATCCCCAGCCGCTCTTGTTTGCTAAATAGTTATATAATGCAAAAGTTCTCTTCAGAACTTTAAGACGGTTCTTTATTTGGTCTTTCGTTAGGCGATATTATTTCTAGAATTGACCTCTTTAACGACTCGGTTCCACGCCAGATTCGTGAAAGAACCATTTATATTGTTTCCTAGCGCATGCTCCTCTGTTAGCAAAGATAATAGGGTGCTATCCATAAATTCTGTCCAGTTAGGTGTTCGCGACCCCGTTTGTGGGCGCGAACTACTTCCACCTTCTGTCCGCATATTCTCATTTTGAGGGTAGTTTTGGGTTTGTTCGATGTTATGCGTAGACTTAAAAAATCTCTTCCAATGACGCGTCTGATAAAAATATATGTTATTGGTAAAGATCATGCAACACTTGCCATTGCTGTTATTGGACTAAACTAAATTAAATATTGATATGGAATAGGAAATGTTGGCCCAAAGAGGATGATCTTCAACCTTGGTTTTTGTCAAGGAATAGTGTTTTTTTAAAAAAAAATTGCTCAATTGGTTTCCAACTACACATGGGGTTGCAATGGATTATAAATCATTGCCATCCAACTGATGAATATGGAAACAATCATCATTGCAAAAGGTTGGGTGATTCATCCTTTCTAGGTCATTTCTCGCGGCAACTTGCAATTGTAATTATAATTTGCAATCATATATATGAAGAGCACTCACTTACAGCAAACATATGGAAGATCAATCATATATAGCAATCATATGGGAGTGAGATTAATGGACCGGACTTACTTTGCGTGAGTATTGAATTCCGCTGTTGGAAGTCAGATAATGAAATCTACCCAACAGATCGGCACCGACAGTCAGCAAGGCAGTCAAGTAACAAGGTTGGAACCACTGTAACCGCGAGAGGAGCGCAAGGTCGGCCGGGCTCGGGGGGCCGGGGTCAGGGGGCGGGGGAAGAAGAAAGCGGAGGAGCGCAAGCTTCGAGGGCGCAAGGCCGGGCTCGGGGTGCTCGGGGGCCCGGGCTCCGGGGTCCGCCGGGCTTGGGGGGCACAAGCTCGGCCGGGCTCGGGGGGCTCGGGGGGCTGGGCTCGGGGGGCGGAGGAAGAAGAAAGCGGAGGAGCGCAAGCTCGGGGGGCTCGGGGGGCTGGGCTCGGGGGTCGGCCGGGCTCGGGAGGGGCAAGCTCGGCCGAGCTCGAGGGGCTCGGGGGGCGGAGGAAGAAGAAAGCGGAGGAGCGCAAGCTCGGGGGGCTCGCGGGGCCGGGCTCGGGGGGCGGAGGAAGAAGAAAGCGGAGGAGCGCAAGCTCGGGAGGCTCGGGGCGCCGGGCTCGGGGGTCGGCCGGGCTCGGGGGGGCGCAAGCTCGGCCGAGCTCGGGGGGCTCGGGGGGCGGAGGAAGAAGAAAGCGGAGGAGCGCAAGCTCGGGGGGCTCGCGGGGCCGGGCTCGGGGGGCTCGCGGGGCCGGGCTCGGGGGGCGGAGGAAGAAGAAAGCGGATGAGCGCAAGCTCGGGGGGGCTCGCGGGGCCGGGCTCTGGGGGCGGAGGAAGAAGAAAGCGGAGGAGCGCAAGCTCCGGGGGCCTCGGGGGTCGGCCGGGCTCGGGGGGCGCAAGCTCGGCCGAGCTCGGGGGGCCGGGCTCGGGGGGCGGAGGAAGAAGAAAGCGGAGGAGCGCAAGCTCGGGGGGCTCGCGGGGCCGGGCTCGGGGGGGCGGAGGAAGAAGAAAGCGGAGGAGCGCAAGCTCCGGGGGCCTCGGGGGGCCGGGCTCGGGGGGGGGGGGGGGGGGGGGGGGGGGGGGGGGGGGGGGGGGGGGGGGGGGGGGGGGGTGGGGGGAGGAGAGAGAGAGAGAGAGATGAGAGAGTTCTTGATTCCCTCTGTAATGGAGAAGAGAGGGAGAGGAGATAATGGAGAAGAAAGAGAAAGAGCAGGGAGCAATCAATGCTCTCGGGAAGTGGGAAAGGGGGGGGGGGGAGAGGAGAGAGAGAGAGGAGAGAGTTTTGTTATTGGGAAGAGATAAAGTGAGGGAAGGAGGGTAAAATGGTAAAAAATAAAATATTAAAATAATATAGAGAATTTGTTATACCAGCTTATTCTAGTTGTACTGGGATAAGCAATACCAGATAATTCCAGGTGCGTTTGGTAGAATAAGGGGGATAAACCCCTTATTCCCGGTTCCATTCCCATTCCAAACGCCCCCTTAGTGAAAGAATCAACACATGCCATTCTGATCCTCTCGGGTGTTGCGGGATTATCGAGCGGGAACCACTCATTTAAATTCTCCTCGGCACGTGCTGTAATGATTGCATCTTTGATTGCGAATAACCCAGCAAATGCAAGGAAGAATGGTGGCTCGCCCACAGCTTTCGAAGAGTGGATTGCCTTCGGATTCGGGACGCTATGCAGAATTATAAGTTAAAGATTTGCAATTAATTAACAGGCTCCATATAAAGATCGTAAAATACAAATTGTTGATTAAATTCAAAATCTATATTTATTTTAATTTTTTATTTTTTATTTTATTTTGTTTTTCTTATTTTATTTTTTTAACGCGCAACGTTCGCGCGTAGCGCCCGTTACGCGCGGGCGTTACGCGGCTACGCGCTGACGTTACGCGCGGGCGGTACGCGTCGCGCCCTTACGCTCCGCTCCCCCGCGTTAATTAGAACGTGGGTAACGTTCTAATTAACGCGGCCAACGTGTTCTTGTGGTACGCCTTAGAATGTTGGGAATTACCCACAACAAAATATTGATTGTTATAAGAAAATTGCCCTGTAACGAAAGGAAAAGTCGTCGTTATTGCTCCATTTTTCGTCATTAAAAATAAATAACGACGGAATAAAATGTCGTCGTCACCCGTCGTTATAGCTTCCCTTACTAAAAGAATTAACGACGGTTTAGAAAAACCGGTCGTTATTGCTTTTTAACGACGGAGAAATTTCCGGTCGTTAATCAGTATTCATTAGTGACCATATAAACCGGTCGTTATTGCTTTTTAACGACGGAGAAATTTCCAGTCGTTAATCAGTATTCATTAGTGACCATATAATGCAACAATAGCGACCTATTCGTCGTCGCTAATAAGCTTATGATTTACAAGTTTGTAAATTTAACGACCAATATTTTCGTCGCTAATAATTAAATTATTACGAAATAATATGACAATAACGACTAAAATTGTCGTCGCTAAAAGTAAACCTTTAGAAAAAGGGTATAATAATAACGACCAGTATTTTGGTCGCTAATAAATATACGTTTTGAAAAAGTTATAATAATAACGACCAGTATTTTGGTCGCTAATAATAGTATAATAATACAACATATATATTACCATTAAACCATATATCAACAAATACAATAGAGAAGACATTACATTCAATTAAAACTATATTCACATACACACCATTTTGTCAACATAATTATCAAAAGTATTGTCATCCAACATACAACCATCACATACACACCATTTCAAGTCTACATATAAAGTTGCCAAAATGTTTACTAAATTAAAAGCAACCACTCCAAAATAAACATGCAACCATCCATTGTGCTTCGAAAGAAGAAGTAACCACTCCAAAATAAACATGCAACCGAAGAAGTAACCACTCCAAAATAAACATGCAACCATCCATTGTGCTTCAAAAGAAAAGCAGAAAAAAGATAATTGGAAATCTACTCTGTTGGCTTCAAGATGATCCTCTTTGTTCAAATACGAACATCTTCAGTTATCTGCAAAAGACCAAAGTAAATATTATTACAACATTACTAAAATAATATAAGAAATATGTGAAACTTCTTGAAATAAAAAATAATATTTTAAAAAATTTAAATGAAGATATGCTTTTGGATAATTACTATTAACAATATTAAGATTGTGTTTCTTACTCTTCAGATCGAGCCGGTGGTGAAGGAGCATTGAATTGTTGTTGTAGCATTTCCTTAATTGCTCGAAGTTCTACCTCCATTCCGTCAATGCGACTTTTAAGTGACTCATTTTTCTTTTGAGTTTCACAAAGTTTAGTATGAATATTCAAGCAAAGAATCCTCAGAATATTCAAGCACATACACAATTATAAGGATATTTCTGTTGAATTTAGTTATTAAAAGGAAACTCAAGCATATACCTTAATTCCCCAGTCATAGTCCGGTCCACCAGGATTATGGCTTGCACTCATGATAAAACCACCATCCGCCTATCGAACATTTAAACAGAAAAGCAACAACAATATTAGCTTAAGAGAAAAAATACATGAAGAAACTAACAAAACAGGTTCTGAAAAAAGAATAAGTCAAATGCATTTATCTTGTTCTATAACAGGTTCTGAAAAAATATATGGTCAGAACTTCAGTTTTTCATGAACCTTACAGAAAAAAAAAAGATGTTTTAATGCTTTCAAAACTGGTAGAGTTTAAAACTATTGTCAAGAGATCGCAGAGATTTTTCGAGCGAAAGTTGATGCTGAAAATCACACGATTGGCTTAGCAAATATATCGTTTTCAGCTGTTGATCACTACAACAAAACTGGCTTTTAGCGGCAATTATTTTTTACTTTTCCGGCAATTATAATTGCCGCTAAATAGTTTAACGGCAATTATAATAATCGCCGCTATTGGCAGGGTCGCTAAAAGTTATGTCGGCATTTGTTTTGGCGGTTGGTAAAAGCCTAAACAAATGCCGCTAAATAATATATAATAGTGACTATTATAAATGCCGCTATAATTATCTATAATTGCCACTAAAAACATATTAAATAACTAGTAAATAGGATCTATAGCGACAATTATTTTGAGACTCTTTAAATTGATATTTAAAAATAAATTACTCATGCAAACAATTTTAAATTTGATTACATTCAACAATTGTCAAATAAAAGAAGCCAAATTATTTAGCCAAATAAGAATTTGCACAGTAAAAATATAATTGTCAATTAAAAATTACATTCAAAGCTTTCAATCTAAAAAAAAAAATAAAACCTAAAATGAAATAAATCAGAAGCATTTCAAGCTTCTGATTCATGCAAGCTTCAGCAAGTTGGTTTTTCACACTAGGGGTGCTACTTGTTTTGTCGAAGCCTTTCGTGTTTTGGGTGTCAAGGATACGTTATCTGCAAATAAATAACAAGGCCGATATAAACTGTTTATTAGATACTTTCAAGCAAAAGACAATTTATGCATAAGAGATTACTTGAAGAACATCTTGAAGTTAAACAAAAGATGAGTTCTTTCATACTTATATATATATATATATATATATATATATATATATATATATATAACTCTGGCTTAAAATTGGCAGTGAATTACATGCAAAATATATATATTTATTTTCATGATCTAGAAGAGTGCTGAAATGAAGAATCACCCGTCAAAAGGCTTCCGCCCAGTCAAGAGCTCGAGCATGACCACTCCAAAGCTGTAAATGTCGCTCTTGAGTGTATACTGGCCGGACATGGAAACCTCCGGAGCAGTGTAATCCCGAGTTCTCATCCAATGCCTATAGAAGTCATTTTTTAAGTACGTAAGATCTACCGAATTCTATTTTGGTATGCAGTAAAATACATTAGGTGCATCTTCATACCTGGAATTCTGGGTTTGGAACAAGGCTCGCAAGCCCAGAATCTGAAACATGAGGGTTGAGTTCTGTATCCAATAAAATGTTTGATGACTTGAAGTGTTTGTGGATGATAGATGGTGAGCATACTTCATGCAGATACCTGGAAATAACATTTTTACAAACAAAATGATCAAGGCATTGTTCTACGTCCCGTAGGCCCACAAATTTGATTAAAGAGAGAATCAGCATAATATCGTACAAGATTAAATGCACAACTTAAGCAAAGGAAAAAGAAAAGATAACATGGTTGTTCTGCATGTTATCGAGTAAAAAAGTAATCATCTGCAGTTCCAGTTCACAATACATACAGATATATAGATATGTCAGAACTGTACAAATAAATAACTCAAAAACTCAAAATTTTGCGTATTCCTGCGACAAGATCACAAACACAAGTAATAAAAGGGCAAGCACTACTCAGAAACTTGGATAGAGGTACCTTCTAAAGTAGAATCTTGATCAACATCCTTATATGCGTAATCGCAAGCTAACTTTATGCTTTCTGATGCGTACCTGAAAATTTCAGTCCTTTGTTAAAGACTGAATGAATTATTATACATATTAATTTATTTGTATACTGATCGATATTAATTGTTGTTAATTTGGATGACATCTTACTTATTAGGGCATGTGATTGATTTGCCAGGACATGTCTCCCATTGGTTTACTTCATCCGACCATTCATCCTACAGAGAAAGAAAATGAGAATATGTTATTTCATAATATTGAAAATTAAGAAATTTTAATCAAATTATTACGTACACAGAAAAAAAGTTTATGAAACTAAATGTTGCAATATTAATGCAGTTGTTACTGCAACAGAAAAATACCAAGTCCCCAACACATACTATTTGGTGAAAGGGTGTATATATATAGATGATTTTGAATTTTAATTGAATTTTACTTTGAGGCATTAAGGTTTGGTTATTCCATTTTATGCATAAGAGTAAATTAAAAATAAATTATGTGAAAACAAGTCAACGATTAAGTTCTCACCCGGGTTTACTTTTCGACCCGGCGGAGGAGGCATATACAGTGGAGGCGGAGGTGCAGGGCCAGAGGTCCAGGAATTACCACCGGTCCTATAAAAGAGAATTATACAGATGAGATGTAAATAACCAATAGTATGCATGATCTTATCAAAATGGCCAAATTGCACCATTGGTCGCTAAACTTATCAAAGTTTCATTTCGGTCGCTAAACTTCAATTTGTTGTTGTTGAGTCACTGAACTTCAATTTCTTGAGGATGATGATGAATCAGTTGCCACGTCATTGTTATGGAAATTAAATGAAACTTCATAATATGTGGCCAATGGTGTAGTTTGTTCTAAAATCAAAGGACTGCTCACTGAAGGTTATTAATCTTTTGAAGACGATCAGGAATCCAGCCGGTAAAGCGGTTATTTTCAACATTCCTGCAAGCACGAGGAGATAAATCATTTTTACAACATACAAAAGAGTTTCTTTTCTTTTCTTCGTTTTTTTTAACAATAGAAACTCACAAATCTTCAAGGGGAAGAGCAGCAAGGACTTCTATGGTGCCAGTAAATTGGTTGTCTGCACATAACTAACGTGGAGATATTCGAAGGAGTCAATATATTTATACATAAACATAAATAATTCTTGTGTATAAATATCAATTATAGACAACTTAAGGGTCCTCCTTACAGAGTATTCAAACTTGTCAAGGTGTTGAAGCTCTGAGAGAGGTCACCGGTGAGAGAATTAAAGGATTCCCTGCGGCATGAATTCGTAATTTAAAAACAGTAAACAGAAAGGCCCAATATGATATAAGCGACTGAACATTAGCATTTCAGTACGTAGACATTAAATCCTCAGTCAAAGAATATCTAAAGTAATTCGATCACCTAGTTTATCTAACATGGAAATTGCCCATGTTTCCATTCAAGGGAACTAACCATTCGGATAGATCACGAAAAGCACACGCTTTTGTAGTCGAGCAAATAGATGAGATCGATCAGAAGAACACTCACATAGTGGTCAAATTGGTAAGTCTGTTGAACATATCGCTGAGATTTCCCTGGAGTTGATTATGACCAAGATTTCTACATTCAAAACACTCAGGTTATGTAATAAACTATCAGAAGAAAGGGCGAGAGACAGGAAAAATGACTTCATTAAGAAGGCCACTTACAGATATTTGAGAGTAACCATATTAGAAATTGAGTAAGGTAGATTTCCGTTAAATTGGTTCCCAGCAAGATTACTGCAGATAAAATTCAAAGAAACCTCTTAGTTCTGTGCCTTTTGACAATGTATATTCAAAGAAATGAAATTTTTGCATACATAATGGAAAATATATTATGACCGACACGAAAAAATTTGAAGTTTAAAAAGCAGTAAGTAGAGACAGGACAAGAATATGGAAGAAAATATTTCGAATGAAAGCCCAATAAAAAGAGACAATGACGAAAACCTAGAATATTGACATATAAGAATGAAAAGGCCTACTACATATCATGATAACTTCGCAACTGTATTTACATGGACAATTTATGTAAGCCTTTGAATCTCCAAAAATACAATCAAAACAAAGGCTATCTAGCAAAAGATAGTGGCTTGCATTTTCCTATCGAACTAAATATGTTGAAAAATTATGCACGGATCATACTAACAAAAAAGGAAAAACCAGTTGAGATAACAAAAAAGGAAAAATTATGAGCAGACATAGCTGACACACAATATAGTTCATGAACTATACATGTCCTACATTTATACACAATAATACATACATAGACACATGCATACATGCATACAGAAATGTCTATAGGTGCATAATTAGTTGCTTTTTAATCTCAATAAATAAATTAGGTTCTACTACAATCTTATATATTAGACAGCTAAACACAATACTCTGAAGTTCAATTTCATCCCTTGCATCATCTCTATTTACCTCATGTATTTTGCATGTACCAAGTATTTCGCTGATTTCATTAGGTGTTTATAATAACTTTACTATTCCAAAGTTTATTATTGAGAATATAGTTAACTACAATTACAGGTTTAAATAGTCTCACAAAGATCAAATCCATTGTCATGCAGACCACTTCTCTCAATCTGCAAACCATCTCCCTTGCCCTGCACAGTGAATATATCACAAGTAATGAATTTCCATATGACGAATAAATGGCAAAAACAATATAGTCAACTGGTCATATAGTGATTTCAGTATGCACAGTGTACTATATTATTTGACCTTCATCTCAACCACTTTATTAGCTTGCATACGTATAACAAGCTTTATTAGCTTGCATACGTATAACAAGCTTTTGAGTCCCAAGAAGAGTACAAACCAAAACAAAAAAAAAGAAGAGAAAAATCAAAACAATCATATGGAGATCATGAAACATATAGTATTCTAGAAACCTCCTCATTGATCTAAGTCGCTTTCTGCTAATAGGATGGCCTTTTTTATAAATTTCGAACAAAAAGTATAATTGAAAGAACAAAGCATGTAATATGTTTTAACAGCTTGTGACATAATTAGGCATGTTGATTACCATTTTGATTGGTCGGCAACCCTTTGTTCATTGCTCTTATTTGTTCTTTAAAACTGTCGGCTATAACATAAACCGATCTCTGAGCGAAAAGAATTAGTGAAGGCCTCAGTACTTGTAATTCCTAATTGTAGCTTGATTTTTGAAGTTATCAACAGATCCTACTCATCGCTGCTGCTAAACTCAGGTATATTTTGCGTCTATATGAAAAGGTATGAACTGTTAAACTTGTTATTTTGTTTTTCCAGGTACTGTGAAGCCCATTCAGTGATAGATGAAAGACTAGGTATGAACAGTGGCCTGGAGTTGCATGCATGTGATTGTGTATAGTTAATTTAAAACCAATGTTAAACTCTGTATTTGCATAGGGAGGTTGAAAACAAACCATCTTCCATTCATCAACTCGACGCATTTTGCACCATCTTTTCGATCCTTAAATTTCACCAACACAACACCTTGCGGATGATTCTCGCAAACCTGCATGTTCATTTATTGGCAAATCAGTACCACTTCTAGCATCCGCAAAACAAGAAAAGGCTTCCTACTCTGACCACAACCAAGTATCTAACAAATGCAATCGGCAGCAAAAAGTAAAGAAGTCCAATCCCTAAAATTTATAGCAATATCAATTACTCTAGAAAACCATACGATAATGGACACATCAACTTAATCAAAGAAGACGTCACTGCGAGCACGATGTCCGCCGACGCCTTGCGGCCCAGCACAGCGCCAGCGCGGCGCTCCTGCTCGCAAGCCGCGCCCCGCTGCCGCGCGGCGCCTGGGCCCACCGCGCGGCGCCCTGGCCCGCAGCGCGCTGCGCCCTGGCCCGCACGTTGGGATCCATGTGGGTCTCAGCGAGCACGACGACGATGTCGGCGTCGGGGCAGTCTCCTACGACCTCTTTGATGGATCGGATGGCGCTTCGCACTGGGGAGGAGATCGATCGGGCGCCGTAATCCACCGACGAATCCGAGACCATGGCTTCAGGAGAGATCGAGCGAGAGGTTATGGGGGGCATAACCCTAGCTAGGGTTCTGTGGATAGAGGGGAAGCGGAGGAGGAGAGGGGAAGGGGAGAGAGAGAGAGAGAGAGAGAGAGAGAGAGAGAGAGAGAGAGAGAGAGAGAGAGTTTTGGGGAATGCGAGGGTTTTGTGATAGTTTTGATTCGGAAAAGTTCATGGGCCGTGGGCCGGTCTTTGATCTGCTAATAAGGTTAAAATATGAACAGAGGATTGGATTTAGATATAAATAGACATTAAAATTTTTAAATTTTTAATTTGAGATTTTTAAATTTGATTTTAAAAATCAAAATCACTTCTTAAATATTTTATTGAGCCAAAAAAAAAATATATATTTTTGCTCAAAATCACTTTTCAAATAATAGCCAAACACCTACATATTTAATATAAAATTATTTGTCGGTAAAAATATTTATAATAATTACCGCTAAAGTATAATTAGATATTATTTAATAGCGGCAATTTTATAATTGCCGCTATTAAATTGCCACAAAAGGCCTATTTTGTTGTAGTGTGAAAAGTCTTAGGGTTTCAGCGACAATATCATGCATTTATCATGTTCTATTCACGGCGAAAATGAAAAATCTACGAAATGAGAAGCAAACTCCAGATCAAGATAAAAGAACCAAACAAAATACATGTCCATTGTCGTTACAGGGGAAACTAAAATTAAGTGTTTAAGACAGAATAACCTTCAAAATACATTCATGTTCTTAAATAGTCTCGGCATGCTGAACAATCAACGGATTACGAACTTCGATTATGCAATAAATTAGATAACAGACTAAATTTCACTAATTAGGTTGAAGCATTTGATGAGCATTTACTTTTTCAGGGCCGCACAGGCTTTATAAGAATCAGATTAATTGGTTAATCTTAGGTACTATATGATTCTTTTTGCTGGAATCGCTGCGAAAGCACTTGTTTATGGGGAGGCAGAAGGTGGTGAAAATGATGAAAATTTGTTCAGGAGCTTATGTGTGCTGCTGAGACCTCCTCTGACTATTCCTGTAGGTAGAGTTAAGGACATAGTTGTGCAGAAAATAAAAAGATCTTAACTGCAACAGCTAGATAGTGGAGATGTTGAAGCTTTAACCTCCAAGAATAGAATAAATAGCAAGTTTGTTTTGAGCTTAATAACTTTGGCACAATTATAGCTTTGGATTGAAAATCTAATAGCAATATTTTCCTTCTACAAACATCAGAGTTTCAAAAAAAAAAACAAACAAACACAAAGCAAGAGGGGCAATTAGATGCTCATAGTTAGGCGAGTGGCTACATATAATGAAATTTTCCAACTTTATAGAATAACTCAAATCATAAAAATGTAGTTAAGCGACCATATCAAATTGGCCGAGATACATATTTACCGAAGAAAAAAATAAACAGCTAGTCATGAGTAGTTCACGAATCTCGACTGTGCGCAAAATAGAAAATCAGAACTGATACAATCATACGAACAAAAGACAAGTAAAAAACATGGTAAAGGCCAATCAAACATGCTATACATCAAAACATAATTTTGAATTTCATATTACCGAAAAAACAAAACAAATTTCTTGTCACATAATCACCAAAATTTTTATACCACAGCTCGAATATTAGCCATAATGTATACAACAAAAGTATACATACAAATACAAAGCAAAAAAAGAAGATTACAAAAAAAACTGGATTTTTCTTTTCTAATTCGAACTCCGAGATCCAGATATCCAGACATGCTAGTGAGAATTGAACAGACAATCAAGACAGATAAAAATATATCGCACAATCTGGATGTAGATTGGATTGTTATTCATGAGGAACCAACTCTAAGTTAGCCTATTAAAAAAATTAAAGATAAAACCAAACAAAGGCCAACGCTGATTTTACATATAAAGTCTCATTTGGATTACCAAATATTAATTGCATTTTGATTCACTATTTGGATATAGATAAACACAATAACAAATATTGAATTATAATAGAAAAAACAACAACAGAATGATGACTCAAATAGAAAATAAAAAATCCATCACACAGAAGCATATTAGACTTGAAGAAAATCAAAAAAGAACTTTAATAACATGAAGAATCAAATGTAACACTAGGATGAGTGAGACCCAGATAATTTGACAGAATGTGGTATTTCAAGAAAACCCAAACTACACATTCTTCATCACAACTCTGCAGAAATAGCAACATCACAAACTAGTACATTCTTCATCAACATTATAAAAAAAAAAGATTAGAAAAAAAAACATAGCATTTTCCAAATGAATCAAGATCTGGAGAAATACAAATAAGATCTCGGCAAATCTCGTTAATAATTCGCGAAATTGAGGAGAGAGATCGAACCTTTTGAATGGTCGGCGAATCGAAATAATGAGTATCGAAGCCGAGAGAGAGAGGCCGCGGCAGCGGAGCTGGAGCGCGGAACACTAACACTAGATCGTCGTCGGAGGAAGAGGGGGAGGAGGGAGATAAGGGGGAGATAAGGGGGAGAGCTCCGATCGGAACGCGTGAGGTGTCCGCACAGCGGAGGAGGGGAGGGTTGGGTTTGCTTGGTTGTTAGGGTTAAAATTTTGAAATTTAAAATTTAAAATTTAAAAATTATAATTTAAAAATTAAAATATATAATTTTAAAGTTTAAAATTTAAATTTTTAAATTTTATCTTAAAATTTAAAATTAAAGTTTAAACTTTTAAATTTTAAATTTTTAATTTTTAAAATTTTAAATTTTAAATTTTTAAGATTTTTAATTTTTAATTTTTAAAATTATTAATTTTAAATTTTTAAATTTTGATTTTAAAAATTAAAATTACTTCTTAAATGCTCTATTGAATCAAATGTCTAAAACCACTTTTCAAATAATAGTCAAACACCTACATATTAAATATAAAATTATTTATCGATAAAAAAATAATATTTATAATAATTGCCGCTAAAGTATAATTAGATATTATTTAATAGCGGCAATTTCATTACTGCCACTATTAAATTGCCACAAAAAGTCTATTTTGTTGTAGTGTGCTCGTCGTTAATTTGGTACCATTTAATTTGGTTATTTTTAGCGACAACTTATTACGCCATTCGTTAATTTTGTTGTATTTAGCGACAACTTATTGCACCCGTCGTTAATTTCATTCCTATTAGCGACGACTTATTGTGTCCGTCGTTAAATTCAACGCTTGTAGCGACCACGTATTGCACCCGTCGTTAATTTACTTATTTTTAGCGACCATTTATTGCACTCGTCGTTAATTTTGTTGCTTTTAACGACCATTAATTGCACCCGTCGTTAATTTGATTCCTATTAGCGACGACTTATTGTGTCCGTCGTTAAATTCAACGCTTGTAGCGACCACGTATTGCACCCGTCGTTAATTTACCTACTTTTAGCGACCATTTATTGAACCCGTCGTTAATTTTGTTGCTTTTAGCGACGAAGTACTGCACCCGTCGTTAATTTGTTTATTTTTAACGACCATTAATTACGCCCGTCGTTAATCGATTACTTTTAACGACCACTTATGGCGCCCGTCGTTAAAACTTAGTCGTTATAGCTATAATTTCTTGTAGTGTTATTAAAATCCAACTAATTATTTGTGATAACAAAATAAATTAGACTTACAGATAATCGCTAAATCCAAAATATACGACGAAGAGTTTGAAAACGAGTGATCCGGAAGCGCGTGAGGCACTGTTCTAAGGCGTAATTCCATTTGATTGTGATTAAAATCTGACGGTGCTAATCCATTAAGAAATATATATTGCATATAATTCTGTTTGTCAACTTGATTGTATGTCTGTCATCCAAATTTAAATAAATTGGGATTAGCATTTTTAAATTATATTCGCATATAATTTATTTGCAATTTACTAAACTTTTTTTTTCCGGATACGTTAATTTTAAAAAAAAAAATCACTGTAGTGTACGTGAAATCCTTTTTTTTTAAAAAAAAAAACTTCACTGTACTGCAATTTAAAAAAAAAAAAAAAAAATATTATAGTGTGACGCCCCATTTCCCAGGGGGTCACCCATCCTAGAACTACTCTAGCTCTAGCACGCTTAACTCTCATGTTCCTCTTGGATCTTGCTACCATCCAAAATGCTATAGCCGGGTTAGAGATTTAGTCCTATTATATCATTTATATAGAGGACTAATCCAAATTCCGGGGGTGTCACATTCTTCCCCCCTTTAAGCCCTGACGTCCACGTCAGGCTCAGCACACTCACAAGCACCAGGCGATGTGAGACTCGTCTCGCTAGCCTTAGCCGACCTTGTGTGGAGCTGCACTCCACTCACAACGGTCATTAGCCGGGGAGCCTCGCTCTACCCGCTATATAACCAGTGCTCAGCCGAGACTCATCTCACATTTCCGGCTGGTGAATGGCTCTGATACCAACTGGTGACGCCCCACTTCCCAGGGGGTCACCCATCCTAGAACTACTCTAGCTCTAGCACGCTTAACTCTCATGTTCCTCTTGGATCTTGCTACCATCCAAAATGCTATAGCCGGGTTAGAGATTTAGTCCTATTATATCATTTATATAGAGGACTAATCCAAATTCCGGGGGTGTCACATGTAGTGTCCGTAAGATTAAAAAAAAAAATTTTAAAATATTTTTTAATCAATTGCAGTATAAAAAACATTTTGATTGCATATATTATTTATTTAAATTGCTATAAATTTAAATTGTTTGGGCCATCTGCTAGCTGCTGAACGAACTTTCATAATAAACTAATTGTAAATACTTAAACCCTAAAATATTCTGGTTGACTAGGGTAGAAACCTTAATAACATGTTCGCTTATCTGAGAAGGATTTTTGAACCTTTTTTGCAGCTCTTCGCAATCATCCTTAATTTCTTTATTCCCTCAACTAGATTGTTTAGAATGGGTTTTGATGACACTTCTAGTCTTAAACCAGAAAAATTTAAAGGGTAGGTTTTTTGAGGTGACAAGAACAGTTAGAGGCTTGGCTTGTCACCTTTGGCCTCATAACTGCAATTGGAAAAATACCTCCTTATCCTGCTTCTAAAAATTCTTCTGAAACTCCTCCATCTGATTCTGCTACCACCTCTGTTACAGGGCCTAAATCTATTAAATCTCCCGAGGAAATTGAATTTCATTGTAGGTTCAGAATACTTAGTTGTCTATCTGACGAATTTTATGAAACCTATAGAAAGTACCAAACTGCCAAAGATTTATGGTATGCCTTAGAAGATGCCTACATTAGAGATAATGAAGGTATCGCCAGGTTTACCATTACCGATTTTAATAATTTTAGAATGGTAGATAACATTCCTATAAACGATCAAATCCATCAGTTTCAGAATTTTGTCCTAGAAATTCATAGAAATGGATCTACTTTTGATGAAACCTATCAGGCTACCTGTTTACTGGACAAATTACCCCCTTCCTAGACCAAATTTGCTCAAGAGCTTAGACGTTCCCAGGGAACCCTTAATCTTAGATCGGTAATCCAAGCTATTAGAATAGAAGACCAATACCGACTTAGGGAGATTAAACCGTTCATCAACCGATCGAACTTAAACCTGACCGAGATTCCGAACCAAAGCCTTGAGCCTAAACCCAAAGGTAAAAATTTTAAACCTAAGGGTAAAGGCTTTAAGGGTAGGAACCCAAACCGAAATCAAAACTATAACCATAAACCCAACACCAACCAATCTAGTGGAAATAAGAAAAGGGATGGTTTCTGTTATGTATGTGGTCGAGACAACCATTTTGCTTCAAAATGTTTTTATTGAAAGAAATAGAAAGTTGTCTATAAGAAAGGCTCAAACAATCAGAGCAACCATCCTAAACCTCAGGTCAACATGATTGAGGGTGAACCATCCAGCTCTACTTTAAGGTCAGTCTCCTTCGTACCTAATGTTAACCTTACCTATCATAATTTAGATTGGTGGTTAGATTCAGGAGCCAATGTCCATGTTTGCACTAATAGGTCCCCATTCTCCTCTTATCAGAACACAAGTGGAGGATGTATGACTGTCGGAGATGGAAAAGCTGTCAATGTGCTGGGGATCGGAACAGTCAAACTGAAGTTAACTTCTGGAAAACTCTGATCCTTCACAATGTGCAGCATTCTCCCGACATCCAACGGAACCTGATCAGTGGATCCTTATTAGTGCAATTAGGATATAAGATTGTGTTAAAATCCAATAAAGTTATAATTTCTAAGGGAGAAATATTCATTGGAAAAAGTTTTGTATCTGAGGGTTTATTTAAATTAAATGTACTTTCTTTTGTTGATAATAAAAATTCTTCTCCTTCCGTTTCTACTTCTTCTTCTATTGTGTTAAATACTGAATCTTGTGATGTATGGCATGGCAGATTAGGGCATGTGAATCTTAAATCTATTCTGAAATTGACCAATCTTAATCTTTTACCCAAACTCAAGATTGATTCCAAATCTAAATGTGAGATTTATACCCAAGCTAAGCAGCCTAGGAAACCTTTTAAATCTGTTCCTTATAGGGATACCCAAATTCTTGATCTAATTCATAGTGATGTCTGTGATTCTAATAGAGTACCTACCCGTGGAGGCAGTCGCTACTTTGTAACTTTTATAGACGACTACTCGAAGTATTGTTACACCTATCTCTTGAAAACCAAAGATGAAGTCCTCTATAAGTTTAAAGCCTTTAAAGCTGAGGTTGAAAACTAATTGGATAAGAGGATTAAAATTCTAAGGTCTGATAGAGGAGGCGAGTATACTTCAAATGAATTAAACCTATTCTGCGAGGAACATGGAATAATTCATGAAGTAACTGCTCCTTACTCACCTCAATCTAATGGTGTAGCTGAAAGAAAGAACCGAACCCTATTAGCCATGATTTTAAGTTCTGGTGTACCTCAGAACTTGTGGGGGGAGGCTCTTTTATCAGCTTGTTATATCCTTAATAGGATTCCCACGAAGGATAGAACCCAGACACCTTATGAATTTTGGAAAGGAAGAGCACCTAGGTTGAGTTACTTCCGAGTATGGGGGTGCTTGGCTAAGGTATCTATTCCTGAACCCAAAAGAAAGAAGATTGGACCTAAAACTATAGATGTTATCTTTATTGGATATTCCTTAGATAGTAATACCTATAGATTTCTTGTGATCAATTCTGAGATTTCTGAAATTTCCAATGATACTTTGATTGAATCTAGAGATGCAACTTTCTTTGAAAATATTTTTCCTTTCAAAACCCGCATCTCTAGATCTGCCCCTGATTATCAGTCTACTTTTGATCATGCATCTATTACTGATCATATACCTACATCTGATTTGCATTATAGTTTAGATCCTGTAGAACCTGATCCTATTCCTGAATTAAGGAGAAGTAAGAGAACTCGCTTTGAGAAGAACTTTGGAGAAGACTTCTTTACTTTCTTAATTAAAAGTACTCCTTCGTCTTATAAAGAAGCAATGAGTTCTCCTGAAACTTCCTTTTGGAAGGAGGCTATAAAAAGTGAGATAGAATCAATTATCAGTAATAACACTTGGATTCTCACTGATTTACCTCCTGGTAGTAAACCCCTAGGATGTAAGTGGATATTTAGAAAGAAACTTAGGACTGACGGATCGGTAGAGAAGTATAAGGCGCGACTTGTTGCTCAAGGTTTTCGACAAAAAGCTGATGTCGACTACTTTGACACTTATGCGCCTGTTGCTCGCATTGCTACTATCCAAATTCTTCTCGCATTAGCATCCATTCATAAACTTTTGATTCATCAAATGGATGTCAAGACCGTTTTTCTTCATGGTGATCTTGAAGAAGAAATCTATATGACTCAACCTGAAGGTTTTTCTGTGCCTGGTCAAGAGGATAAGGTGTGTAAATTAGTTCGCTCTCTATACGGACTAAAACAAGCACCTAAACAGTGGCATGAGAAATTTGACAGTGTTATAGCTTCATATGGATTTCTGACCAACGATTATGACAACTGTCTCTATTTCAAGAGATTTGATGATCGTTGTGTCCTTCTTTGCCTCTATGTTGATGACATCCTGATTCTTGCTCCTGATCTTGATCTGATTAACCAAGTTAAATCCTTTTTATCGACTCATTTTGAGATGAAGGATCTTGGTGAAACAGATGTAATTTTAGGAATGAAGATTATTAGATCATCTGATTCTATTTGTCTAACCCAATCTCATTATACCCAAATGGTTCTTGATAAGTTTGGTTATTCCGATTGCTCTCCTGTATCTACTTCTTTTGATCCTAGTGTTCAACTTGTGAAGAACACTAGTAATCCTATGAATCAGGAAAGATTTGCTCACATTATTGGTTCTCTGATGTACCTAACCAATAGAACTAGACCCGACATTGCCTATACCATATCAAGATTGAGTAGATATACTAGTAGTCCTAGTATGATTCATTGGATTGCTCTGGAAAGAATATATTTCGTTATCTTAAAGGTACTCTTTCTTTTGCTCTTAATTTTGTTGGCTATCCTGCTGTAATTGAGGGATACAACGATGCCAATTGGATTTCTGATTCTTTGGATATTAAATCTACTTCTGGCTATGTTTTTATTCTTGGTGGTAGTGCAGTTTCTTGGCAATCCACCAAACAGACTATAATAGCCAGAAGTACTATGGAGGCTGAGTTAGTTGCTCTTGATACTACCTGTCTTGAAGCCGAGTGGCTCAAGAACCTTTTGTCATCAATTCCATTGATTTCTACTCCTATTCCACCTATCTCTATTCGATGTGACTCCCGAGCTGCAATTAACTTTTGTAAAAAGAAATTGGTAAATTCTAAAGCTAGTAGACATATTAAATTGAGACAAAAGTCTGTTAGATGGCTAACTTCTCATGATGTTGTTTCTTTAAGTTTTATCAGATCTGATCAGAATCTTGCAAATTGCTTGACGAAAGGCCTGAATAGGACTAAAGTCCTGGAGTCATCGAGGAGGATGGGACTTTGCCCGTAAAGGGCCTTCCTGCAGTGGGAACCCAACCTTTGTGATAGGAGATCCCTTGAAGAAGGTTCAATGTGGTAAAAACAAGCTGTCAGGTTGGTCAAATAGCACTTTCTACAGTTTATTCAGAGGAACTTTAGTTCCAATTACATCCCTATTATGAGTAGTGCTCTGTGTAGTGGTTGAGGTTGAGTTTATAACTCTTAATGGGATCCAAGGCGGTAATTTCTGCGAGATGTGACTCTACACACATCCCTGGAGGAAACCACCTATATAAGAATATTCGTATAAGGCCGTGACTATGAGATGTGGGCGGTCCATAGAAACTCTTATGAAAAATCAAGATACTGTGCATGGCCTTTAATGCACAGACCCGCGACGGAGATTTCTGTACTGTGTGTGTGGTAGTTGAAATCAGGGTCAAAGGAACGTAGTTCAAGACCGGGTTCACTCCGATTCCTTCTGATGGAAACTATCTACACAAAGTGAGGTCAAGTCTGTTAAAGACACCTTACCTATTACATAGTATAAACACACAATGATTTTTTAATTAATTTGTTTGTTTTATTTTGTGATTTTGAATTTTGTGGGGGATTGTTGATTAAATTCAAAATCTATATTTATTTTAATTTTTTATTTTTTATTTTATTTTGTTTTTCTTATTTTATTTTTTTAACGCGCAACGTTCGCGCGTAGCGCCCATTACGCGCGGGCGTTACGCAGCTACGCGCGGACGTTACGCGCGGGCGGTACGCGTCGCGCCCTTACGCTCCGCTCCCCCGCATTAATTAGAACGTGGGTAACGTTCTAATTAACGCGGCCAACGTGTTCTTGTGGTACGCCTTAGAATGTTGGGAATTACCCACAACAAAATCTTGATTGTTATTAAAATCCAACTAATTATTTGTGATAACAAAATAAATTAGACTTACAGATAATCGCTAAATCCAAAATATACGACGAAGAGTTTGAAAATGAGTGATCCGGAAGCACGCGAAGCACTGTCCTAAGGCATATTTCCCTCCTTTGTGCGGAATTAATCGAAAACACCGCCCCAAGATACGACCGGAATTCCTCCTCCTACGGACACGAACGCGGAAGAGGTTGACGGAATTTCTTCAACACCCAAAATAAAATCAACTACAAAATTTCTCAAGTATCAAATTTTTCTCTCTAAAAAAAAGAAAGGAAAACACCCACATCCACAGTCCTACCCTCTGCACCTATATATATGTATATATATATTGCATGCCCACAAGAACACGTTGGCCGCGTTAATTAGAACGTGAATTTTTTTTTTAGAGAGAGAAAAATTTGATACTTGAGAAATTTTGTAGTTGATTTTATTTTGGGTGTTGAAGAAATTCCGTCAACCTCTTCCGCGTTCGTGTCCGTAGGAGGAGCAATTCGGGTCGTATCTTGTGGCGGTGTTTTCGATTAATTCCGCACGAAGGAGGGAAATACGCCTTAGGACAGTGCCTCGCGGGCTTCCGGATCACTCGTTTTCAAACTCTTCGTCGTATATTTTGGATTTAGCGATTATCTGTAAGTCTAATTTATTTTGTTATCACAAATAATTAGTTGGATTTTAGTAACAATCAAGATTTTGTTGTGGGTACCCAACACAAAATTCCTAAGCCTGATGAAATAATGGATCGAGGAGTTAAAAGAAGAGCAGAAGACATCAAAAAAGCAAAGATACGACTTAGATGAATTTAAAGAAAGCTATCGAAAATAAACTATCCAGAATAATACACGGATGAGAGTAAGTTTGCAGTCTCTTAAACGGAGGTTAATAGAAAATTAAATTTTGGATGCAAATTTTTACTCTCCGATTACAGAAACATTTTGTTGTTTCTCACTATTGAAGATCTTTTCTTTCTGTTTTGTTGAAATATTGTTGAACACATTTTCCTCAAATTATAGCTTTAATGGCATAGAATTTAATAGCATAGAGAGTGAGACATATAAACACACCGACGCCAAAATATGAATGAATATAATGGCCCCGTCCCGTCGCCGTCCTCGCAAGCCGAGTCCCCGCCTCCCCTGCTCCTGCCTGGACCACCTCAGGCCTGGCAAATGTAGAAGGCTGCCTAATTTTATCCCACTGTCGGCCACACCCTCTCACACCTCCCAGCTCCCTCATCCTCCTAGGGACAGGGGGGATCGCCCCAGCTTCTCTTACAAAGATGCGGTCCTCACGCCCCCTCTAGTTCCACCCACCAATCACCCTTACAATCGCTCCCCCCGGCGACCGACGATTTTTTGCTCCGACCCGGCGTTTGCCTGCGCTCCCCCCGAAGTTCCTTCTTAACCCTTCGCTCGGGGAAGGTGTTTTCGGTGCTTCGCGAGAGGTCATCGTGCCGCCCAGTGCAGGGATCCGAGATGCTGCATCCTGTGCATGCGGTTGGGTCACGAGGCCGCACGCTGCAGTCTCTCCTGTTACACCCACCGCTTGAAGCCTGGCGTACCCCCTGGTCGCCCACCTTCGGTGTCGGCTTTTCTACCGCCCCCGACGCCCCCCCGAATGGTCAGCCTTCTCTCGCTGGCTGCGTGGCAAGGTTAGACATTGCCGGTCATGATCTTGGCATTCTCAAGGAGACTCTCCCTTCGAAGCTTGCTGGTTTTTTCGGTGGCGATGCTCGCGACTACAAGCTGGCGTCCTTCCTCACCGACTCGCTGGCGGTCATTTTCCCGAGCTGGGTGGCCAGAGAGTCGGCCATCGGGCGCAGCCCTTTGCGGCTGGATGGCGCAGCTTACTCATTCTCCAACTGGGTGGAGGCGGGAGAAGAGAAATGGGGACATCTTCGACACAAGGCATGGATTCGCCTCCTCAACTGGCCCCTGCTATGTTGGAGCGAAGCCGATGTGAAGGCGGCTGTAAGCGGCATCGGCGAGCTTTGGGAAGTTGATGAACTCAGCATCGGCATGGCCAACGTGGCATACTACAGGGTGCAAGTCCGATGCCAGGATGGCCTTCGCATCCCTGAGACGCTCGTCCTCATGGTTGAGGACCGTCGCTTCCGTATTCTCATCGAGGTCGAGGAGTGGGAGGAATCGGAGCCTATTCTGCTGGGAGAAGCACTCGATCAACGACTTGGTCTCTCCTCTCGGGAGGCCCATAATGATTTCATCAACAACACGGGGTTCTCGTCCATTCCGGCGTCCCAAGCGACTTGTCTGGTTCAGGCTTTTGCTCTGCGGTGTGCCGCCGGTGGCAGCCGAGGAACGCAGAGGCGCGGCAGCGGCCACGCCGTTCGACGGGCTCTTCCCGGCCATTTTTCAAATCCCCCCCTGACGGTCCAACCGCTGGTACTACCGTACGCTGCGACGGCCCCAATGCTGGTAGCCAGCTGGGGCTTCCTTCTTTGTGTCTCACTGCTCCCCAGGCTGAGGGAGAGCGGGAACTGTTCTTTCCCCCTTCGGAGTCCTCCTTCCCCGCTTTAGCGCCCGCTCCGTCTACGGCAGCGAAGGTGGGGTCAGAGATTCTAACGCCTTTGGAGGCGGATAGACTTGAGGGCCTGGGCCAGCCTTCAACTACCGCGGGTCCCCTTTTTCTGTCAACTCCCTTCCTCGGGAACTTGGACCGGGGGCCTTCAATGGGTTCGGACCTGGCTTCCAAAATCACACCTGAGGAATTGGAGGAGGACCACTCGGCACAATCTTTGACTTCTTGCAAAGGCCTTTCGGCCCCTGGGGTACTACCGCAGAGTAGATGCAGCTCACGTTTAGCAGCAAAGCACATGGGAGTCCAAAAATCTCCTCTTCTTCAGGCCCAAGATCTTATGAGCAGGAAATTCAGACTGGGGAGGGGCGCGCCCAAGTCTGCCCGCCCTTCGTCTGTCCCCTCATTGGCTCCCCCCTCGGGCGCGCTCAGGTCTGCCCGCCTATCATTGGCTCCATCGCTGTCTCCTCCTCCGGGCGCGCCTCAGACACCCCTTCCCCTCCCTCAGGCCCCGGCGGCGCTGCCCACCCATCCGCCGGTTTCGGGGACGATCGAAACGCCGCTGGCCAGTCGCGATCTGCGGGCTCCACTTTCGACGGACGAGATCAGCCTCATCAAGGTCTCCTGCGGGATTACCGACGAGGGGGGGAAGCCGCTGCCCTCCCTGCTCCGCCCGACAAAGCGGCTCTTACACCCGTCGCGCTGGGAGGGGGAGCTTAGTCGGTTGCCGGTGGGTGGCCTCCTATGCATTGTCCCCCTCCTGATGACAAGGAACAAAATCTTCAAGTTTCTGTCTTGGAATGTGAGAGGACTCAATGGCCGGGAGAAATGCTCTGTGGTTCGTTCTTTTGTTAGAAACTGCAGATGCGGAGTAATCTGTTTGCAAGAAACCAAGCTCGCGTCTATTTCTTTTTCCAAATTCCATTCCATCTGTGGCTCTCATATTCGAGACTTTCGCGCACTCGATGCCGCGGGTACTAGGGGCGATCTGCTCACAGCATGGAACCCTTCTCTCTTTGAGTGCATTCAAGATTGGGCAGGGGATTTTTCGCTTAGCACCGTGTTGAAGAGAAAGGTTGACGGGACCATCTTCACAATCTCTAAGATCTACGGCCCAACCTGTGCAACACTGAAAGAGGTTTTCTTCCAGGAACTCCGAGCGATTGGTCCTAGAGCGGCGGGCGTGTGGGCCTTGAATGGGGACTTCAACATTTTATTATCCTTCCGCGATAAAAACGGCTCCCCCTCACACGTCGCTGATATGCTGTCTTTCGGGAATGTCATCAACAATATGGGACTTATTGACCTTCCTATTAGCAACCAATCTTTCACCTGGACGAACGGGCGACCCAACCCCACTTTGGAACGACTTGATCGAGCGCTTATCTCTCACGAATGGCTGTCCTTCTTTCCCCGCTCCACCATCCGGGCTCTACCGCGGCCCATGTAGGACCCCCGAACCCCATGCAGCGTTCTTCCGATGAATCCACTGTTAGAACACCTGGCGTTGGTGTATCTGGCCCATGGTGCATCAATAGGATGTCACAGATGGGCCATGTAGGGTTTTATTAGCTGTGTTGGCTTCCGGCTGGGTTTGCCAGAATTTTGAAAGAGAATTAGGCCAATCTGACGTCGGAAATGGATTCAGCACGGAAAAACGCTTGAAAACGGCTATTTGCTTGTTAAATTCTAAGTCCGGATGCCCAAAAACGGACTCCCGGAAGTTTTATTGGTTTTTTGGTGCATGGGGGTGTTGTGGACCGGCGGGGGTGCCACGTGGCACCCGCTGATTGGGCGGTGCACGCGGCCCGGTCCACGGAACGACCTGGAAGGCCCGGGGTGCACGGCAAGAGGCGTGGACCGGCGGGAATCCACGTGGCAGCGCGGGATTGGTCGGTCCACAGGGCGCGGTCCACCGAGCGTTGGCGCGGGTGCATGGGCCGGCGCTGTGGACACGTGGCGGATCGCTATTGGCGGGCGTAGTGTGCGCGGTCCACGGGGACTCGCGGCATGGTGCATGCACCAGGGCGCGCCACATGGCGGCCTGCGAGTGGCCGGCTCACGCGCGCGCGGTCCACGCAGCGTGCGCGCCAGGCTGGGCCGTACCGGCCGTACTGGCGGGCAGGTGGGGGCAGGTGAGCTGCTCCACCCACCCCGCTGACCGGGCAGGTGGACACGCGGCGCTTCCCGACAGGGCTTGCACGGCTGTCCGGTGTTCGGTGGACACGTGTCAAGCCCAGGGCGGGTCGGACCAGGTGGGCGTCTGGCTGGATCCCGTGTGCGGGCTGGGCCGGGCCGGGCCGCACTGTGCGCGCCCGAAACCGGCCGGGCCGGGCCGCACTGTGCGCGCCCGAATTCGGGCTGGGCCGCACTGTAGCCGCCCGAATCTTGGGCTGGGCCGCACTGTAGCCGCCCGGAAACCGGGACACATCCGGTATTAATTGAATTGTTTCTTTTGGCCTATAAAAGGAGCCCGAGCTGCATTCTTGAGCCGTTTTCTTCTCTTTCCAGGCTTCAAACCCCCGAGCTCCCTTCTTGACATTTGTTCTTCTTCAAGTGCTTCTTCCACCTGCAGAGTTTTGGGATTTTTCGGGACACGCATCCCGAGGTTACAGATTTTACGGCGCGGTGCGACGTTCTTTTTCCGGTGATCTTCTTCGTCACAGTTCAGTGTTGGCACTCCCCTGGGCTACCCCGACCTTCGATTTTGGCGATTCTTGCGCCAACTTACTCCAGAGAGGTAGGGCTTCATCTTTCGTATTGATCGCGCTCTCCCATTCCAAGTTTTTGGCACGGATCCCGAGGTGCCTTGTGACCCCCTTTTTCTGTCTGGCTTTAGGGACAGCATTGGAGTGTTTTAGCCATATCTTTGCGTACGAGCGTCGGATTGAGGCGTGCTTATACAAGTTTTTCATCTACAGATCACAAGGAACAAGCTCGTATTTTTCTTGGATTTTTCCAGAGTTTCTTTTGGAGGTGAAAATCTCGTTTTTCCTGTATTCAGTGCTACAGTTTTTGTGCAGTAATCTTTTGAGTATACTGCCTTGCCGAATTTGTATCTTGACCTTCGGAACTCGGATTTGGGCGTGCAGGGTACCGTTTCGAAGATATCGACGCGAGGATCACTGTGATATTTTTATTAGAATTTTCTGGGCATTTTCAGCAGGTGAAAAAGGGGCAACTTTGTGACTGAAATTCTGTGTATGTTTTTATGGACAGTTTTGGAGTTGAAGTGTAATTGTGGACTTTGTGTTGTACCTAGGAGAGTTCGTGTGTTGCTGGAATCCTTTGGAGTAGGAGATTTGGATTCTTGGGTATTTTTCAGCTGTACGATCCCGGACACTTAGCACGTTCAGGTGGGTGACCTTGCTTGCAAAATCTATGGACTGCGTGCTAATTCTATGATTGTAGGACCATGCATGTTAGTGATTGGACTTGTTATCATGAGAGAACTGAATGTTAGTAGATATATTCATGTGAGAACTGAATATTAATATTTTATCTTCTGAAAACTGAATATTAGCACTCCTGTGTATTAGATGGTGGACCGTATGATCTTTTGTGATCCCTACATTATATTTAAATATTAAATCTTGGAACTTGACCTAGCACCCCTGCCATATGTATCATGTTCAGCCAGACTGTAGAAAACTTCAACTTGGGCTAGGTTCTTTATTGTTCTAGACATTCCCACATCACGGTATTATACTTGTCATTCTGGACTTAGCTTTTCTCGCCCGGGTTGCGGGCTGAGGGTCGGGTGGTTGTGGGATGCTTTTGCACTCGTGTCTGGGGACCGAGTGGAGTTGATAGCAGTCTGTAGATTCGGTTTCTTTGGGAAAGTGATAGTGATGGTGGATCTGAGTTCTTGGGAACTGTCTGAGTGACAGTGAATCTCAGCTGGGTAGATTCCAGCCAGTGAGTGAGACAGTGATTTGTTGAGTCGGGTGGGATAGCACCAGATTATCGACTCGAGTTATTGTTTCGGCAACCGCGAACTGTGGGCGGTTGGACCGACTAGTGTTATGCATCAGTTGGGACTGGGTTTTTGCATTGTGGATTGAGTGAGTCTCCACCTTGAGCATAGCGTCGACTTTTACCTGATTTACTGAGATATTCAGCAGAGCTGTTGGACTTGGGCCACATTTTGACTCGAGCGGGTCGCTCCCCTCGAGTGCCCCTCCGGAGTAGGCGAGACCGGGTTGTCGTACCGGCGTTGAGTTGAGCTTTTACCGGGTTGTCGTACCGGTGTTGAGTTGAGCTTTTGCCGGGTTGTTGTACCGGCGTGAGTATTGAGTTCCTCTTTCCCGACTTGTCGACGCATTTGTTCCCCTAGCATATTGTTCTTCCTGTTCCACTCGTAGAGCATCTAGATAGAGGCATTGTAGCTGTAGACTTTACTTCTCCAGTTTTTCCTTACAGCACTGCATATTTTATTATATGCCTCTAGTAGACTTGGTGGGCAGACCGTCGGGTTTGTTGGCGGCACCCACTGAGAACTACTGTGGGATGTAGTTCTCACACCCGTCGTGGTGTTTTTCCCCAGGGACTTCTGCTCCAGTTCCTGCAGCTCCTGTAGCTGATCCAGCTCCTTCGGACCGAGGTAAGGGAGTCGCGAGATAGATCCCTTCCCGTCAGCTTCTGAGTAGCGAGAGTAGATGTACCCCTTACTACTTTTGGATGTGTTTTGTGGAGTGACTTTGTAGTGAGGTATCGAGTTGTACTTTCCTTTTCTGCTGTTCTGAGAGACACTTGTATCAGGTGAGGTTGGTTGTATATTTGGAAGTTGTAGTTGTATTATTGTAGCTTTTATTTCTGCTTTTACTATTTCAGCTCTGATATCTGCTAGATTAGAGGTTCTCTTGCAGGTTAGTCGCTACGTCTATACGGGGCTTCTCGTATGGGCGGCGGATCTGTTGGCGGGCCCGGGTCGCAGTATCGACCCCGGGGTGTGACAGATTAGAGTGGTATCAGAGCCTAGGATATAGGTCTTGGAGGACTTAGGAACCCTAGGCTTGTGGTTGGACCCTAGGATGACCCACGTGAGAGCCGTGATTTTAGCGAGAGTCCCGATTGGGTTTTAACTCTCCCCAGCGGTTTGGGACGAGTGATTGACATGTTTTCCTTTGGTGGTAACTATGTTGGCTGCAGACAACATAGTACTTCGGGAAGGGGAACATGCCTTTTTGACTTTCGCTAGATTGGGTCGAGTGTTGATTTGGGTTCTGGCTTTTGCTTTGCCCCTCAGGTGGGGATGCCTCCTCGACGCTCGATGGTGACGCGTTCTCAGCCTTCTTCTTCTGAGCCCGAGCAGGAGGACTCGGGGCAGGGACAGGAGAGAGAGGTTCTGGAGCTTCGTGCCCAGGTGGCACAGTTGGCAGAGGCATCTCAGCGCCAGGAGGAGGCTTCTCGGCGCCAGGAGGAGGCATTGGGGCGGCTGGTGCTCTTGATGGAGCAGAGAGCGCAGCCGGCGGTAGTACCCCCTGAGAGTTCGCCAGTGCCTTCTTCCCCTGTTGTGGCGCCCCCTTTTGTGCAGCCTGCACCGGCAGTTCCGGTGGAGCCAGTTTCTTGTAGGCCACCGGCTGGGATGACTGGATCGTTGACTTCGGCAGAGCAGCGGGAGGTGGTGGATCTTTTGATGAGGTTCCGCCGGTTTGATCCGCCCCGCTTTTCGGGTATGAGTGTTGAGCCGTGGGCGGCCGAGTCGTGGATTACGGCCATGGAGCGCCATTTCGAGAGCCTATTTGTTGATGAGAGGTTTCGAGTTATTTTGGCTACTCACTTCCTGGAGAGCAACGCCGAGGCATGGTGGCGGCGTGTGCGACCAGCTGGTCCGCCTGGGATGCAGCTTCTCTCGTGGGCAGAGTTTCGCAGTTTGCTGCTTGGGGCCTTCTTTCCAGAGAGTGTTCGGCAGAGCTTGGAGGAGCAGCTGAGGAATCTCCGCCAGGGAGATAGGCCCGTACACATGTATATAGCCGATTTCAATCGGCTGTTAGCCTGTATGCCCCACGTGGCCAGGGATGAGGGCCACCGGATCTATATGTTTGAGAGAGGGTTGCGTAGAGACATCTATCAGTTTGTCCGCTCTCGTAGACTACAGACCTTGGAGGCCTCGATGGAGCAGGCCTTATATGTGGAGAGTGGAGAGACAGTGATGGCAGAGGTGGTTCCAGCCCCCATAGAGATTCCTGGGGCGAAGCGCCCGGCACCGATGGAGGCGGGACAGTCTAGTCCACAGGGACCCCCGAGACCTCCACGGTTCCACTCGCAGGGTCGGGGGTATCAGGGGCGGCAGAGATCGGGGGCCTCTCGGCAGTCTCAGCAGCAGCAGCGTAGACCACCTCGACAGCAGCAGCCCTCGCAGCAGCAGCAGACTTCACGGCAGCCGCGCCCCGACCGATGTATCATTTGTGGAGGACCGCACCCACCGACTCTGTGCCCGCAGAGGCAGGGCCGCTGTTTTCGCTGCGGGCAGTCTGGTCACTTCGCGAGTACGTGCCCTAGAGCCGATCATCCAGCTCCCTCCTCAGCTTCGGCACCTTCTGTTCCTCGTTACCCAGCTGGGCCTTCTGCAGCCTACGGCCGGCCAGACTATGCTTCTTCATCTTCGCGACAGCCGGAGCGACGTCCCCCGGCGACGAGCAGTCGAGTCTATGCCGCTCAGGTTGAGGACGCTACAGCAGCAGAGCAGGTCGTCGCAGGTATTATTTTGATTTCTACAGTTCGTTCTCGTGCTCTTTTCGATACCGGTGCATCGCATTCTTTTATCAGTAGAGCATTTGCATCCCTACATGGTATAGAGGTAGTTTCTTTATCGCATGCATTAGAGGTTCACATACCAGATCATGTATTGCATGTCGAGGAGTACTGTAGGGATTGCCCTGTGCAGTTGGGATCCTGGATTTTGCCGGCAGACTTGCTTGTCCTGCGGCAGCTCCAGAATTTTGATGTCGTACTTGGTATGGACTGGTTGTCTCGGTATTATGCTACCATAGACTGCAGTGAGAGGACGGTGACCCTCCGCGAGCCGGGACAGGAGGAGTTTGTTTTCAGGGGCTGTCAGAGCTCCTTGTTTGCGGCGACGATTTCTTCGGCGAGGGCTAGGCGGATGATGAGTAGAGGCTGCACCGCCTTCCTGGCGACGATTGTGGAGGTGCCTACGGTGGCACTGGGACTCGAGGATATTCCTGTTGCCTGCGAGTTCCCAGATGTGTTTCCCCCGGAGCTGACGACTATGCCGCCGGAGAGGGAGATAGAGTTTGTGATTGATGTGGCACCAGGAACCACACCAATCTCAAAGGCACCTTATAGGATGGCGCCTACTGAGTTGAGAGAGTTAAAGGCCCAGCTTCAGGATTTGATGGATAGGGGCTTTGTTAGGCCCAGTGTTTCTCCGTGGGGAGCGCCAGTATTATTTGTAAAGAAGAAGGATGGGTCACTTCGTTTGTGTGTGGATTACCGAGAGTTGAATAAAGTGACCATCCGGAATAAGTATCCCCTACCACGGATAGATGATTTGTTTGATCAGTTGCAGGGAGCGTCGGTGTTCTCGAAGATTGATCTCCAGTCAGGTTACCACCAGCTGAGGGTGAGGGCCGAGGACATCCCCAAGACGGCTTTTAGATCCCGGTATGGGCATTATGAGTTCACAGTTATGCCTTTTGGTTTGACTAATGCCCCTGCTGCATTTATGGACTTGATGAACCGGGTATTCCAGCCGTACTTGGACCGGTTTGTGGTCGTTTTCATTGATGATATTTTGATCTACTCCCGGAGCGATGTGGAGCACGAGGAGCACTTGAGGATAGTGCTACAGCTTCTACGTGAGAGGAAGTTGTATGCCAAGCTTAAGAAGTGTGAGTTCTGGCTTCGGGAGGTTGCATTCTTGGGCCACAAGGTATCAGCCGCAGGAGTGGCAGTTGACCCGACGAAGATTGATACAGTTCGGGATTGGCCACGACCGACGACGGTCACGGAGGTTCGGAGCTTTCTGGGCTTAGCAGGCTACTACCGTCGGTTCGTAGAGGGCTTTGCGAAGCTCTCTACTCCCCTGACCAGTCTGACTAGGAAGGGGACCAGGTTTGTTTGGACTGAGCAGTGTCAGCAGAGTTTTGAGGAGCTGAAGAGGAGATTGATCTCAGCACCAGTTCTTGCACTGCCAGTGATGGGTGACGGTTTTGTGATTTACAGTGACGCCTCGCACAGCGGTTTAGGATGTGTGCTGATGCAGCATGGTAGGGTAATTGCTTATGCTTCCCGGCAATTAAAGGATTATGAGAAGAATTACCCTACTCATGATTTGGAGCTGGCAGCTGTGGTGTTCGCATTGAAGCTGTGGCGACATTACCTCTATGGGGAGCATTGTGAGATCTACACAGATCATAAGAGCTTAAAGTATTTGTTCACTCAAAAGGAACTAAACCTGAGGCAACGCCGGTGGTTAGAATTGCTAAAGGATTACGATGTGAGTATCCTTTATCATCCCGGCAAGGCCAATGTAGTAGCAGATGCTTTGAGCCGGAGGTCAGGGCAGAGTTTGAGTGTGTTGATCACACAGCAGGCACCACTGATTGAGCAGATGAGGCGACTCCAGATTGAGGTGGTGTCCCTTGGGGTCTCTGCTAGAACTTATGTCTATGGTCTTGCAGCCCACTCTGTTGGACAGGATCAGGGAAACGCAGAGTGAGGACCCCCACTTAGAGAGGATTAGATCCCAGATTCAGGTGGATCAGATAGGGGATTTTACTGTGGATAGCTCGGGAGTACTGCGGTACAGGGACCGAGTATGTGTGCCTTCGGATCTAGAGATCAGAGACCAGATTTTGAGGGAAGCCCATTATACGCCTTATACCATTCATCCTGGGGTACTAAGATGTATAAGGACCTCAAGGCACAGTTTTGGTGGTCCGGAATGAAGCGGGACATTGGAAGATTCGTGGCTCATTGTTTAACTTGCCAGCAAGTGAAAGCTGAGCACCGAGTTCCTGCTGGCAAGTTACAGAGTCTTCCAATTCCCGAGTGGAAATGGGACCACATTACTATGGACTTCGTTACAGGGCTACCGAGAGCGCAGAGTGGAGCCGACGCAGTTTGGGTTATTGTGGATAGACTCACCAAGTCTGCACATTTCTTGCCTGTTCAGATGACTTGGTCTTTGGAGCATCTGGCACAGTTGTATTTGGACGAGATAGTGAGGCTACATGGGGTACCAGCGTCGATCATATCAGATCGGGATCCGAGATTTGTGTCACGCTTTTGGGGGAGTATACAGTCAGCCTTGGGGACCCAGCTCAGGTTTAGCACTGCTTTCCACCCACAGACTGATGGCCAGTCCGAGCGCACCATACAGACCCTCGAGGATATGTTGAGAGCGTGCGTTATGAATTTTGGAGGAGGGTGGTACCGACACTTACCTTTGGTTGAGTTTGCGTACAACAACAGCTATCAAGCGAGCATTCAGATGGGCTCCGTTTGAGGCGTTGTATGGACGCAAGTGTCGGTCACCCTTGTATTGGAGTGACGTGGGTGAGAGGAGGACTTTGGGACCGGATTTATTATTGGAGGCTGAAGAGAAGGTCAGAGTTGTTCGCCGACATCTTGAGATAGCCCAGAGTCGTCAGAGGAGCTACGCTGATACTCGGCGGCGAGACCTAGAGTTTCAGATTGGTGATCATGTCTTCTTGAAGGTCTCGCCTTCGAAAGGGGTCCGAAGATTTGGAGTGCGTGGGAAGCTAGTCCCCGCTTTGTTGGACCCTTTGAGATACTTGAGAGGGTAGGCCCCGTGGCTTATAGAGTTGCTCTTCCTCCGCGCTTAGCAGGTGTGCACGATGTTTTCCATGTCTCAGCTCTGAGGAGATATGTGTTTGATCCGTCGCACGTGATTGACTTCACTTCGTTGGAGATCGGCGAGGACATGGTGTACGAGGAGCGCCCGTTGCGAATTCTTGCTCGCGAGGTGAGGGAATTGCGCAACCGGGCCATTCCTTATGTGAAGATCTTGTGGAGCAATCACGAGGAGCGAGAGGCTACCTGGGAGTTGGAGTCAGAGATGAGAGCGGCCTACCCTTTTCTGCTCGAGACTACTGTTTGAGGTACGCTTGTCTTACTTTACTTTGTTTCGGGGACGAAACTTCCTTTTAGTGGGGGAGGATGTAGGACCCCCGAACCCCATGCAGCATTCTTCCGATGAATCCACTGTTAGAACACCTGGCGTTGGTGTATCTGGCCCATGGTGCATCAATAGGATGTCACAGATGGGCCATGTAGGGTTTTATTAGCTATGTTGGCTTCCGGCTGGGTTTGCTGGACATTTTGAAAGAGAATTAGGCCAATCTGACAGTCGGAAATTGATTGCAGCACGGAAAAACGCTTAAAAAACGCTATTTTCTTGGTAATTCTGAGTCCGGGATGCCCAAAAAACGGACTCCCGGAAGTTTTACCTGGTTTTTCGGTGCATGGGGGTGTTGTTGACCGGCTGGGGTGCCACGTGGCACCCGCTGATTGGGCGGTGCACGCGGCCCGGTCCACGGAACGACCTTGAAGGCCCGGGGTGCACGCAAGAGGCGTGGACCGGCGGGAATCCACGTGGCATGCGCGGGATTGGTCGTCCACAGGGCGCGTCCACCGACCGTTGGCGCGGGTGCATGGGCCGGCGCTGTGGACACGTGGCGGATCGCTATTGGCGGCGTAGTGTGCGCGGTCCACGGGGACTCGCGGCATGGACATGCACCAGGCGCGCCACGTGGCGGCCTGCGAGTGGCCGGCTCACGCGCGCGCGGTCCACGCAGCGTGCGCGCCAGGCTGGGCCGTACCGGCCGTACTGGCGGGCAGGTGGGGGCAGGTGAGCTGCTCCACCCACCCCCTGACCGGGAGGTGGACACGCGCGCTTCCCGACGGGGCTTGCACGGCTGTCCGTGTTCGTTGGACACGTTTCAAGCCCCAGGGCGGGTCGGACCAGGTGGGCGTCTGGCTGGATCCCGTGTGCGGGCTGGGCCGGCCGGGCCGCACTGTGCGCGCCCGAAACCGGCCGGGCCGGCCGCACTGTGCGCGCCCGAATTCGGGCTGGGCCGCACTGTAGCCGCCCGAATCTGGGCTGGGCCGCACTGTAGCCGCCCGGAAACCGGACACATCCGGTATAATTGAATTGTTTCTTTTGGCCTTAAAAGAGGCCCGAGCTGCATTCTTGAGCCGTTTTCTCCTCTTTCCAGGCTTCAAACCCCCGAGCTCCCTTCTTGACATTTGTTCTTCTTCAAGTGCTTCGTCCACCTGCAGAGTTTTTGGGATTTTTC
>CM055075.1:25899157-25926672 GCA_029204045.2 Tillandsia leiboldiana | reverse complement strand
CAGTGAATCTCAGCTGGGTAGATTCCGCCATCTGAGTGAGACAGTGATTTGTTGAGTCGGTGGGATAGCACCAGATTATCGACTCGAGTTTTGTTTTGGCAACCGCGAACTGTGGGCGGTTGGACCGACTAGTGTTATGCATCAGTTGGGACTGGGTTTTGCATTGTGATTGAGTGAGTCTCCCCTTGAGCATAGCGTCGACTGTTACCTGATTTACTGAGATATTCAAGCAAGCTGTTGACTTGGGCCACATTTTGACTCGAGCGGGTCGCTCCCCTCGGTGCCCCTCCGGAGTAGGCGAGACCGGGTTGTCGTACCTCGTTTGAGTTGAGCTTTTACCGGGTTGTCGTACCGGTGTTGAGTTGAGCTTTTGCCGTTGTTGTACCGCGTGAGTATTGAGTTCCTTTTCTCCCGACTTGTCGACGCATTTGTTCCCCTAGCATATTGTTCTTCTTCCTGTTCCACTCGTAGAGCATCTAGATAGAGGCATTGTAGCTGTAGACTTTACTTCTCCAGTTTTTCCTTACAGCACACTGCATTTTATTCTATGCCTCTAGTAGACTTGGTGGGCAGACCGTCGGGTTTGTTGGCGGCACCCCACTGAGAACTACTGTGGGATGTAGTTCTCACACCCGTCGTGGTGTTTTTTCCCCAGGGACTTCTGCTCCAGTTCCTGCAGCTCCTGTAGCTGATCCAGCTCCTTCGGACCGAGGTAAGGGAGTCGCGAGATAGATCCCTTCCCGTCAGCTTCTGAGTAGCGAGAGTAGATGTACCCCTTACTACTTTTGGATGTGTTTTGTGGAGTGACGTTGTAGTGAGGTATCGAGTTGTACTTTCCTTTTCTTTCTGCTGTTCTGAGACACTTGTATCAGTGAGGTTGGTTGTATATTTGGAAGTTGTAGTTGTATTATTGTAGCTTTTATTTCTGCTTTTACTATTTCAGCTCTGATATCTGCTAGATTAGAGGTTCTCTTGCAGGTTAGTCGCTACGTCTATACGGGGCTTCTCGTATGGGCGGCGGATCTGTTGGCGGGCCCGGTCGCAGTATCGACCCCGGGGTGTGACAGATTAGAGTGGTATCAGAGCCTAGGATATAGGTCTTGGAGGACTTAGGAACCCTAGGCTTGTGGTTGGACCCTAGGATGACCCACGTGAGAGCCGTGATTTTAGCGAGAGTCCCGATTGGTTTTTAACTCTCCCCAGCGGTTTGGGACGAGTGATTGACATGTTTTCCTTGGTGGTAACTATGTTGGCTGCAGACAACATAGTACTTCGGGAAGGGGAACATGCCTTTTTGACTTTCGCTAGATTGGGTCGAGTGTTGATTGGGTTCTGGCTTTTTGCTTTGCCCCTCAGGTGGGATGCCTCCTCGACGCTCGATGGTGACGCGTTCTCAGCCTTCTTCTTCTGAGCCCGAGCAGGAGGACTCGGGGCAGGGACAGGAGAGAGAGGTTCTGGAGCTTCGTGCCCAGGTGGCACAGTTGGCAGAGGCATCTCAGCGCCAGGAGGAGGCTTCTCGGCGCCAGGAGGAGGCATTGGGGCGGCTGGTGCTCTTGATGGAGCAGAGAGCGGCAGCCGGCGGTAGTACCCCCTGAGAGTTCGCCAGTGCCTTCTTCCCCTGTTGTGGCGCCCCCTTTTGTGCAGCCTGCACCGGCAGTTCCGGTGGAGCCAGTTTCTTGTAGGCCACCGGCTGGGATGACTGGATCGTTGACTTCGGCAGAGCAGCGGGAGGTGGTGGATCTTTTGATGAGGTTCCGCCGGTTTGATCCGCCCCGCTTTTCGGGTATGAGTGTTGAGCCGTGGGCGGCCGAGTCGTGGATTACGGCCATGGAGCGCCATTTCGAGAGCCTATTTGTTGATGAGAGGTTTCGAGTTATTTTGGCTACTCACTTCCTGGAGAGCAACGCCGAGGCATGGTGGCGGCGTGTGCGACCAGCTGGTCCGCCTGGGATGCAGCTTCTCTCGTGGGCAGAGTTTCGCAGTTTGCTGCTTGGGGCCTTCTTTCCAGAGAGTGTTCGGCAGAGCTTGGAGGAGCAGCTGAGGAATCTCCGCCAGGGAGATAGGCCCGTACACATGTATATAGCCGATTTCAATCGGCTGTTAGCCTGTATGCCCCACGTGGCCAGGGATGAGGGCCACCGGATCTATATGTTTGAGAGAGGGTTGCGTAGAGACATCTATCAGTTTGTCCCGCTCTCGTAGACTACAGACCTTGGAGGCCTCGATGGAGCAGGCCTTATATGTGGAGAGTGGAGAGACAGTGATGGCAGAGGTGGTTCCAGCCCCCATAGAGATTCCTGGGGCGAAGCGCCCGGCACCGATGGAGGCGGGACAGTCTAGTCCACAGGGACCCCCGAGACCTCCACGGTTCCACTCGCAGGGTCGGGGGTATCAGGGGCGGCAGAGATCGGGGGCCTCTCGGCAGTCTCAGCAGCAGCAGCGTAGACCACCTCGACAGCAGCAGCCCTCGCAGCAGCAGCAGACTTCACGGCAGCCGCGCCCCGACCGATGTATCATTTGTGGAGGACCGCACCCACCGACTCTGTGCCCGCAGAGGCAGGGCCGCTGTTTTCGCTGCGGGCAGTCTGGTCACTTCGCGAGTACGTGCCCTAGAGCCGATCATCCAGCTCCCTCCTCAGCTTCGGCACCTTCTGTTCCTCGTTACCCAGCTGGGCCTTCTGCAGCCTACGGCCGGCCAGACTATGCTTCTTCATCTTCGCGACAGCCGGAGCGACGTCCCCCGGCGACGAGCAGTCGAGTCTATGCCGCTCAGGTTGAGGACGCTACAGCAGCAGAGCAGGTCGTCGCAGGTATTATTTTGATTTCTACAGTTCGTTCTCGTGCTCTTTTCGATACCGGTGCATCGCATTCTTTTATCAGTAGAGCATTTGCATCCCTACATGGTATAGAGGTAGTTTCTTTATCGCATGCATTAGAGGTTCACATACCAGATCATGTATTGCATGTCGAGGAGTACTGTAGGGATTGCCCTGTGCAGTTGGGATCCTGGATTTTGCCGGCAGACTTGCTTGTCCTGCGGCAGCTCCAGAATTTTGATGTCGTACTTGGTATGGACTGGTTGTCTCGGTATTATGCTACCATAGACTGCAGTGAGAGGACGGTGACCCTCCGCGAGCCGGGACAGGAGGAGTTTGTTTTCAGGGGCTGTCAGAGCTCCTTGTTTGCGGCGACGATTTCTTCGGCGAGGGCTAGGCGGATGATGAGTAGAGGCTGCACCGCCTTCCTGGCGACGATTGTGGAGGTGCCTACGGTGGCACTGGGACTCGAGGATATTCCTGTTGCCTGCGAGTTCCCAGATGTGTTTCCCCCGGAGCTGACGACTATGCCGCCGGAGAGGGAGATAGAGTTTGTGATTGATGTGGCACCAGGAACCACACCAATCTCAAAGGCACCTTATAGGATGGCGCCTACTGAGTTGAGAGAGTTAAAGGCCCAGCTTCAGGATTTGATGGATAGGGGCTTTGTTAGGCCCAGTGTTTCTCCGTGGGGAGCGCCAGTATTATTTGTAAAGAAGAAGGATGGGTCACTTCGTTTGTGTGTGGATTACCGAGAGTTGAATAAAGTGACCATCCGGAATAAGTATCCCCTACCACGGATAGATGATTTGTTTGATCAGTTGCAGGGAGCGTCGGTGTTCTCGAAGATTGATCTCCAGTCAGGTTACCACCAGCTGAGGGTGAGGGCCGAGGACATCCCCAAGACGGCTTTTAGATCCCGGTATGGGCATTATGAGTTCACAGTTATGCCTTTTGGTTTGACTAATGCCCCTGCTGCATTTATGGACTTGATGAACCGGGTATTCCAGCCGTACTTGGACCGGTTTGTGGTCGTTTTCATTGATGATATTTTGATCTACTCCCGGAGCGATGTGGAGCACGAGGAGCACTTGAGGATAGTGCTACAGCTTCTACGTGAGAGGAAGTTGTATGCCAAGCTTAAGAAGTGTGAGTTCTGGCTTCGGGAGGTTGCATTCTTGGGCCACAAGGTATCAGCCGCAGGAGTGGCAGTTGACCCGACGAAGATTGATACAGTTCGGGATTGGCCACGACCGACGACGGTCACGGAGGTTCGGAGCTTTCTGGGCTTAGCAGGCTACTACCGTCGGTTCGTAGAGGGCTTTGCGAAGCTCTCTACTCCCCTGACCAGTCTGACTAGGAAGGGGACCAGGTTTGTTTGGACTGAGCAGTGTCAGCAGAGTTTTGAGGAGCTGAAGAGGAGATTGATCTCAGCACCAGTTCTTGCACTGCCAGTGATGGGTGACGGTTTTGTGATTTACAGTGACGCCTCGCACAGCGGTTTAGGATGTGTGCTGATGCAGCATGGTAGGGTAATTGCTTATGCTTCCCGGCAATTAAAGGATTATGAGAAGAATTACCCTACTCATGATTTGGAGCTGGCAGCTGTGGTGTTCGCATTGAAGCTGTGGCGACATTACCTCTATGGGGAGCATTGTGAGATCTACACAGATCATAAGAGCTTAAAGTATTTGTTCACTCAAAAGGAACTAAACCTGAGGCAACGCCGGTGGTTAGAATTGCTAAAGGATTACGATGTGAGTATCCTTTATCATCCCGGCAAGGCCAATGTAGTAGCAGATGCTTTGAGCCGGAGGTCAGGGCAGAGTTTGAGTGTGTTGATCACACAGCAGGCACCACTGATTGAGCAGATGAGGCGACTCCAGATTGAGGTGGTGTCCCTTGGGGTCTCTGCTAGACTTATGTCTATGGTCTTGCAGCCCACTCTGTTGGACAGGATCAGGGAAACGCAGAGTGAGGACCCCCACTTAGAGAGGATTAGATCCCAGATTCAGGTGGATCAGATAGGGGATTTTACTGTGGATAGCTCGGGAGTACTGCGGTACAGGGACCGAGTATGTGTGCCTTCGGATCTAGAGATCAGAGACCAGATTTTGAGGGAAGCCCATTATACGCCTTATACCATTCATCCTGGTGGTACTAAGATGTATAAGGACCTCAAGGCACAGTTTTGGTGGTCCGGAATGAAGCGGGACATTGGAAGATTCGTGGCTCATTGTTTAACTTGCCAGCAAGTGAAAGCTGAGCACCGAGTTCCTGCTGGCAAGTTACAGAGTCTTCCAATTCCCGAGTGGAAATGGGACCACATTACTATGGACTTCGTTACAGGGCTACCGAGAGCGCAGAGTGGAGCCGACGCAGTTTGGGTTATTGTGGATAGACTCACCAAGTCTGCACATTTCTTGCCTGTTCAGATGACTTGGTCTTTGGAGCATCTGGCACAGTTGTATTTGGACGAGATAGTGAGGCTACATGGGGTACCAGCGTCGATCATATCAGATCGGGATCCGAGATTTGTGTCACGCTTTTGGGGGAGTATACAGTCAGCCTTGGGGACCCAGCTCAGGTTTAGCACTGCTTTCCACCCACAGACTGATGGCCAGTCCGAGCGCACCATACAGACCCTCGAGGATATGTTGAGAGCGTGCGTTATGAATTTTGGAGGAGGGTGGTACCGACACTTACCTTTGGTTGAGTTTGCGTACAACAACAGCTATCAAGCGAGCATTCAGATGGCTCCGTTTGAGGCGTTGTATGGACGCAAGTGTCGGTCACCCTTGTATTGGAGTGACGTGGGTGAGAGGAGGACTTTGGGACCGGATTTATTATTGGAGGCTGAAGAGAAGGTCAGAGTTGTTCGCCGACATCTTGAGATAGCCCAGAGTCGTCAGAGGAGCTACGCTGATACTCGGCGGCGAGACCTAGAGTTTCAGATTGGTGATCATGTCTTCTTGAAGGTCTCGCCTTCGAAAGGGGTCCGAAGATTTGGAGTGCGTGGGAAGCTTAGTCCCCGCTTTGTTGGACCCTTTGAGATACTTGAGAGGGTAGGCCCCGTGGCTTATAGAGTTGCTCTTCCTCCGCGCTTAGCAGGTGTGCACGATGTTTTCCATGTCTCAGCTCTGAGGAGATATGTGTTTGATCCGTCGCACGTGATTGACTTCACTTCGTTGGAGATCGGCGAGGACATGGTGTACGAGGAGCGCCCGTTGCGAATTCTTGCTCGCGAGGTGAGGGAATTGCGCAACCGGGCCATTCCTTATGTGAAGATCTTGTGGAGCAATCACGAGGAGCGAGAGGCTACCTGGGAGTTGGAGTCAGAGATGAGAGCTGCCTACCCTTTTCTGCTCGAGACTACTGTTTGAGGTACGCTTGTCTTACTTTACTTTGTTTCGGGGACGAAACTTCTTTTTAGTGGGGGAGGATGTAGGACCCCCGAACCCCATGCAGCATTCTTCCGATGAATCCACTGTTAGAACACCTGGCGTTGGTGTATCTGGCCCATGGTGCATCAATAGGATGTCACAGATGGGCCATGTAGGGTTTTATTAGCTATGTTGGCTTCCGGCTGGGTTTGCTGGAATTTTGAAAGAGAATTAGGCCAATCTGACGTCGGAAATGGATTCAGCACGGAAAAACGCTTAAAAACGGCTATTTTCTTGTTAAATTCTGAGTCCGGATGCCCAAAAACGGACTCCCGGAAGTTTTACTGGTTTTTCGGTGCATGGGGGTGTTGTGGACCGGCGGGGGTGCCACGTGGCACCCGCTGATTGGGCGGTGCACGCGGCCCGGTCCACGGAACGACCTGGAAGGCCCGGGGTGCACGGCAAGAGGCGTGGACCGGCGGGAATCCACGTGGCAGCGCGGGATTGGTCGGTCCACAGGGCGCGGTCCACCGACCGTTGGCGCGGGTGCATGGGCCGGCGCTGTGGACACGTGGCGGATCGCTATTGGCGGGCGTAGTGTGCGCGGTCCACGGGGACTCGCGGCATGGAGCATGCACCAGGGCGCGCCACGTGGCGGCCTGCGAGTGGCCGGCTCACGCGCGCGCGGTCCACGCAGCGTGCGCGCCAGGCTGGGCCGTACCGGCCGTACTGGCGGGCAGGTGGGGGCAGGTGAGCTGCTCCACCCACCCCGCTGACCGGGGAGGTGGACACGCGGCGCTTCCCGACGGGGCTTGCACGGCTGTCCGGTGTTCGGTGGACACGTGTCAAGCCCCAGGGCGGGTCGGACCAGGTGGGCGTCTGGCTGGATCCCGTGTGCGGGCTGGGCCGGGCCGGGCCGCACTGTGCGCGCCCGAAACCGGCCGGGCCGGGCCGCACTGTGCGCGCCCGAATTCGGGCTGGGCCGCACTGTAGCCGCCCGAATCTTGGGCTGGGCCGCACTGTAGCCGCCCGGAAACCGGGACACATCCGGTATTAATTGAATTGTTTCTTTTGGCCTATAAAAGGAGCCCGAGCTGCATTCTTGAGCCGTTTTCTTCTCTTTCCAGGCTTCAAACCCCCGAGCTCCCTTCTTGACATTTGTTCTTCTTCAAGTGCTTCTTCCACCTGCAGAGTTTTGGGATTTTTCGGGACACGCATCCCGAGGTTACAGATTTTACGGCGCGGTGCGACGTTCTTTTTCCGGTGATCTTCTTCGTCACAGTTCAGTGTTGGCACTCCCCTGGGCTACCCCGACCTTCGATTTTGGCGATTCTTGCGCCAACTTACTCCAGAGAGGTAGGGCTTCATCTTTCGTATTGATCGCGCTCTCCCATTCCAAGTTTTTGGCACGGATCCCGAGGTGCCTTGTGACCCCCTTTTTCTGTCTGGCTTTAGGGACAGCATTGGAGTGTTTTAGCCATATCTTTGCGTACGAGCGTCGGATTGAGGCGTGCTTATACAAGTTTTTCATCTACAGATCACAAGGAACAAGCTCGTATTTTTCTTGGATTTTTCCAGAGTTTCTTTTGGAGGTGAAAATCTCGTTTTTCCTGTATTCAGTGCTACAGTTTTTGTGCAGTAATCTTTTGAGTATACTGCCTTGCCGAATTTGTATCTTGACCTTCGGAACTCGGATTTGGGCGTGCAGGGTACCGTTTCGAAGATATCGACGCGAGGATCACTGTGATATTTTTATTAGAATTTTCTGGGCATTTTCAGCAGGTGAAAAAGGGGCAACTTTGTGACTGAAATTCTGTGTATGTTTTTATGGACAGTTTTGGAGTTGAAGTGTAATTGTGGACTTTGTGTTGTACCTAGGAGAGTTCGTGTGTTGCTGGAATCCTTTGGAGTAGGAGATTTGGATTCTTGGGTATTTTTCAGCTGTACGATCCCGGACACTTAGCACGTTCAGGTGGGTGACCTTGCTTGCAAAATCTATGGACTGCGTGCTAATTCTATGATTGTAGGACCATGCATGTTAGTGATTGGACTTGTTATCATGAGAGAACTGAATGTTAGTAGATATATTCATGTGAGAACTGAATATTAATATTTTATCTTCTGAAAACTGAATATTAGCACTCCTGTGTATTAGATGGTGGACCGTATGATCTTTTGTGATCCCTACATTATATTTAAATATTAAATCTTGGAACTTGACCTAGCACCCCTGCCATATGTATCATGTTCAGCCAGACTGTAGAAAACTTCAACTTGGGCTAGGTTCTTTATTGTTCTAGACATTCCCACATCACGGTATTATACTTGTCATTCTGGACTTAGCTTTTCTCGCCCGGGTTGCGGGCTGAGGGTCGGGTGGTTGTGGGATGCTTTTGCACTCGTGTCTGGGGACCGAGTGGAGTTGATAGCAGTCTGTAGATTCGGTTTCTTTGGGAAAGTGATAGTGATGGTGGATCTGAGTTCTTGGGAACTGTCTGAGTGACAGTGAATCTCAGCTGGGTAGATTCCAGCCAGTGAGTGAGACAGTGATTTGTTGAGTCGGGTGGGATAGCACCAGATTATCGACTCGAGTTATTGTTTCGGCAACCGCGAACTGTGGGTGGTTGGACCGACTAGTGTTATGCATCAGTTGGGACTGGGTTTTTGCATTGTTGATTGAGTGAGTCTCCACCTTGAGCATAGCGTCGACTTTTATCTGATTTACTGAGATATTCAGCAGAGCTGTTGGACTTGGGCCACATTTTGACTCGAGCGGGTCGCTCCCCTCGAGTGCCCCTCCGGAGTAGGCGAGACCGGGTTGTCGTACCGGCGTTGAGTTGAGCTTTTACCGGGTTGTCGTACCGGTGTTGAGTTGAGCTTTTGCCGGGTTGTTGTACCGGCGTGAGTATTGAGTTCCTCTTTCCCGACTTGTCGACGCATTTGTTCCCCTAGCATATTGTTCTTCCTGTTCCACTCGTAGAGCATCTAGATAGAGGCATTGTAGCTGTAGACTTTACTTCTCCAGTTTTTCCTTACAGCACTGCATATTTTATTATATGCCTCTAGTAGACTTGGTGGGCAGACCGTCGGGTTTGTTGGCGGCACCCACTGAGAACTACTGTGGGATGTAGTTCTCACACCCGTCGTGGTGTTTTTCCCCAGGGACTTCTGCTCCAGTTCCTGCAGCTCCTGTAGCTGATCCAGCTCCTTCGGACCGAGGTAAGGGAGTCGCGAGATAGATCCCTTCCCGTCAGCTTCTGAGTAGCGAGAGTAGATGTACCCCTTACTACTTTTGGATGTGTTTTGTGGAGTGACTTTGTAGTGAGGTATCGAGTTGTACTTTCCTTTTCTGCTGTTCTGAGAGACACTTGTATCAGGTGAGGTTGGTTGTATATTTGGAAGTTGTAGTTGTATTATTGTAGCTTTTATTTCTGCTTTTACTATTTCAGCTCTGATATCTGCTAGATTAGAGGTTCTCTTGCAGGTTAGTCGCTACGTCTATACGGGGCTTCTCGTATGGGCGGCGGATCTGTTGGCGGGCCCCGGTCGCAGTATCGACCCCGGGGTGTGACAGCCCAGGTCCGATCACTCCCCTCTGGTGCTATCTGCTTTCTCATTTATCCCTACATCCCACCTCTTCAGGTTCGAGACATTTTGGCTTAGACACCCGGCGGTTGCTGATATCATCTCAACCTCTTGGTCTTCCGCCAGCAGCACTGATATGCAAGCCTCCCGATTCGCTTCTAAAATCGATAGGGTCACGAGGGCACTTAAAGATTGGAGTGCAGGCCCGTCATCGACTTTGAAGAAACAAGCCAACCTTAGTCTTTTCTGGATCAGCTGGATCGACAGAGCAAAAGATATTAGATCCCTTTCGGAGCGAGAGAGGTTGCTTAGACCAAGGCTCAAGTTAAGATACGAGGAGCTGTGTGTGCAAGAGGAGATGAAATGGAAACAAAGATCGAGAGTTTATTGGTTGAAGGTTGGGGATGCGAATACCAAGTTCTTCCACCTTTATGCTAATGCCCGCAGGAGTAAGAATTTCATTTCTAAGCTGGTTGATGGGGCAAGCGTCCATTCAGATCACGCATCTATGGCTAACCTGTTGTATTCGTTCTTTAAGAAACAACTGGGATCTGATTCCAGCCGAACTCGGCGCATAAATTTATAGACGCTTTATGCTAATGAGAGTTTTGACCTGCACAGTTTATAGGATCCCTTCTCGGTACACGAGGTTAGGTGTGCCGTCTTCTCTTGTGCTCCGGATAAGGCACCGGGACCCGACGGCTTGCCGTTACTCTTCTACCAGCGTTTTTGGGGGGTGCTTAAAGACGACCTCATGGAGGTCTTCCACGATCTATCTTGTGGAAGGCTTGACCTTCAGGTGCTCAACCGTGGCTGGTTTTGCCTTCTCCCGAAAAAGGCTGAGGCAGCAGATGTGAGGGACTTTCGACCGATCTGTCTGGTTAATGGATTGATTAAAATCATCTCGAAGGTTTTGGCGACTCGTCTACAATGTTTCCTCGAGGTGCTCATCAATCCCTTCCAAACCGCCTTCATCAAAGGCCGCTCGATCCTCAACAACTTCTTCACGGCATATATCCTGACACATCACATACTCTCTACTAAGCAGCAAGCGGCACTATTCAAGATAGATTTTGAACGCGCCTTCGATCACATTAATTGGCATTTCTTGGTCGATCTACTACAGACGAGAGGTTTCTGCAGCAAGTGGATTGGTTGGATTACGACATTGCTACAATCCTCCTCTAATGCGGTGCTGCTCAACGGTATCCCGGGTGACTATTTCCTTTGTAAACGGGGGATCCGGCAGGGGGATCCACTCTCCCCAATGCTGTTTATCCTTTGCATTGACGCACTTTTCAGGATGTTCCATCTAGCGGTCTCCCATTCCCTGTTGCCTCCGGTGGGAGCTGGTGATGTCTCGATCCATACCCTGCAATTCGCGGATGATCTCCTCCTTTTCTTCGATGGTAATTTGAGATCGGCCGAAGTCATCAAGATCATCCTCGACGCATTCTCAGCGGCTTCAGGTTTAAAGATTAATTTTACAAAGAGCTTCATTATTCCTATTAACTTGGAGAGCTCCCAGGCCGACAGACTTGCAAGTTTCTTCGGTTGCTCCACCGACGGGTTCCCGTTCACTTACCTAGGCCTCCCTCTCTCCCCGAAGGCGCTGCGCAAAAATGACTACTTGCCGCTCATCGAAAAACTGGATAGACACTTGGCGGGATGGAAGGGTCGGCTGTTGTCTAGAGCCGGCCGGTTTGTACTGCTGAATTCTGTTCTTTCTAGCATTCCTTCATTATTCTGTTCGGCGTTCAAGATTCCCGCCTGGGTCCTTAAAGTAGTTGACAGGATTCACCGGGGTTTTTTTTGGAAAGGCAAGGACCATACTAGAGGCTTTCACTGTCTGGTAAAATGGGATCAAGTCTGTCGTCCACTTTGTCAAGGCGGCCTCGGTATTCGAAATCTCAGAGCGACGAATTCCGCACTGCTTATGAAGAATTTGTGGAATTTCTACAGTGCGAAATCGTGCCCTTGGGTGAGATTAGTACAACACAAGCACTACAGACGTAGATCACCCTGTGCGGGCGGAGCCCCTCCGATGAAGTGTTCACCACTCTGGAAGGCTGTTCTTAGCACCACGGAACCTTTCCACATCTCAGTCAATTTCACGCTCGGCAACGGTGCAGCTGTGTCCTTTTGGCATGCGAGGTGGTCTGAGGACACGCTGCTGCGCAATCGCTTCCCATCTTTGTTCGCTGCGGCCACTCATAAACATCTATCGTTGAAATACTGGTTGGATCGCTTCGCCCCCTGTCGTTTTCTTGGATTTGGCAACCAACCCACACATGATGTACAGGCCGAACTGGAGCAACTTAATAGTGTGGTGAGGAACTTATCTTTGCCAGCTACCTCAGACGCCATTTGCTGGAGATGGAATAACAATTGGTGTTTTAGCGCTCGGAACGCTTACAACTTCCTCGTTTTTGACGGCGTGGACGACCGTAGAATCCTTCATCTCTGGAAGATCAAGATACCGCTCCGCACTAAAATCTTCTTATGGCTGGCCGCTAGAAACAGATTACTAACGGCTGATTTATTGGTCAAACGGGGTTGGTTCGGACTGTCGATCTGCCTCTTATGCAATCGCGACGAAGAACGCTTGGAACACCTCATTTTCCGTTGCCCTTTCGCTCGCTCAATCTGGAACTGGATTCTATACGGCTACCATCGCTTGTGCACGATTCTCCTTGATGGAACAGGGGACCTTGCGATCAGATGGAGACGATCAAGACAGTCACTGGAGGGGCGTGACCTAGTATCCCTCGATCTTTGCATAGCTGCCACTTGCTGGGAACTCTGGATGGAGCGGAATCACAGGATCTTTGACGATCGTTCCACAAGTTTTGAGGACTGCGGCAAGAGAATTGTGATTTTAATTAATTCTTGGAGCAGCGCTCTGGGAGGGTAAGCAAGCTGGGGGGTGGGTCCTGGTTTGGGAGCGATCAGATTAGTTGAGTTTCAGATTTGGTGGGTTCTCTCTTCTGCAGGAGGGGAATGGCTGGGATAGTAGTTTAATTTTTTTACCCCCCTAACAAAGGTGTAAGACCACTTGGCGGGCTTATGGCCTGAACGGTTTCTGACGAGGTCTTCGATAATTGCTTACCTCCGGTTGATACCTGCGAATCAAGAGCCAACAGTATTACTCTCCTGCGGAGATTCGTGCATTGGGTTTAATTAATTAACTAATTAATTAATTAACCTCTTCTGCCTCTTGTTGGAGCTTCGCGTGTTGGGTCTCTTAATTATCCTCTAGAGCTGCGGCTACCAATTCGCCTTCTTCGACTCCCCCAGACACTGGCTGAGTTTTTTTTGATGTTTTGATGTTCTATTGGGTTAAGCTGGTTGTACACTTTGAGTTGGGACGTAACTGGTAGTTATATGGGAGGGGGCAGTCCGTTCTTTTGTTGTCGGGGTTCAGTCTTGTGTATGGGTACGGACCCTGCTCCTTGTAATGGGTCTCTCTCCCTAAACCTACTTCCTGACTTCTCTCAAATAGGGTATATTCCTGTTTAATCAAAAAAAAATATGAATGAATCACACAGGCTGCGATAGTACTAATTGGTAAGCAAAAGGCCATTACCTTCAAAAGTGAAACCTTGAATTTCGGAGGTATATCATTTACTGAAGGAATTTTGTAGGTTCCAGGGCCGCAAGTAAACAGGTTGCCGGGTCTAATCCACTTGTGCTGAGCATCTCCCCATTTCAACTCTTCCAAGGCAACCCAGCCTAATCCTTGTATAAAAGCTCATTCAATCTGCAACTCAAAGATTTACAGTAAAAATGAAAGGGGGAGAAAATAAAGGAGAAGATCTTTTCAAAAGTAGCAAATTCATAGAATCATAAACTATTCATTCTAAACTTTCTAAGGCACCTGTCCAACGTCAATGGCCGGATTAAGCGAATGTCCAAGATCCATAACAATATCTGCTGTTCTTGTATAGAAATCTCCGGTTAACACGTCTATTTCAACCTCAGCAAATGCGGCTCCATAGGTGTAGTAGCTGAACGGAGTTCCCTTACCCACTTTCCAGTCAAACCCAATATTAGGTGTGATATAAAACCCGTGAGCTGAGAGATCGATTCGCTCCACGTAGCATGCAATCGCTAACTGGCAAAATTAATAGTTGAGCTTCAGGGACATCATAAAATAAAAGTAATCAAAAGCACACATCTATCTTGGTAACCGCAATAGATTGCAAGTCTATAACTATGCGAATCTCGTTAAAACATAGTTCTGCGGAAGGAAGACCATCACAACATTTAAGAGGAAAAAATAAATTTAAATCTTCATCGCATAAACTAGTGAGTCAGGACAAAGAATTCAACTAGCTGTTATGCTAAAATATAGCAGAAGATATTGAGAAAGCATCACCTCAGCGAAAGAACTGTGCTTTTGTCTGCAAGCTAAAGGTTCCATGCGAGACTTAATTTGCTCACAAGCATCTAAAACTGCAGCGCCACACAAATCCGAACTTGCAGAAGCTGCCGTTGCTGATGCATTAGGAACCTACAAAAAGTATAATAACACAAAGTTCATACATTATAAAATGTTCCCACTGAATTATTTTTGTTAGTTTAGAGCGCAATGGCATAACAATTTGATGGTAAATAATACTGACCTTGTCGGTGCTTGTTTCCGATATGAATACAGAACTGAGAGGAATATTAAAGGATGAAGCAGCAATTTGGGTGACTTTCGTGTGTAGGCCTTGTCCCATCTCAACTCCACCATGCGTCACTAGGACTGTGCCATCAATATAGACTTGCACAAGAGCACCAGCCTGCAGCGCCATTGATCGATGTAAATCAAACAACGAGGAAAAGAGAATGATGAAGAGAAAATAGAAACCAATATAGATTCTCTCCCATCTGCTTTGCCACCCCAGTTTTAGAACCACTGACCTAAAGTCGGAACTGTTAGTTGACACTCTTAGTGTAGTAGGGTTCTTAGCGGTTCATATGTACATATATGTCATGATCAGTGTTTCAGACACTCTTAGACTCTATTGCTATATATCACATACTACTATATTATACTTGTTATTATTTACAGTTTTATCTTGCATGTTAGAGTAGGTGGATATTTTGTTATCACGGCATATACATTGTACACTGACATACTTGATCTCGTTTGGGAGTTCTCGGCTGATTGCCGTATTTCCGGTCTTCTGACCGCGAGCTTGAGCATCTACATTGAGATCGCCATACACCAGTTATATATCTTCACATACACCAGTGGGTTGATCCCCAACAGTGGTGTTCTTTACCAATAGAGTGGTTTATGCGACCCATAAGCCCGCTGTATATGGCTGCACCTGTGGGACCGGGCGATAAGACCCCATGTTATAGTCAGCAGACCGGACGATATTGTGCTCCTTCGATAGTCAGCAGGTGTGGGTTACATGTCAGACTTGGTTCAGCACTAACCTGAGGTCCTAGTGACCAACAGTGGCATATGATTAGGTATATCTGATTACTGCTATGATGATGCATAATTATAGTTGATAGTTATTACTTCCTGTTATTTACAGTTTTAGTACATATATATTAGTTCATATACCTGCTTATCATACCTGCTTTATATTGCTTCTATACTTACTTTACTGCTTTTCACCTACTAAGATACATTCAGTTGTGTCTCACACCCTTGGGTGACCATTTTGCAGGTCAATCGGGTGGTGAGCGTCGAGGCAATGTTGTGAGGATACCGTGATAGTACCATCCCGTGATAGCTGCTCATTCTAGATCTATTTCTAGTTCATTTACATTATGATTATGACTTTAGTAGTTGTTTGGATTATCTGTAGTTGAATGTTTAAATGGCTATGTTTATGTTTATATAGTAAACTCTGAATGCAAATGATGATTATTAGTACTTACCTAGCCAAGCGTGTATAGAGGACTCTGTCCATTTGGATTGGGAATCTCCTATGCGCGTGGCAAATTTAGTCGCGTTCTGGGGTTATGTTTCGAACTATAATATATATATATAACAGTCTAGGCCTATATATATATATGGGGCAATTTCCTACATACCCCTAAAAATTTTTCTGTTTTCAGATTTACCCCTCTTAGAAGGCTAATATTAAAACTACCCTTCTTACGTTCCAACTTCTTTCCAAAATACCCCTGAAGTTAAACTCTGTTAGTGTACCGTTTGGAACTGCCGCTATCTGTATGTAATTACTATTTTGCCCTTTCAAATATACCCTAAACCCTAAAACCCTAAACCCCTAAACCCTAAAACCCTAAACTCTAAACCCTAAACCCTAAAACCCTAAACCCTAAACCCTAAAACCCTAAAAAATCCTAAACCCTAAACCCTAAACCCTAGAACCCTAAAAAACCCTAAACCCTAAACCCTAAAACCCTAAATCCTAAACCCTAAAACCCTAAAAAATTCTAAACCCTAAACCCTAAACCCTAAACCCGGGCAAAATAGGTATATCTGATAGTTTTCAACTCCGATTATTATTTAACTCTAGTTTAACCCTAGTTAACTTAACAAAGGGAAACGGTAGGGGTATTTTTAATAACGGTGGATCGTATGAAGGGTATATTGGAAAGAAAAAAATAAGAGGGGTAAATCAGATATTTCTTCATATTTCAGGGGTACACAGGCAATTATCCATATATATATATATATATATATATATATATATATATATATATATATATATATATATATATATATATATATATATATATAAATTAGGCTAGAATACTATCGATAGCACCAAGTCATTGGTGCTATCAAGTTTTTAGCCTTTGGATTAAAAAATGTGTGGTTAAGATGATAGTGGTCCCCTAGGGTTTACTAGGTGGTTGGTTGAATAGTAAAAATCTTAGGGGACCACTATAATCCCAACCGCATATCTTTTCATCTAACGGCAGAAATTTGATAGCACCAATTACTTGGTGCTATCGATAGTATTCTAGCCGGACTATATATATATATATATATATATATATATATATATATATATATATATATATATATATATATATATATATATATATATATATAGTCCGGCTACTATACTATTAATAGTACCAAGTAATTTGTGCGATTAAGTTTTCTACCCTTAGATCAATCTCTTTGATCATTTTCATCCGTTAGATTTTACTATTTTCCAACCACCTATTAAACCCAATGGGCCCACTATCATCTCAACCACACATCTTGTAATTCAAGGGTTAAAAATTTAATAGCACCAATGACTTGATACTATTAATAATATTCTAGTCTAGCTCTCTCTCTCTCTCTCTCTCTCTCTCTCTCTCTCTCTATATATATATATATATATATATATATATATATATATATATATATATATATAGGGAAAAACTAAGTGTACACCCCCAAGGGAGTGTACAGGTAGCACAACCCATATATATATATATATATATATATATATATATATATATATATATATATATATATATATATATGAGAAAGTAAATGAATTCAGCCGAACTCATCGACTTTACTTTGTTGAGTCGTGGTTTTTCAAAAATTTTAATATTACGCATCACAAGCTATCCGTTTTATTTATTTTTTAAAAATAAATATAGCTAAAAATATAAAATAACCAGATTTTGAGCTTGGTACTTGAGATGCAAACTATTAAATCCTTAGCCAAATACAAATCTAAGGATCTAAAAGTTGATCCTAATTTATATTATTGTAGGAAATTATTAACAAAAAACTGAATGTGGGCTTAATGAGGAGACACTGGATATGAATCTTGAATAAGAAGGTATGCATCACATGCAGAGTTTAGGAAGCTGCCACATATAATAACTGAAGAATCTTAAACTTTTTATCATAAAAGCTATTAACTACTTTCTGATTGGATTAATGTAAGTAGGAATCTAATGAATCCAACATAGTAGTATTTTGATACAAGAGAAATATTGTGCAATGCTAAACACAGGAAAAAAAAAAAGTTGGGGATTTTATGAAAATGTTGAATAGCAATTGGATTTGTCCAGTTTGTTGGGCCAAAAATTAAACTTGGACTGGACAAATATGGGCTTGGATTGAGGTGAGATTTTGAACTTAAAAATTATTACACTACAACAAAATTATATTATAGCGATACTTTTAAGTATTTCTAAAATCTAAAAAAAGTATCGCTGACAAAAATACCGACACTTATTGTTAGTGTTGTTATATGTGCCGCCGCTATGGTGTATAGAGACACATTTTTATAATGTGTTCCAAATATGCATCTGTATAACCTAATTTTGGATATAGATAGAATATAGATAGGACACTTATACAAAAGTGTCACAAACATGTATCCCTATAACCTAATTTTATTGTAGTATTATGGGATTGCATTGAAATCAATATTGTTTGTGCGAGCTATGTAGCCCACTTTGGCTTGAATAGTTGTATATTGCATGTTTGGTTTTACTTCTAGGCGTGCGTTTGGAGCATGATTAGTTTGAAAAAAAGTGATGCACAGGCGAAAGTGAAATGAATTGGTGATTAAGTTACCATTAATTAACTCGACATTTCTTTCAATTTTATTTCTTAGTTTGGTGGAAAGTCACCAATTTGAAATACTGGATTTTCCCTGAAAGAATATGCAGGAGAGGATTAATTGTCATTCATCCATTCTGTTCTTTCAATCCAGCTATAAAAATCAGTATGTAGTTAATTTTTCAAAAAATTCTGTAACTACTAGCTCAAAAAATTAATGTTAGTACTGCATATCCTGAGAGTTTCGTTAAAATAATCATTATTTTGAAAGACTGTGTTTAATTCGAATATAAACGAGAATTGTTTATTTCAGAGATAGATACAACTTTATTACGTTTGAATGAAAATTAAATTATTTTTAAAAATAAAAATATATATATAGTATTTAGGTAGTTAGATTAAAATAATAAAAATAAAAGTAATTATTTAAAATTTTTAAATAATAATATTTTATCTAATTAATTTTATTAACTATTGTTAGATAATCCTATATATTAATAAATAAAATAATTAATAATGAGTATTTTTAATTAATTATTTAATTAACTAAAACAAATTTAATAATTTAATAAATTAATTATTTAATAATTAGTTAATAAAATAATTAAATTAGTAAAAATATTAGATTAATTAAAGAGTTAATACAATAATTAAAATTATATTTATTTTAATTAATCTTATTTTCAAGCGGAACAAATTTATTCGAAGAAAAATGATGAAATAATAATTCTCGTCTTATACCAGATTATTTCAAACTATAACTAAACGTGTGTGGGGAACAAATCTCGACCAAAATCTTATACCAGATTATGAAAATGAATGTAAAGAGCACTATATATATATATATATATATATATATATATATATATTCAACAGTGTCTTAAATATTGTATTGCTTGTGCTAATTAATTTAATCCTACCAATCAATTAGTGTTACTTAATTAGGATGATTTTTCTTCTTTTTTTTTTTGAAAAAATTTGTCAAATCTTTCTGAATACTCACTTGCGTACGTATGGTCATTTGTACTTCAAAAGGTAAAAATAAAATACATATATATAATTTATTGCTATTTTAATCACCATGAACGGGAGGAAAAAAATCTAAAATATGCCTATATCCTACAAGGAGTAGTGGTCGAACTAATCATAATTGTCCCTTAATTATAGTATTCATCCATCCTATCATAGTTTACAAAAAATTATTTTTATTATATATTTCTTTTAAAAGAAGGCTTTTATTATTGATTTAAACATAGTTGACGTGGTGTATCTGCTGCACCGTAGACTTTCTCCAGTCGAGAAAATAAGTCTAAAATGCCGGTGATGATTTTAAAAATTATTATTTTTTTATATTTTTTTTTTAAATAAAAAAAGTTGTGGTTGGCTGGACATAATTAATAATGTGGTGTATTTGTTATATTATAAACTTTTTCTACTAAATGAAAAAAGGTTTAGAATGCTGCTGTTACATTATCAATGTAGTGTTTCTGACTAATCAAATTATTTTTTTTAGAATTTATTCATCCAATCATAAATTTTTAAAAATTATTTTTTATATATATTTTTAAAAAAATTTTATAATTGACTAGATATAAATAATATGATGTAACTACTGTATAGTCTATTTGATAATTCAATTCTATTAATTATTCTTTTTAACAACTTTTGCATATGAAAGACAAATTATTGGACTTTCTCTATTTTTCTTGGAGAAAAATAATTTCACTGGCATAGAAAAATAACTTTGAATATATATTAACAGATCTTGCAAAAATAATAATAAAATATCGTTGGTAGTATTTTGTGATATATAACTTGGTGACCAATAAATTATTATTAGGTAAAAATACAGAAAATATTTCAATAAATATTTGATTTTTTTACTTTTCTTCTTAACTTTCAAAAATATATATTTTATCTCTTTAAAATTTAAAAAACATTTTCAGAAAGTTATAGTGTTAATAGAGATGGCAAAATAATAAAAGTACGCATACTTGTTCAATAAAAAAAGATTGATTTTTTAACGTATTTTTATTATTTTTATAAATATTTATGATATAAATTATAAAAAATAAATAGGATAGTGGCGGAACGCTGCCAAAGAGGAGGATTAAATATATTAAAATTTTGATTGATAAAATATAGGGTTTTAAGAGACGGAAAGAAAAGGTGACTATTTATAGTGGTTTTGTTTTATACACTATAATAAAATTATGGTATAGCGATACTTTCAAGTATTTTTAAAAGCTAAAAAAAATACAGCTGATAAAAATATAGATACTTATTATTAGTATCGCTATATGCGCAGTCGTTAGGATATAATTAATGTGTCCTAAAAATATGTTTCTATAACTTAATTTTAGATATAAATGGAATATAAATAGGACACTTATACAAAAGTACCACAAAAGTATGTCGCTATAATCTAATTTTATTATAGTAATATTTTAGCATTATTATTATTATTATTATTTCGAGTAACAAGAAGCTTGTTTAGTTTTTTTCAAAAATAAATTTATATGGATATGTAAAGTAATTAGACTTTAAATTTAAAATCTCAACTATTAGACTATTAGTTATGGTGCTCTTAACCAACTGCACTAGGTACTACTCTCCGTTGGGTTGTAAATTATTTAAACTTTCCTTTGTTATGGTTAACTAATGTAATTAATTGGACAGGTTGATGGATGTTACGGTGGACCAATTCTACAAACTAATTGCACCATTTTAGTCTCTCTAGCTCATAGTAATTGCACAAGCAATCCATGGGCCCATCTATCCTCGTATAATCTACGTAGAATATGTACTTTTAAAATAATAAGCTCTTGAAACTTTCACCTCATTTAATAATGAAAATTTGAATGCATTGTGATATATGACATGTAAACTACTTTTTAAAAATCAAATATCATAATTTTTTAATTATGTGACACCTCGCTTAATTTTTAAGAGATCATCGATCTATTCTAGACTATTCTAGTCCTAACATGTTTAATTCTTTTAATTTTTTAAATCTAATTATCACTCAAAATATTATAACCGAATTAAAAATTTAATCATATTATATATTATATATAAAACTATTTTAAGTTTTAAGAGTGTCATAATTTATGGTCTCAAATAAACTATATATTTATCATTTAAAAGGATCACTTGAACAATAAATACATAATGCTAAAAAATTAAGAATATTCTATCTAGAAAGTTTAGATATAGTAGACAAAATTTAAAGACGTCCATCAATCATTAATTTGAATGCTCCGTTATCATAAGCACAAAATAAGAATATATATCAAGAACTTACATACTTTAATTAATTTAAAAGCATACTAGGGCAACTCTAGCGCTTGTATATATCCTACTAAAATGTGTTTATTTCTATAATAACTAATCTATATATGGTAATGATCAAAATCAAGGCCAAAACAATAAAAAGAAAAGGGAATGTCGAGAACCCAACCACCACACTAACTGGAACAAGGCCAAATTGCGTTATTTTCAAGTTTGTTATGATCTCAATGAAATGCCCGCATACTCCGCTCGTACACACATGTATTAATCCTGAAAACAACGTAGCTTATGGTCGCGGACCCATAAATCGCTGTATAAGGACGCTCGTAATGAAACCCATGCGTACACTACATGCAAAGGTACTCTCTCTCTCATGCACTCACACAACACACACACTTTGATCTCGTAGGATCTACACAGATATACTTGTGTAGTACATGATGGAAAAAGAGATCAACAAGGGGAGAGAGATTATGTGAACTCCAAGCAAAATATATAGCTTAGCTTCATCATAAAACAATCCCTAGCTCTTTCTCTCTTTCATTATCTTATAGTCCCCCTCCTCTCTCTCTCTCCTCTCTCTCTCTCTCTCTCTCTCTCTCTCTCTCTCCTCTCTCCTCTCTCTCTCCTCTCTCTCTCTCTCTCTCTCCTCTCTCTCTCTCTCTCTCTCTCTCCTCTCTCTCTCTCTCCTCTCTCTCTCTCTCTCTCTCTCTCTCTCTCTCTCTCTCTCTCTCTCTCTCTCTCTCTCTCTCTCTCTCTCTCTCTCTCTCTCTCCTCTCTCTCTCTCTCTCTCTCTCTCTCTCTCTCTCTCTCTCTCTCTTCGTGCACCATTATTACCTTGTGAGTGAAGAAATTAAAATGAAACGAAAAGGACAAGAACTGGAGTCAAAGACAAGAAGACCACTTTCATCTCACTCTCTCTCTCCCTCTCCCAGATCTCCTATATGAACTCCTGGAAGGTCCCCCTTCTCACTATGTCTCTCCCTCACCTGCTTCTCCAATTTCTAAGCAAGGCTCAAAAGCCATCGCCATCATCATTATTATATATATCATCTTCTTCACCTTTCTTTCGTTCTCAATCTACATAACTATATATCTCAGATCCTCTCATAACTACTTGCATTAGATTTAGACATACACACTTGCCTCAAAACTTACTGTCCGAGGAGTCGCGCGTGTGTCCACAATGAGAAAGCTGGATTCTCAGGCAAAGAACGGCCCTAGCAATGCCAACCTCGGCGGCACAAGCATTGATATTGGAGCCGGCAAGCTGAGGAAAGGGTTGTGGTCGCCGGAGGAGGATGACAAGTTGATGAGCTACATGGTCAGCAATGGCCAGGGGTGTTGGAGCGACGTCGCCAGGAATGCGGGGCTGCAGAGGTGCGGCAAGAGTTGCCGGCTCCGGTGGATCAACTACTTGCGCCCTGATCTTAAGCGCGGGGCTTTCTCCCCCCAAGAAGAGGAACTCATCATCCACTTGCATTCCATTCTTGGCAATAGGTCGGTAGAGATCTCTCTCTCTCTCTCTCTCTCTCTCTCTCTCTCTCTCTCTCTCCCTCTCTCTCACACACACGTGCACGCACGCATGCACATCCACACGTACACATGTAATCTATGCATGTTATGAGAGTTCGACTTAGATGAAGGATGCCGTAACAAATTGTATAGTAAAGACTAGCTAAATCCGAGCCATAGATGACACCATTAATTGGCTTTAGAAATTTATTCAAAATATAAGATGTGTCATAACAATGGAGGCTTTACTTCTCTCTCAAAAAAAAAAAAAAAAAAAAAAAACAATTGAGTTTTTACGATACATTTTATTAGTGTATCCTTCACCTGAACAGATATCATATTATGACTGCTTTTGTTCGAATTGCTTCCATACTTTTTCCCTATACTTTCTCAATTGTTGCATGCACATAAAATGCACGCATGCATCATTATTATTTTACTAAGGAAATGAAAGAAGGTAAACTGCTTATAGTATGTCATTCACCTGTGCACCATTAAGGTCATTGAACACTGTTAAACTTGAGGATTTTACCTCGGCGGATTAACTTAGTACTCTTTAATGCGTTATCACCCATAACGTAATAACTGATTTGAGCTATCTACATGAAGAATGTTTAAGATCTAGAGGTGAAAAGGACATTGGTCCTTGTCCTAACTTGGCTTTTCAGCTAACCATGAAACTAGGGGCAGAGACATATAACCTTTACAATTAATAGTATTCTCTACTTTGATGTTTAAAGCCTAGCTTGATAATGTCAAGCATTACACTTCCATCATTTACGTACTTAATGCATGGACTCAACTCAATACATGTTTTGAGTTCAACTTAAGCATGATCTTATTTTGTAGGTGGTCTCAAATTGCGGCGCGCTTACCTGGGCGCACTGATAATGAGATAAAGAACTTCTGGAACTCTACTATCAAAAAGAGGCTGAAGAACTCCTCGCCGTCATCTTCGAACCAAAGTGGATCTTCAGAATCTAAAATATTGGTTGAGGGATTAGTCGGCATAAACGAGCACGAAAGCATAAACATGCGCATGGACTCACTGTCATCTTCCTCCTCATCCTCAATGAAAAGCTTTCCTATGAGCACCTATGACCTATTGCCATTTCCAGGTGAAGGTAGCTGCATGATTGCGATAAGCGATTACTACATCCAAGAACCAAAAGGTCTAATTCAAGTAGTTGGATTAGAGGAAAATTATTATGGAGATCATGGATTATCCTTTGAGAAAAGTTTCATGGGAGGAGCAGGAGGAGGATATGAGCGTTTTGTGCCCCCTCTAGTGAGTGGAAGTGTTGAAGAGAACCCGACTAACAATAACTGCAGAGACACAACAGTAATCACCATTGGTGATGAGTGCTTGGATAGGAAAAACAGTGATATTACTAAGATAAATGGTGACATTAATAATAGTAATAATATTGTTGGGAGTGGCATGTATTGGGAGGGTGAGAACATCAGGGTGGGAGAGTGGGACTTGGAGAACTTGATGAAGGATGTCTCTTCCTTCCCTTTCCTTGATTTTCAAGTTGAATGATTGGCCACTCCAAATTGCATATACTTTAGCACTAGACCATCATGATTTTTTCCCTCCCCACACCTTCCCTCAATGTGAAAGATTGCTCAACCCCCTCCTTTCTTCTCCCAATTCTCTTTCTCTAAGTTGAAATTACCCAAGAACCCTTTGGTCATAGGTTTGTTAGGCTGTTTCTGTTCAGTTTTTGAACTCACAAATTTGCTAATTTCTCCCTATGTAAATCTTTATACATATTCCAATAAAGTTTCATAATGTTCTTAAGCTTTTGTTTCGTTTCTTTCCTTGTATATGAAACTATTCAAGGTATATGCTGATGTACTAAAGGATTTTGGCGTGTTTGCATACACTCCTATTTTTATTTTCAACAGCAGTACAATTTTGTCCAGTTTTTAATAGAAAGAAAACTTTTCTGACTTCTGTCACAAGCGAAAGCAGTTATATATATATGCGATTAAATCTAAATTTCAAAAGCAGAACTTTATTAATCCTAGTGCTTTTGATTCTATTTTATCAAGCAGCACTATATATTTATAGAGAACAAAAAGTACAGAAAAAAATAATGAAAATTAGGGTTGGACGTGCTTTTGCCAACACGGGTCGTGCAGGCTTTTCAATCTCAACCATTAACTCCCACTTATGCTAAAAAAATATATGAAAAAACTAGATGTACACCATCAAATGAATGTACATCTTAGATTCCATTTATTTTAGAATAAATAAATTTTATTGGTCAATTCGAAATAACTAGTGACCTACACCCCACCCTTGGATGGGTGAAGTATAAGATGTATATCCAAAAATGAATGTATGGATAGCATCTCTCAATATATATATATATATATATATATAATTGAGTTACTATATTTTTAAAAGTATCAATTTATTGGTGTTACTAGATTTTTAGCACTTGGGTGAAGTGATGTCCGGTTAGGATGATAGCGGGTCTCTTGAGTTTAGTGGGTAATTGGTAGAATAGTATAATCTAAAAAATAAATTAGTTAAAAAAATAGATTTAACGATAAAAAACTTAACTACACCAATTGTTCCATTTTTTTTAAAGTATAATAACCAGACTATATATATATATATATAGAGAGAGAGAGAGAGAGAGAGAGTAGAGTTTATATACTTTCAAAAGTACAAATCAAATTATGCTTGTGAATTTTTTACTATTGAATTTATATTGAGATTTGTGCTATTGTAAAGTCAACTAATTAAAGAGAGAAAGAAAAAGTAAATAGCACAAATCTCAATGCAAATCCAATGGTAAAAAATTTACAAACATATTTGGGCTTGTGTTTTTGAAAGTATATAAGCCCTACTCTCTCTCTCTCTCTCTCTCTCTCTCTATATATATATATATATATATATATATATATATATATATATATATATATATATATATATATATATATATATATATATATAATTGAGCTCCTATACTTTTAAAAGCACTAAATTAGTGGTGCTGGTAGATTTTAGCCCTTGAATGAAAAGATGTGTGGGTAAGATGATAGTGGGCTTCTTACGTTAAGTGAGTGGTTGGTGGAATAAAATGATTTAAGAGATAAAATTAGTCAAAGGGATAGATCTAATAGTAGAAAACTTACAAATACTAATTATTTGGTGTTTGTACAAGCATAGTAGCCGAATTCTCTCTCTCTCTCTCTCTCTCTCTCTCTCTCTATATATATATATAAGAGATAATGGTTAATTAATTGAGATCGCAAGAATTTATATGCAGATGATCATCCAACCTATGACGTCCCAACTTTTCAGAGTTCATCCATTCTAGATCTATTTTAGTTCTAACACGCTTAATTCTCTTAATCTATAGGTCTAGTCATCACCTAAAATGCGCGCTATAGTCGGGTTAAAATGTTTAGTCCTATTATATCTTATATGTAGGATTATTTCAAATTCTAAAGTTTAAGGTATGACGTCCTCATCATGCTCAGACACACTCACAAATACTATCAGGCGATGTAAGATTTGTCTAGCTAGTAACTCTAGCTCAACCAAAATTCATTTCACATTTTCGACTAGTAATTGACTCTGATACCAACTGTGATACCTTATTTTTCAGAAAGTCATTCATCCTAAAGTTACTCTAATTCTAGCACGCTTAACTCTCTTAATTTCTTGAGTCTAGTCACCATCCAAAATACTATAGCCGGAATAAGAATTATATTATATTTTAAATTCTAGAATACCACTCAATCTCTACTCTTTTTAATAACTTTAGTAAAAAGCTCCTAATAGAAGTTTTCGTACGGAATTTGTTTTTATGCAAAATCCTTGTAGGCATGAAAATGAAACTCATGAAAAATGAAAGGTGAGAAAGAGAGAGGTTGCATTCAAAGTCGTTAGGAGATGTAACATGAGATGCACAAAAAAGAAGGAGAAACCATATGTAGGAGTACTGGAAAGTGATCATGCATTCAATATTATAGTTACTACTTAGTGATCTCTCTCTCTCTCTCTCTCCACTAATGAATCCATTAATGTGTATAAAGATAACTAAGCTCGTTTGGTCATAAATTTTCTCATAAAAGGAAATATCCACTAGCTAGCTAGTGTAAAGAGTTGGTTCCTTCAACTTGGGGCTAGATGCATGCAGCATTAAATTTCTCCTTTAGGTTGTGACATCCTTTTCTCATCATTTTGGTTGTCATTATAGCACATAAAGTGAGATTCCCAAATTGCAATAGTGTACCTTTGTCAATAATTAACACATGGAACATTTAGCAAACCTAATGGAATAATGATGAGATCTTGGTTGGATTTGAACAAAAAAAAAAAAAAAAAAAAAAAAAAAAAAAAGAAAAAAAGAGTGGGAGCATTTAGTGAGACTTGCTCTTCATTCTTCTTTGATAAAATTGTAT
>CM055075.1:25875268-25899057 GCA_029204045.2 Tillandsia leiboldiana | reverse complement strand
AAATTTTAAAATTTTTAATTTGAAAATTGAAACTTATAATTTTAAATTTTAAAGTTTCAATTTTTAAATTTTATATTAAATTTAAAATTTAAAATTTAAAATTTAAAATTTAAAATTTAAAATTTAAAATTTTAAACTTTAAATTTAATATCTAAATTTTAAATTTTAAATTTAAAAGTTAAATTTTGAAATTCAAAATACAAATATAAAATTTAAAATTTGAATTTAAAATCAAAATAAAATTTTAAAATTTAAGTCTAAAATCAGAATCAAATTTTAAAAGATAGATTTTGACGGTTTCTGATTTTAGGTCTCAAATATTAAAAAATTGATTTTGAAAATTAGAATCATATTTTACAACCTAAATTACCAAAAGCTTTATTGAGCCAAAAATTACTTTTGATTCAAAATCACTTTTCAAAAACGAAACACCCACTTAATAATGACCTATAGGCTAATTGAGAGAATCTTTGCTTACTCTCCGCATATTTTTACCATCTTCTTACTAAAGAGGTGTTTGGTGGCACGTAAAATTGTAAAAAAAAAAAAAAAAATTGATGAAAAAGGTATTTTACATTTTGTAGTATTTGATTTATAGAAAAAATAATAATTTTTCATATGCATTTGTTTGATTGAAAGAAAAAAATATTTATTTATTTATTTGGTTAGTTGGAAAAAATAAAATAAAGAAAGCTTTTCAAAGCTTGAATTTTTATTTTTTTTCGATTTTCGGTGAAAAATAAAAACACTATTTTTCTCTAATATGTAAAAGTAGTGTTTCGAAAAAAAAAAAAAAAAAAATGACAGCTAAACAAACACACGAAAAATAATTTTTTAAGTCGAAATGTAATTTTTACTATATTTTACGGCCAACCAAACACACCATAAGAAGTAGTTTGATTTTCCACAAAAAAAAATTCAAATAAAGACTTTTGCGAGCAAAAATATTTTTAGTCAATTTGATTCTCAGCAAAAAGAGCTTTTCGAAAAGTTGTTATATCCAAATTTTATAAAAATAATCTACTTTTTTATGTTTCTAACATTTTATACCAAAAAAAAACTATAAAAAAATATATATTTTCTATGAAAATATTTTTTTTTGAAAAATAAATTTTCACGATTTCCCAACAAACCGAACGTTGGTACGTAGGCCTAGTTGTCATGGTCCAGAAATGTTGGATTCACGTGAGACCCAACTTTGTAGTATTTAGTGCTTATTATGTGAGCCCAAAATGTTGAGGAAAAATCTGCAATGCACCGTGTGCACGAATATCTGTACTTGCACCGCAGCGTTATCGACCGTTTATATCATCTCACAATAATTTACAATATTTTATCTTGCTAAAGATTGAATGGTTGAAGAACAAATGGAAGATTATAATGCAGTACCGGACTGTGTTGATACAAGCAATAATTTCTCAGAAGATGCAGATTAAGAAGCTTTTAATCCGAGGCATGAATGTAATCCTGATAATGACACTGAAACAACCAAATTTGGAATCTAGATCATTTGGTGATTAAGCATTGCGATGTATGAAATTCCTAAATGAAATTAGTCTTACATAAATAATTAATAAAAAAATAAAGAGTGTACATATATATATTTCTCATACCCACATTATATATATATAAAATATATAACGGATGTCCTCGTAACTTAAACTTTTAGAATATAATAATTATTTCATATAATTTAATTAACATGCTATCAAAATAAGTAGGAGGTCTTGCCCATTAATTTTCTTTCATTAAATTAAACTAATATTTTAAATTTATTTAAAAGTTTCTAACGCAAATGTGAGGAGGAGCTCTAATTTCGAGTCTCGCCAGACTCAATATATAGCATTATTTAATTTTTTCATATTAAATGAAGCCCAATGTTTAATTTTCTCTTATTAAAGTAAGTTCATGTCTTAGATTTATTAAAAAAATTCGAACTCAAAAATAAAAAAGAGTGTTGAATATAAAATATATAATATTGTTTTTTGCTAGCTTTATTGGCTATTTATTTATAGATTAAAATAGGTTCAACTTTCTGTCCCGTGACAATAGGACAATAGGTCCAGAAGACTAATAAGTTGAGTTGGGTGAGCCCAATAAATTGAGTGAGGCTGCAGTCCATAATAGACCTAACGGCAAGAGACCCAACAATAGACCTAACGTCCAGGTGGATTAAGACCGGTCGAGATCCGTGGGCGCTGTGTCTGTACACTTTAAGTGAATTAGTTGCGTATTTCTAACAGCTCGAGTTTTTGGGATCAATGGTTAGCGCCAACGATCCGACAAGCTTAACAACAACGGATTTATATAATTTAACAATATGGACTTAATAGGCTTGAACTTTTTGATTATTTAAATTTCACTAAATATGTCACATTTTTTAGCAGATAAAAGTTTGGAAGAGTTTGAGCATATATAAGTTCAGAAGAGATTAGAACTCCCTAACATGGCTTTTGGCTGTAGAAGGTCTATACTAAGTTTCCACAAAAACAAGCATACTGCATTTCTAAACTTCCAGTTTCAATTTTTGCTATAATGAAATAATTATTTTTCTAGTTCACAAACAATCCATATTTACGTAATTTTGAGTATATAACCATTTCATATTATTTAACATAATATTAAAACAGAAGGGTTTTGAATTTGATTTCCACCAAGCTTTTCAAATTAGTTGGCTGTTATACATTATTGAACTTCAAGCTTTTCCAGAACAATAATTATTTTACATAATTTAATAGACTGCTAGATTAATTTGATATCCTTTTATTTAATCATTCCGGAGAGTTGCTACGGTGCGCGAGTTTTTAATTTCTGGATGTTGGAATCAGTAATCACGCGGATAACGATTATATAATTCAGAATCTAAAATTATAAAAAAAAAATAATATGAAAAAAAAAATTAGAGAGAAAAGATAACTAAACTAATACTTTAGACAACATCATTGACCTTATGCGGTAGCTTCAATTGTGGGCAATTCATTTAATTACCGCACATCTAGCTTATATATATATATATATATATATATATATATATATATATATATATATATATATATATATATATATAGCTATCAGTGAAAACAGATAACAACTCAAAATTTTAATTTGGATAAATATAAATCCTACTTTAACTATATAAACTTTTAAATATAATCATTGGATATGCTTTATCTCTAATTAAATTTAAGATTAAGTTTGAATTACTATTTCCAATATACTTCCTTAATCCAAACTTCATTTCCGAACTATAAATTTCATAAAACGCGTATTTTGATCTTGCAATCTCCGTCGTTGTTGTTGTCATAGTATTCGAGTTATTCGAGTTATGCAACATGATGCCTATCGATCCAATGATATTGCCATACGCAAAATCTCTGCCGCCTGCCTGACTATCTAAATCATTTGTAAAGATCTGCGGGTTCCTACATATATCTAGATTCAATATTTTGAATTCGCTAGTTTCAATGTCTACATCTTGCACAATGCCAAAATTTCTTATTTTAATTCTATATTTTTGTGTGTTTCTTTCTTTTCTTTATCCATTCTCTTTTTGACTTAATGCCTAATTATTTCATCGATTGAAAATTTTCATTTATATCATCGTTGTAAACTTTATAGCCGATCTGAATCGTATCATTTTGATCATAAGTATATTCTTCACGAATCTTATCTTTTTCATAATTTTGATCATATTTTTCTTTTCAAGTTTCTTTGTGAACGGGGGCTTTTGTATCTTTACCATTGGGTTTAATTTCTTCTTCTTTTCCCGCAAATCTTTTCCTCCAATTTTTGGTAAGATTCTCTACGCTTCTCGTGCCGTTTTTATAGTTGAAAATTTTCCAACCAACGATAGATTCACTGCTTGAAAAATAAATGGCAGAATTTTTCTGTCTATCTTTTTAAATTTTTCTTTATCAATTTTTTTTTTCATAATTTCTATTCTCTACCACATCCCACAAATTTTAGAATTCCAAAAAATATCAAAATATGATTTTTCATCTTTTAAAGTTCGTTCTATCGAACTTTGGTAAACTAGGTTGAATATACCAATCTAAATCCATAATGAAACTAAAAAAATCGAAAATTGAGTTTCAAGTACTTGTACATTCATGTTCGGATGACATCCTTATTTCATTGAGATCTCGTCGAGTTTTTTGTGCTTCGACTTTCTTGCCTAGCTCCACTGGCTATTTAGATTTTTTTTTTTTATCTTTTCACAAGCTCTCCTCGCTCTCTTTTCGTCAAGCGTCAAAACCTTCTCTCATGTGTTGTGCGGAGGCCAATTTCTTCGAAATAATTCCTTTGCTTCGGTTCACTTGAACGTCACCTTCATCAATCTGCTACGAATCACTTGATTTTGATATAGCTATTTGGTACACTAGTTTTGTATTCTTTTCAAATCTGAGATGACTTTCCGACTCCTCCAAGCTTTGCCATAATCTAGCTTTTTCTAGTTCTGATGCCAATTGTTGAAACCGGTATTCACGTTGATACCGATTATATAATCCAGTATCCAAAATTTTAAAATAAAATAATATAAAGAAGAGACAATGGAGAAGAAAGATAACTAAACGAATATTTTATTAATAAGAAATATTCAATTACACATTCGACGACATTCTTGACCTTATACGGCATGTCTATTGTAATCAATTCATCTAATTATCCTACATCTACCTATATATAGCTATCAAGTCATAGCAGTTAACAAATCAAATTTTTAACTTGAATAATTATAAATTCTACTTTAACTATATACACTTTTAAATATTATCATTGGATATCTTCTATCTCCAACACTACAGACATGTCAGAACATTATGGCATATTACTTCTCTTTGTGCTTGTTGGTACTACAGTTGCCAAAGAATTAATGTAGAAAAAGATAAACTAGAAATTTAGTCCCTGAAGTTTGATCAGGGTTCTGGGTTTTGATTTCATCCTTACAGTTTCAATTGTTGCAATTTAGCTTCAAAGAATAGCTCCAAATTTTAATTTCAGCCTTCTAGTTTCAATTTAGTCCCCAAATTTGGACCTTGGTTTCAATTTCATCCTCCTCGGAGTTTCAATTTTTGCAAAGAAAAGTCGAATGATCGATGTTGGTATGACACTTTTTAGAATGCAGACTGAATTATAATGACTCGGTATAAATGGCCTTGTCTGGTGACTCTGGTCTGAACATACAGAGAAACCATGCTATTATGCAAACACCTAATGCATCATGAATGCCAACAAGAGAAATATCGATCGATCAACGGCCTTTATATGCATCAATTTGTTCAGAATTTAAACAGGACGTAGTTAAAAGACGTTCAACAATGATGCAAACAAATTTAGTTTGTTTGGAGTTTTGAGTCTGACAAATCTGGAATGACGAACTATTTATACATTGAGTTGTAGATATAAATTTAGCAAAAACCAGTGTGAATTTCCATTCTATGGTTTCATTGCTAGTCACAATGGAAAGATATCAAGGAAACAGGTGGAAACAGGTGGATTCAGGTTCAGGTTCCACCATCATGGCTAACTCAAGGGCTTATTGTGTGAAAACACATGGGTCATGTCTAGCGCCTAGGTTTGGATTCAATTGTATAAGACGAGAGATCGATGTTGGGGAAGAGGAAGAGACATTCCGGAATCCAATCTAAACTTTTGAATCCAATCCCATTCAATCCAGATCCCAACTTCTTGTGATGCCTCAGAGTCATGAAGCTCTCCTCTCCTTACTCGACATCATTCTCTTGTCTTTAATATATATTCTTAGGCTTGTTTTTTATTAGATCAATTTTTTTTTGGTAATATGATATCAAAGTTTATGAATTCAATTTCTACCTTTAACATATTTAATAGATAAATTTCTGCATAATTTTTATTTTCTAATTATTTTATCTATTAATTTCATATGCGTTTCATATCCATCATGAACGTAAATAAAAATACTAATATATATTTTTGGACACGTTCACAATTTTAGTTTAATCATATTAGGATAGCAATCCTCTCTATTTTGAGCTAATTAATAATATAAGGCGAATTATTAATGCAAATTTATGACCCTTGGATTAATTAGTTAAAGCAAGTATGGATTAGGATTGTCCCTCAACATGTAATATTTCTTTTCTACTTGAAAATCTAAAATGCAGAATATGTTATAAGTATAGAAATTAAAATTCAAGTGAAAAAGAGTCTGACTGAAATGGCAAGGGTACAAACAAACTACAGATTGAAGATTTAATATCATCAGCCCCTGATCAGTTTCCTAATTTGCATTATAATTCAGAATTTCTGATAGATGGGATCACCAAAAGCTTTATATTTTATCAACACAAAGATCACTAGCACACACCCTTGCTTTAAAATTGCCACAATAAGCTATTAATGAAAACTTACTCCACACTATTAATTGTACAATTAGAGAAGAAGCTTTAATTAAGTTTCTCTCTTTTTTATCTCTCTCTTCTCTCTCTTTCTCTGTTTCTTTCTTTCTTTCTTTCTTTGTTTTCCTCTAATTGAGCTCCAATTTTTAGCTTATGAAGCCACTGAAGAGCCTTTTTATAATAGCATGTCCATTCACTAGCTTGTCTAATTTCCTTCTTGGTGGTCACAAATTTTATCTGGAATTTTACTTGTTAGATGAAATAATATGACTTACATTTCATGTTTTACCAGGTAACTCTTGTTGTAATAGGTAGGTGTAATAGGTAGGTGAACCTATAAAGAAGCTCTTTTGGCTCATCATCGTCCCTGCCCCAAGCCAGCGCCACCCACCAGGTGCCTTCCTGAGAGGTTCACAGCCAGAAGGAGAGCCAGCTACTGCTTCCGGTGCCTAGCCAGCGATCACTGGGCCCGACACTGTCGTGACCCGGTGAAGTGCCTCAAGTGCTTCGGAAGTGGTCATCTCGCCCGCAACTGTCGCGTCGCCCGCAACTGTCGCGTCGCTCGATCGAAGCACCTCCCGAAGATGCAAGGGGCTTCGCGCTTTCGCCCTCAAGCCTTGAAGACGTTCGTGCCGCTCTCGGAAGGCTTCCATACCAGGCAGAACCAGAACCAGCGAGCTGTTGTCGCTGTCATTTGCGGACCGGCCAACCTCGGTCACTACCCGCAGGGCACAATTGCTAATGATATGGCGGGGCGATTTGGCGGCTTCTCCAATGACTTTCTTGTAGCGAAGTACAGGGCGCAGGACTTTGTTATCTTCCTTCCACAATGGGTGGCGCCGGAGGACCTAACCAGGCGGGATGGGCTTCGGCTTTCTCATTGCCGCATCAGATGCTTCGCCTGGAACCCTCTTAGAGATGCGGTGAGGGCAAGACTGAGATTTAAGGTTTGGCTTAAACTGGAGGGCCTTCCGTATGAATGCTGGAGCGAGGGCAAGGTGGCGGCGGTTGTTAATGGCTTTGGGAGATTTCTGCACGCCGACGAGGACAGCCGCCGCTTGCTGAACATCAATTTTTTCAAGTGCTTGGTGGCTGTGGAGGATCCGGCCGACGTACCCGAGAACCTGCGCCTTACTTTGGGGGTCCATCTGGTTAACGTCCGCGTGGTTTTGGTGAGCACCGCACCCTTTGGAGGAGACGACCAGGGGTTCCCGTTCGTGGGCGGAGATCCCTATGAGGGCGGGGGTCAGACCGACCCAATGGGGCGTCAGCTCGCTCGGTGGACCCTCCAAAACGACGACCTTCAAGACGACAGCGTTGTGGGTGGTGGGCAAGCTTCTGATCCCAGCGATTCATGGAACTCATCCGAAATCAGGGACAGGAGGAGGCGAGCGGCACCGGCGTCGCCTGGGCTCGGCGTCGCTCCGGGCAGGGGCGCCAGGCCGGAGCACAAGGGCCTCGTGGTGCGAGCTTGCAGTGGTCCAGGGGTTGTTTTCCCGATGTTCGAGGTGCGCCATAACTGCCAGGTGCTGCTGCGGGTTCTCAACCTCGAACCCCGCGGTGTTCACATTTCGAGCTTTTCCCTGTTTTCCCCACCTCGGCTCTTCTGCGGCTTCGTGGGAAGGTACCCGAGGATCACCAAGGATTGGTTCTCCAAAGGCCCATCCTTCCCCTCTCTGTGCTCCTCTTCTGTCATGCCTTCTGGGGGTGGAGGGAGATGCACGAATGGGGAGGGCGTTCGACCCGGGGCGGGGCCTGAGGATGTACTCAGGAGCCCCGAGGCGGGTTCTCTCTTCGACGCGGGGCCCGAGCAATCGACGGGGGAGTTTTCGAGAATGCTGACTTGCAATAAGGGTTCGGGGGCTGACGCGGTTGAGTGGGGGTCCGGGGGTTGTCTCGAGGTCGGCCTGGTGGAGTGGGAGCCCGATGTCCTTGGGCTCGGGCTGCTGGGCCTGGGCCGGGGCTGGGCGACCGAGCTTGGGCTCTCTATTCCCCCTGGGCCGCTAACGACTTGTCTGGGGCGGGAGGTGGGCGGATGCGGGCCGACTCTTCCGCCTGCGGGCCCTGCCCCAACACTGCTCGGCCCGGTTCCACCCGGGCCCGACCCGCCTTCCCCGAGCCTCTACCTCCCAGGCCCACTTTATCCAGGCTCCGCCCCAACCAAGCAGGGTTCTGCTCCACCCGTGCCGTGTTCCCTCCCCGCTTTCTCCGAACTCCCCCTTACCTCGCCCGGGATCGGCGGGTCTTGTTCGGAAGCTAGTCACGGCGGCTGGACGCTGGGCTTAGCGGCGGCGGGTGCCGTTGGCCTCGGGGGGCCGGTGGGAGGGGGCGGTCCAGCAGCTGTCGAAGGTGGTGTTCCGCCGGCTACGTCCGGGAATGTGAGGACTTCGGGTGCCTACAGAAGGTGCCCTCGACTGGCTAACAAGGAGGTGGTTCCAGCTACAGAACGGGCGATGGCGCGCAAGACTCGGCTTCGGGAAGGTGAGGTTGCCTGTGAGCCAGTGCATCGGGCCAAGGGAACGAAAGCGGCGCGAGGCCAGGCTGCGACGAGGCGGGAGGAATTGGCGACTGGCTCTACGATCTGGAGGAAGAGCGCCAAATGTGGGGTGATCCTGTTACCCGCGGAGGAACAGGATCTTGTGGCCTTTCTCGGCTCAGCGTAGGAGGCTTTCCCCGGCGCAGTTGTTTCGTGAGCGGGTTTTCCTTAGTAATGTTAAGCATCTGTAGTTGGAATGTACGGGGTCTGAATGACCCCTGTAAAAGACGTCTTGTTAAGGGTGTGCTTTCCTCTTCTAGGAAGGCGATGTTATGTTTGCAAGAATCAAAAGTCTCTTCGGTGTCCCAATCTTTTCTTCGATCGTTTGCTTGCCCCCTCGTGGATAAATGCCAATTCTTGCAATCCGAGGGCGCATCGGGCGGGCTAATCACCTGTTGGAGTTCTCGCGAGTTCTCATGTTCCGATGTGCTGATCCGCCGTTTCTCGCTGACCGTTAGGCTAAAGCACCTCTCGAGCGGCACCTCCTTCTTTCTTACAAATGTGTACGGCCCGCCTTCGTGGGAGGGTAAGGAGGAATTCTGTATGGAGCTGGATGAACTACGGGGGGACTGTAGGGGCCTGTGGGTGCTTTGCGGGGACTTTAATCTCACCAAGTGTCAGCAGGAGAGGTCGGGAAACCGTTGGAGCCGCAAACTCATGACCATGTTCTCGGATCTGCTGAACAAGATGGAATTGATCGATCTACCCCTTGGCAACCAACAATTCACTTGGTCCAACATGCAGGCTTCTCCTACTTTGGCCAAACTTGACCGCTTTCTCGTCTCGGTTGAGTGGGATCAAACCTTCCCCCTCAGTAAGGTGGTAGGTCTCCCAAGGGTTACGTCGGACCACACTCCGCTGCGCCTTTCGACCGGTGGGAACCTCCCTCCTAGGAGATTCAGATTTGAAGACGCCTGGCTGCTAAGGGATGACTTCAACTCTCGGATGCCGACTTGGTGGGCTGAAGCACCCGTGAATCAAAGCAATCTACCGAGTATTCTTTCGTTCAATGCGAAACTCAGGCACTGCAGGGTTAGGTTCAAAGAATGGAGCTCGAATTTCTTCCACAGCGTCTCTAAAGCAAAGTCGGATCTAGCTAAGGAAATTCAATCCCTGGATCTCCTTGAGGAATCATCAAGTCTCTCTGCTTCGCTTCTCGATCGCCGACGAAGCCTAAGACTACAGCTGGAAGCTACCGCGGCCGAGGAGGAGATCCTCTGGAAGTCTAGGGCCAAACAACACTGGCTCAAAAGCGGGGACGGCAACACCAAATTCTTTCATGCCGTGGCCAATGGGCGCAGACGAAGAAACTTTATCGAAGTGGTCGAAGAAGATGGCTTTAGGAGCAGCAAGGAAAGTGTGAAGAGGGACTATTTCCACAACAGGTTCAAGGAGGCGTTCGCCCCCTCCGGACTCTACTCCGAGCTTACGGGAGACTGGAGTGGTCTTTTCGAGAGCACCCAACTCTTAGATTCGGAAGCACTAACGGCCCCCTTTAGCAGGGATGAGATCAAGATTGCGGTTTTCCAACTGGGTGGTGATAAGGCGCCGGGGCCGGACGGGTTTAACCTCAGGTTCTATCAGAAGTTCTGGGGGGTCATCCAGAATGACATTTATCGGATCTTCGATGATCTTTATGTGGGGAAGCTCAACACCGGGCCGATTGACTACTCCTACATTTCACTACTCCCAAAAAAAGAGGGAGCGAAGTCAGCCGGGGATTTCAGGCCAATCAGCTTGATCAACGGCATCCAGAAGATTATATCTAAGGTCCTAGCGAACAGACTTGCTGGCGTGATGGACGGTCTAATCTCTCCCTGCCAGGGGGCCTTTCTGAAGGGTAGGTCGATACTCGACTCGTTCGTAACGGCTAGTGAGCTCGTAAGCTGGGGGTCCAAAGTCAAAGCCGAATGTGTAGCCGTCAAAGTTGACTTCGAGAAGGCATTCGATAGAGTGAACTGGGGGTTCCTTTTCAAAGTCATGCGATGGATGGGCGCTAATTCCAGGTGGTGCGGGTGGATCGAGCAGTGTATCGCCAATGCTTAGGTAGCGGTGTTAGTCAATGGGTCACCAACGAAGTGGATTAAAACAAGAAGGGGTTTACGGCAGGGGGACCCGCTCTCTCCCCTCCTTTTTCTTCTAGTGGCCGAAGGGCTGGCGCGTTTGACGGACCGTGCAGTGGCTAACAACCTGTTCTCGGGGATGGGGCCGGGGGCGGGATGCCAGGTGGCTCTCATTCAGTACGCAGACGATTCCATTTTCTTTACCAGGGCCAGGCGTTCTGATGTCAGTCACCTAAAATTTATGTGGCAATTGTTTGAATGGTCTTCAGGCCTCAAGATAAACTGGAACAAATCTGAACTTCTGTACTTCGGTAGCCGACCTAGTAGGGGAAGGAGGCTGGCAGGCCTTATCGGCTGTAAGCTGGGGAACCCCCCAATTAAATACTTAGGCTTACCCCTGTCCAACAAACGGTTATCGAAGAACGACTGGTGGGAGGTCATTAACAAGTTCAGGCTGAGGATAGAAGGGTGGCAGGCGAAGTTGCTCTCGCAAGGGGGCCGTTTAACCCTGGTGAATTCGACTCTCTCTAGCCTGCCTCTTTACGCTCTTTCAATCTTCCGCGCCCCGAAGTGGGCTATCAGCCGGATGGAAGCTCTTCGTCGAGCCTTCTTCTGGAAAGGGGAGAGCTCGGTGAAGGGAGGAAACTGCCTGGTTGGCTGGCGGACAGTTTGCCGTAGCAGGAAGAGCGGGGGGCTAGGAATACTTGATCTGCGCAACATGAACTCAGCCCTACTATCGAAGTGGTGGTGGAAATTGTTGAACGGAGGCACCAACCAATGGGGGCGGCTTATTACACAACTTTACTATACCAGAAGAAGGCCCCTCCGGGAAGGAGCCTCTTTTTCCCCTTTTTCCTTCTGGTGGAAAAGTGTTTTGAGCGTCAGAGAGACTTTCAATTGCGGTGCTCATTATACGTTAGGGGACGGGAAGTGCATCGACCTGTGGAGGGACAAGTGGGACGGTATGACCCCCCTCCGCCACCAGTTTCCGGAAATTTTTAGGGATATCTCGGTTAAGAACAGATCGATCGCGGAGTCCCGCGGCAGGGGTGGGTGGAAGTGGAGCCTTATACTATCGGGGATCCCCCGCAGGCGCCAACATTCTTGTGCCACCATTCAGGCTTTGAAGGAGGTCTTATCTTCCAAAGTGCTAGGCCGGGAGAAGGACGTGCTACGTTGGAGGTGGGACCCTAAGGATACCTTCTCTGTCAAGTCGACCTACGATTTTCTGCAAGATGGCGGGGTTAGGGTCGCCACTTTCGCACAGCTCTGGGTCATCAAAGCACCTCTGAAAGTTAAGATTTCATGTGGTTGGCTCTGAAAGGTAGGATCAGGACGAAAGACAACCTCGCTTTTTTAGCTTCGGCCGGGGAAGATCAGTGTGTTTACTGTGGGGCTACCGCTGAGACAGTGGATCATCTGCTGGTCGATTGCGAAGTAAGTAGGCTTTTGTTGGGCGCCCAGCTTACCCACAAACAGATGCTCAACACCTGCAGCACGGTGAGGGACTTGTGGGAGCGCTTCGGCCAAATCGGGGGAAACCTCGGAAGGAAAGAAAGATCAATCATTGTCGCAACTTGGTGGTCGATCTGGCTGGAGCGAAACAGTCGGATCTTCGCTAACAAGAGGGTCAATGGATTGCAACTGCTTCGTTCTGTCCGTTCACTGCGTGCGTCATGGAGCTCCTTTTGTTAATTTTTTTTTTTTTTTTTTTTTTTTTTCGCCCTGAGGCCTGGCTGCCTCATTCTATTGCTTAGTTCAATTTAACTTGAATGAAGCGGTAGCATGCTACCTTCTCTCAAAAAATAGGTAGGTGTAACAATCACATGTCTTTGTTGGAAATAGTAATTCAAACTTAATTTAAAAGTTAGTTGGAGATAGAGTTTATCCAAATTATATTTAAAAATTTATTTGTAATTATCTAAATTTGTGATCTATTATAATTTAATAGCAATATATATATCTAGGCGTGGTAATTAGATGAATTAGAGGGGCTACATTAGATATGGCCGCATAGGGTCAAGAATGTCGTTGAGGGTATAATTGAATATTTCTTATTGATAAAGTATTAGTTCTTCTCCAATGTTTCTTCTTCATATTGTTGTATTTTAGAATTTTAGATCCTGAAATATATAATCGGTATTAGCGTGAATGTCAGTTTCAACAATTGGTATCAGAGATTTTTTGCGCTTCCAACAATTGGTATCGGAACTGAAAAGTACCAAACAAATTCTAAGCTGACAACAGATTTGGAAAGAATACAGAACCAATATACCAGATAATTACATCAAAATTAAGTGACTCGTAACAGATTGAAGAAGGTGACGTCCGAGTGAAACCGAAGCAAAAGAATTGTTTCGAAGAAGTTGGCCTCCGCACAACACATGAAAAAAGGTGGTTGTGACGCTTGACGAAAAGAGAGCCAGGAGAGTCCTTAAAGAGATTAAAAAAAAACTTGTCCAAATAGCTAGTGAGGCTAGACAAGCAAGCCGGAAAAAAAATTTGGCAAGATCTCGATGCAATAAGGATCTCAGGATCTCAATGAAATAAGGACGTCATCCGAACTTGATGATATAAGTTTAAAACTCAGTTTTGATTTTTCTAGTTTCGTTATGAATTTAAATTGGTTTATTCAACCTAACTTACCAAAGTTCGATGGAACAACTTTAAACGATGAAAAATCATCATTCGATGTTTTTTAGAATCCCAAAATTTATGGGATGTGGTAGAGAATAGAAATTATGAAAAAGAATTTGATAAAGAAGAACTTAAAAAGAAAAACAGAAAATTTCTGTCATATATTTTTCAAGCGGTGGATTTATCTTGTTTGAAAAAATTTCAACAACAAAAACGGCACGGAAAACGTAGAGAATATTAGCGAAAATTAGAGGAGAATATTTGTAAGAAGAGAATGAAATTCAAGAAGAAGAAGAAATTAAACCTATCGACGAAATTACAATAGTCCCAATTTGCAAAGAAATTTGGAAAGAAAAGTCCTATGAAAATTTTGAAGAAAATCATATTTGTCAAAAATATGCTGATGATTAAAACGATGTAACTCAAACCAACGAGATAACTCAGACCAACGAGAAAATTCATAATGATGATATAGGGAAAAAAAAATTTTGCGATAAAATAATTATGCATCAAGTTAAAAAAAAAACTTGATTCTTTTTCTAATGTTATTGAAGAAATTTTTATATATCATAACATGGAAGAAGAAAAGAATGAGACGGATAAAAATATAGAATTAAAAATAAAAAGTTTTGGTATGGTGCAAAATGCACGTATTGAAATCAGTAAATTAAAAATATTGATGATGTGGATAATCAGGACTACAAAAGGCAAAGATTTTGCGCATGGCAACATCATTAGATATGCATCATACTGCACAACTCTGATACAACAACAACGACGGTTAACTCAAATACTACGACAACAACAACGACAAATATTACAAAATCAAAATGCGTGTTAAGATAAAGTTTGAATTAAGGGAGGATATTGGAAATAGTAATCCAAACTTAATTTAAAAATTAGTTAGAGATAGAGTTTATCCAAATTATATTTAAAAGTTTATTTGTAATTATCTAGATTTGTGATCTGTTATGATTTGATAGCTATATATATCTAGGCGTGGTAATTAGATGAATTAGAGAAGCTACAGTAGACATGGCCGCATAGGGGCAAAAATGTCGTTTTTATTGATAAAATATTAGTTCTTCTCCGATGTCTCTTATCCATATTATTGTATTTTAAAATTTTAGATCCTAAAATATATAATCGATATTAGCGTGAATGTCGATTTCAACAATTAACAATTGGTATCAGAAACTTTTTACGCTTCCAACAGTCTTGACTCTCAACCCCATGGAATGACAAAAAAAAAAAAAAAAAAAAAAAAAAAGCATATATATATATATATATATATATATATATATATATATATATATATATATATATATATATATATATATAAATTTTCCAACCATCCACTAAATACAATGGCCCACTATCATTTTAACCCTACATCTTCTAATCCAAAGGTTAAAAACCTAATAGCACAAAAGATTTGGTGCTATTGATAGTATAGTAGCCTAGTTCGATATATATATATATATATATATATATATATATATATATAAAGCTTATATACTTTTAAAAGTACAAGTCCAAATATACTAGCAAATTTTTTACCATAGAATTTGCGTTGAGATTATTGTTATTATAAATTCAACTAAAAAATATATATATAATAGCACGAATCTCAATGCAAACCCAATAGTAAAAAAATCGCAAGCATTTTTGAATTTATGCTTTTGAAAGTATATAAATACTACTATATATATATATATATATATATATATATATATATATATATATGGAGTCCGGCTAGAATACTATCGATAGCACCAAATAATTGGTGCTATCAAATTTTCAGCCGTTAGATGAAAAGATATGCGGTTTGGATTATAGTGATCTTCTAAGATTTTTACTATTCAACCAACCACCTATTAAATCCTAGGGGACCACTATAATCCCAGCCGCATATTTTTTCATCCCACGGCTAAAAACTTGATACCACCAATGATTTGATGCTATCGATAGTATTCTAGCCTAATTATATATATATATATATATATATATATATATATATATATATATATATATATATATATATATAGAGAGAGAGAGAGAGAGAGAGAGAGAGAGAGAGAGAGAGAGAGAGAGAGTTGAGCTGAAATACTATCAATAGCAAATCGGCCAGTTGCCCCCTATTTGTTTTCGATGATGGAGTTTTCAAATCGACGATCGACATCGTTGAACATGATCTAGACCACTTGACGTATCTAGAAATTAAATTTTAAATATTTTTAATATTATTGACCTAATGATCAAAGGGTTATTAAGACTAGAGCTCCATATTTACCTATCTCTAATAAAATGAGTGGAAGAAAAAATATAACACTTATTGAGTTAACAAATGTTATGATTGATTTACCGCTTTCAACTAGTCCGTAGTTGAACTTTTGCTTTTAGTTTATTCATTGGCAAATTGGAATAATTGCGTTATTATGAGAGAATTTTTTATTGTATGATTTTTTATTTTTTATTTTTTATTTGTGCAGAAAAGAAAGGTTAAGAGAGGGTTGGAGAATATGCTTTCTTATTCTTCTTATTTGATTCAAGACTTTCATCAGGAATTTCAAAATGAGATTTAGGGGAAGGAACAGAGGTGTAGTAAAATGGTTTTTTTTTATTTGCATGATTGTTTACTTATTATAATAGAGTGATGATCCCTAGCCAACTCCTATAATTTTTTTATTTTAATAGTGAATTTGATTTTTTTTCTGATGAATTATATAAATTTTTTTGTATTATGATTTACTAAATATTTTTTTCTATTTTATTTTACTTAATATTTATTATACATTTTAATTATTGATAATTTAACTAGAATATATTGATTAATTAGCATGATTGGTATGTTAATAGTACGAATTTCGTCCTCATGTTACCTTCAGCTGGCTCTACTTCATCACGAATTGCCGCATGAAATCGGGCGCGTGAGTGTAGCTGAATAGTATTATAAAAAAAAAGAAATATATATATAAAAAGTAATAAAAAAAAAGACTAAATTACAGAAAACCCCTCTCTAATATCCCGCTTTTCCACTTTATCCCCTGTCTTTTAAAAGTCGACAACCTGCCCCCTCGTAATTACCGAAATATGCATTTACCCTCCCTGCCATATATGAAAGTCCATCCATGAGCCTCTAATGGATGCATTTACCCTTTTCCCCCTGCCAGATATGAATTGGTTTCTTATCAATTTGTTACAAGCAATTGGCTCATTAGAGGCTTATGGATGGACTTTCATATCTGGCAGGGAGGTAAATGCATATTTCGGTAATTACGAGGGGGCAGGTTGTCGACTTTTAAAATACAGGGGGTAAAGTAAAAAAGCGGAATATTAGAGGGAAGTTTTCTGTAATTTAGCCTAAAAAAATATAAAAAATAGAAAATAAAAAACATATATATCTAGATAAGAAAACCAAAGTTAATAATATTTTATCTAAAAAATAATTTAAAATTTTGAATTCAAAACTAGGGAACATTTCATTTTCTGCTCGGTTCCGGTTCAATACCGATATCCCGCTCCATTCCATCCCGCATCAACGGCTGAAGCGGGCCGCGACGCCCTGTGGTTTGCTTTACTCAAATACTGCAGCACCGACTGCCTGGGGCTATCCGGCGCTGCCGCCTGCTCCGCCATGCCCCCGCCGAATCCGTGCACGATGTACTGTTGCACCACCAGCACCGACGCGGTCGCCCCGAAATCCGAGGAGGCCAGCAGGTCGCCGATCGACCCCAGCTCGGGAAACTCGCTCCACTCCGCCAGCCCCGCCGTAAGCGGCGTCTCCGTCCTGTGCCCTCTCCCCACCACGTAGAGGTCGTGGATCGTCTCCATCGACCGGATGGCCCCCACCGTCTCCTCGCTGTTGCTCACCACCTTCTCCGCGTACACCACCGAATCCATGCCCACGTTCTTGAGTCGGAACTCGTTGACGAATTCGTCGTCGAGCCGCCGCTCCACGTCTTCCTCCACCACCACGGCCATCGGCTCCAAGGAGTCCGACGCGCTGATTCGTGACAAGGACGAGGCCGAATACTGCGCGGCGGCGGCGGCGGCGGCGGCGGCGGAGGTGTCGGCCCTCGGGAGGAAGCGAACGACGGTGAGGGTGATCCCGGGGTGCTCGGCCATCCGCCAGGCGTACGCGAGCGCCTCGCGGTCGTCGGGCCCGCCGAAGAAGAGGAGCGCGACGTTGTGGGCGACGTGGCGGGAGCCGGCGTACTTGGTGGCTCCGGCGCCTAGGCCGCGGTCGACGAGGATGGCGACGGAGCAGGGGGAGTTGGCGAGGACCTTCTGGTTGACGGATTGGATGCCCGGGTTGATGGTCTCGAGGTCGCCGCCGACGGTGTGGGCCTTGTGGAAAGGGAGGACGATGAGCGCGGCGTGGCGGTCCTCGGCGATGCTGCAGATGTCCTCGTGCATGGAGGAGTAGGGAGAGACGGCGGTCAGGGGCTGGATGGAGACGCCGCCGGCGTGCTGCTCGTAGTTCTCGAATGCCGTGATGATCTGCTCGCTCTGCTGCTGCCTGCCGCCTCGGCCGCCGCGGTCGCGAGTGGCGCCGCCCTTGCGGTTGTGGCCGCCGGGATTCGTCTGGATCGGGTTGTGGACGATGAGCATGGCGGAGGCGCGGCCGCTGAGCTCGATGAGGTGGAGGGCGTAGACGAAGATCGGCGAGCGCTTCGTCGGGTTGGAGACCTCCAGGAGGTTGATGATGGACGGCACGTTGCGGTTCGTGTGCACGCACGCCACCATCCGGAGCTCGCCGTCGAGCCTCGAGCGCTGCAGGTTCCGACGCTTGTAGGCGACGCCGCGCCGCGGGGGACGGTGGGTGAGCAGCGCCAACGGCGAAGCTATCACCGTGACGGCCAGAATTCCGAGCAGCAATATATTGTACACCTTGGAGGAGAAAATCTGCAACACAATTAAATTGATCACCATCTATACTCTATATATATATTATATATATATTATATATATACTGCATGCAACACAATTATTTACGATTCAAATTAAGTAAGCTTATTATTAATTAGGAGGGAAAAGGTTGAGGGAATTAATTTAAGGGAACTAGTTAATTTGTACTAACGCACCTTCTTTTCGAAGCCAATTCCAAGGAGCATTATCTCAATGGGCCCTTTGATAGAGAGGAGGAAGCCCAGCGTGAGCCCTTCGGAGACGGGCGTAGAGAAGAAGAAGGACGCGAGCAAGCCGCTCAGCACCTTGCCCGCGCTGGAGAGGGCGATGGTCAGCGCCAAGTAGAAGCCCTCGTGCGGCACCGGCTTCCACCCTCGCGGCCACTGGCTCTGCGGCGGGTTGGGGCTCCGCAGCACCTCCAGGTTGAACCTCATTCCCGCGTGGATGTAGAAGACGGGCAGCAGCAGGTTCACCAAGAACTCCTCCGTCCGGTCGACCAGCGCCGCCGCCACCGGCCCCGTCGGCACCACCAGCCCGAACAGGAAGGCCCCCGTCATCGCGTGGATCCCTATCATCTCCGTCAGCAAGCCGGCCACGGCGGTCCCCACCAGGATGACGCCGACCACCGCGCTGCTCACGTGCTCTCCCTCCGGCAGTCGCCGCAGAGCCCAGCTCATCGCCGGCCGCACGGCCAGGAAGAAGAGGACGAACAGCGCCGCCGTCGACAGCAGCACGTACGCGCCCACTTGCCAGCCCCTCCGGGAGTTCGTCACGGCCAGGCCGGCCGCCACGATGACCCACGACGCCATGACGTTGGCGATGGACGCGAGGACGGCCAGCCGGCCAGTGTCGTTGCTGAGGATCTTGAAGTCGGCGATGAGGCGCGCGAGCATGGGGAAGGCGGTGATGGTGAGGGTGGCGGCGAGGAACAGGACGAACGTGGGCCGCGAGATTTCGTTGCGGCCTTTGCCCGACATCACAGACACGAGAGAGCTGGAGGCAGGTGGGGCCTGCAGGCCGAAAAGGTAGGCGGCCGAGATGGTGGCGACGAAGGGGAGGGCGACGCTGGCGGTGGCGGCCACCGCCACCTTCCTGCCCAGACCCTTCATGGATCGCATGTCGAGCTTGACCCCCACCAAGAAAATGAAGTATATCATGGCTAGGTTGGATACCGTCTCCAGCACCATGTATCCTTGCTTTGGAAGCATGAACTTGTCGTAGCTCGGATACTGTTTTCCCAGAACAGATGGGCCCAAGAGAATCCCAACCTGCAATTTATGTATGTATCCACTCAAAATTACAATTCAAGAAATTAAATCAATCTAATAAAAATTAATTAAGAAACAATACTCTTATTAAATTCAATCGAGTAAACTATATCGAAGATCTTATTAATTAAATCTAACTCTTCGATCTGAACACATTTCCATCTGATGAATTGTTGCAGAGAGTTTGCAGAGCAATTAATTTTAATGAAGTTTCACATTCAATCTTACCAGGATCTCGGCGACGACTTTGGGCAGCTTGAGGGGCCTGATGAGATACGCGAGAAGCCGCGCCGAGCTGACGAAGCAGCAGATCTGCAGGAAGAACATGGGCACGGCGTAGGACGAAAAATTCAAGTTCTTCCGCCAGATGCCGTTCAAGACGATCTGGTCCACCGAGAAGCAAAACATTCGCGGGGCCCCGTCGCTGCTCGCCATGACGACCGACTCGATCAAGATTGATCGAGAACGGTCCCTCTTGCACCACCTTCTTCTTCTTCTTCTTCTTTCTTCTTTCTTCTTTCTTCTTTTATTCTTCTTCTTCTGCCTTCTTGTCTCTCCAAAATAAGGCAGAAGCTCATGTCAAGAACAGAAAAGTACGATGAAAGACAGTTAATCAACCAACTGCATACAGAAATTATTGGCTGCACTCGGTGCACCAACGCCTGCCAACCATCATTTCAACCCTGTACTGCCGCCCTATCAATAGTCTAGTTTGAAATAGGGTTTTTTTTTTTTTTTTTTTTTTTTTTTTTTTTTTTTTTTTTTTTTTTTTTTTTTTTTTTTTATTTACGAAATGGGCCAATAATATTTAATATATGTCCATCAGAATTTTTATTAGAAAAAAATTTATGATGTTTTTAGTTGACTAAAATGAATTTATTGATTTTTAATTTTTTTCTCAATTATGCTCCTAATTCTATAATTAATTAATAAAATTTAAAATTCAGAAAGATATTTTGAAAATAGAAAGATAAAATTAAAAGCTTTGAATAGTGAAGAGTATATAAGTAAAAAGCTTTTTGTAAAATTTTAATAATAATAATTAGTTAAATTAATAATTTTTTTGAATTCAATTAGTCCATTAACAACTTTTTCACAGAATTCTAAGATAGAGAATTATAAAATTAAGAGAATGTAATTCTGAACAAAAAAAAAAAAAATTAAAAGTATACGAATGGATATCCTCAACTCCGTGTATTTTTTTAAATACCACTTTTTTTTTATTATTGTTAATTTGTCAATTAACAGTCATACGGTATAAATGATGAAGATTAAAGTATGAAAAAAAAAAAAAAAAAAAAAAAAAAAAAAAAAATCAGGCGTGCACGAACGCACCGGGTGTAGGAAATAACTGACTTAACGGCAGTGGAGCGATATTTCTGGGGGCAGCTGCAGTCTTCTGCTGTAAACAGGCCTCACCAGGCTGGGTTAACTGAGGACTTGGGGGAGACGCATTTCTAGACCAAGTGTACCGTGCTATTTTTGTGTACATAGTAAAAAAAAAAAAGAGAAGTGCTAGGTGTACACCCCCAAATGGGGTGTACATTCTACACCCACCCATTCTAGGATGGGTATTCATTCACTCGTCTCGATGTGACGAATGGAATTTACCCCCCCTAGAATGGGGTGGGTGTAAGATGTACACCCCATTTGGGGTGTACATCTAGTATTTTCCAAAAAAAAAACTTTATTATAACAGTTATACTATATAGAATATGTCACATCAATTCTAATGTATTCTGTAAATTTATAAAGGGAAATGTTTTTTTTGTACACCACCACATCTTACACCCCATCTATTTAAGGGTGGGGTGAATTTTACCGGTCACTTCGAAATGATCGATAAATTAGTCCACATCCTTGTATATAGTGGGGTGTGTGATGTGCACCCATATGGGGTGTACAAGTAGCATTGACTATTTATAAACGTCAAATTGATAATAACATAATAATTTTAAATAATTTTATATGTTTTAAAAATTCTATTTTTTTATTTTCATACAGATCTTTGATTGAATACTATTAATTTCATAAAAAATTACTGAAATAGAGAAAAAAATTTGTCAGGCAAAATGCAATAATAATTAGTTCAACATGGATAATAGAGTCAGGGAAATATTTATGAAGTTTATAAATTATAATTTTTATTTAAATGAAATAAAAAAAATTATAACTATGAAAAATTTTACGATTTTAATTTGTAAACATTTTAGACGCACATTGTACAATCTTACGAAATTTCCTTAAATTTAAAATTTAAAAAAATTAAAAATAAAATATTAATTTTATATTTTAAAATTTTAAAATTTTAAAATTAAAAATTTATAATTTGAAAATAAAATATAATTTTAAATTTTAAATTGATAACTGAAGATTGAAAATTTGAAATAAAAAATTTAAATTTAAATTTAAAAAAAATAAAAATTTTAAAATTTAAATTTAAATTTATTATTTTAAAATTAAAATTTATAATTTTAAAATTAATAATTGTAAAGTTTAAAATTTGAAAATTAATGTTATAAAATTTAAAATTTTGAAATTTAAATTTTGAATTTTAAACTTTAAAATTTGAAATTATAAAATTTAAAATTTTGATATCCAAAATTTAAAATTTAAAATTTGAATATACATTTAAATTTTAGAATTTATATATATATATATATATATATATATATATATATATATATATATATATATATATATATATATATATATATATATTGAAATTTAAAATTTTATGTTGAAATTTTGAATTTAAAATTTTAAAAATTAAAGTTTAAAATTTGACAAATCTTGGAGGTGAAAATTTTTCTTTAATGGGAATGAATTGTTATTTTACTTTATTTTATAATGTATAGTTTAACTATAATCTAAAAAAATAGTGCTCTTTTTTTATCTTTCAAATATCAAATAGAATAATTTTTTTATGAGTGTAGTATAGTTTATGTGTAAGAAGTATCCAAACGAAACTTTAGAATACAAGAAGACAAACACAGAACACAACCACGAATCAATTTTGAAAAGTATTAGAACACGCTTTCAGCAAATATAAAGCAAAGAAATATTATAAGCCAACTTTATAATGTGACACCCCAATAATTTTCTATTGGATGTGAATAGAATTATGATTGGGTATATAAAAAATATGGATACTAGTAATAATAATTGGGCTTAAACATTTTGGACTGTGGTGTGAGCCCAACGAGTTATTATTGCTAGTGTGTCGGGTCGTTACATTTGGTATCGGAGCCAGTCACCAGTTGGAAGTGTGTGGCGAGTCTCGGCTGAGCCAGGGTCTGAAAGACAAGGTGACAGGCTATGTTAGGGTCTGAATGACGAGGCTAGCAAGACAAGTCTCACATCGCTTGGTGATCTTGGATTGTGTGTGTGCTTGGACTGACGAGAACGTCAGACCTAAAACTGGGGTGATATTGGGTTGTGTGTGTGTTTGGGCTGACGAGAACATCAGACCTAAAACGGGGGGAGTTTGTGACATCCCAATAGTCTCACATCGGATGTCAGGGTCTGAATGACGAGGCTAGCGATATAAGACATGAACACTAGTAATAATAACTAGGCTTAAGCATTTTGGGTTGTGGTTTGGATCCAACGAGTTATTATTGCTAGTGGGTCGGATCGTTACATTTAGTATCAGAGCCAATAACCAGCCGGAAGTGTGTGGCGAGTCTTGGCTGAGCCTGAGTCTAGATGACAGGACTAGCGAGACAAGTCTCACATCGCCTGGTGATCTTAGACTGTTGTGTGTATGTTTGGGCTGACGAGGACGTCAACCCTAAATATGGAGAGTTTGTGACACCCCAATAGTCCTACATCGGATAGGAGTGTGGATGTGTTTGGGTATATATAAGTGTTTGGTCCAGATTTGTCGCCACACATGGCGTACACCATCGGCTAAAATCCTCGGCCGATGAAAGAAATGGTCAACCAAAAAAAGGCCCACGTCCTGATCTAAATCAGTTTCTGTCGCTTGGAAGCA
>CM055075.1:25852768-25870268 GCA_029204045.2 Tillandsia leiboldiana | reverse complement strand
TAATAGCCCAGTACTCTCTCTCTCTCTATATATATATATATATATATATATATATATATATATAGAGAGAGAGAGGGAGAGAGAGAAAGAGGAATTGAGCTCCTATACTTTTAAAAGTATAAGTCATTGGTGTTTGTAGATTTTTAGCTCTTGAATAAAAAGATATCTAGTTAGGATGATAGTGGGTTCCCTGGGTTAAGTGAGTATGCGTAGTTGGTGAAATAGAATAATCTAAGGAATAAAATTAGTCAATGGGTTGATCTAACGGTAGAAAATTTACAAGCACCAATTGCTTGCTTGGTGCTTGTACAAGCATAGTTGCCGGATTCTATATAAAGTAGAGCTTATATACTTTTAACAGCACAAACCCAACTATGCTTGTAAAATTTTTTCCATTGAATTTGTATTGAGATTCGTGCTATTGTACTTTTTCTTTCTCTTTCTTTAGTTAACTTTATAATAACACAAATCTCAATTCAAATTCAATGATAAAACATTTATAAATATAGTTGGACTTGTACTGTTAAAAGTATATAAGCTCTACCATATATATATATATATATATATATAGAGAGAGAGAGAGAGAGGGAGAGAGAGAGAGAGTTCGGCTACTATACTCTTATGAGTAAAACTCTTTTGTATTTATAAGTTTTCGACTCTCGGATGAAGCAATGTGCGGTTAGGATTATAGTAGTCCCTAAGATTTATACTATTTCACCAACAACTTACTAAACCCTAGGGGGACTACTATCATCCTAACCGCAAATCCCTTCATCCAAAAACGAAAAAGTTATGAGTATAAAGAGATTTATATTAATAAGAGTATAGTAGCCCTACGCTATATATATATATATATATATATATATATATATATATATATATATATATATATATATATATATATATATATATATATATATATATATATATATAGTAAAGTTTATATATTTTTAAAAGTACAAACTCATTCATGCTTGTAAATTTTTTATCATTGAATTTGTATTGGGATACGTGTTATTATAAAAGCATTTAAGAAAAGAGTGAAAGAAAGTACAATTGTACAAATCCCAATACAAATCTAATGGTGAAAAATTCATAAACATAGATAAGTTTATATTTTTGAAAGTATATAAGCTCTGCTATATATATATATATATATATATATATATATATATATATATATATATATATATATATATATATATATATATATAGAGAGAGAGAGAGAGAGAGAGAGAGAGACTACTATACTATTAATTATTAAATTATTTGTGTTATTAAATTTTTTATCCTTAGGTAAAAAGAATATGCGGTTAAGACGATAGCAGTCCTATAGAATTTAATGGGTGATTAAAAGAATAAAATGACGTTAGAATAAGTTCAACAATATATCAAATTGTTTTGCTCTATATTTTCAACATTTTGTTTATTTATAACCAAGATTCTTATATCATTTTGTTTCCTATGATAGATCATTATTCTATTATATTTTATGAGTTCGACTACTATACTATCTATAGCACCAAACACTTAGTGCTACTAAATTTTTTTCCAGTTTGATCTACTCCTTTAATCATTTTCATCAATTCATAGCCTAGTTCATATTTTATATATTAGATAAACTATTAATTGATAATTTCATCATTAACTACTTTATTATCCATAATTTGAATTGGACGGAAAAGATCTTATTTGCCCATGTTTTGAAAGGTTTTAGAGGGTACGTACAAAAAAATTGCGGTGCTATGAAGAGCGAAATTTCCCACCATTCGAGCAAACCAATAGAAACAAAAATTAACTATGAAAAACAGAGCTAACAAGCCCAATCATAGAAATTCAGTTGCTTCTTATAAAAAGATAAAATAAAATAAAATGGTGAGGTCGGTGTAAAAATTCATTCATAATAGCATTACCAGAAGAAGCTAAATTCTCTTTCCGTGCGCAAATGCAGTAAGTAGTTGAAGGCCACAAAAGCACTAGTAGAATATGAACTACATTTCTGTCTCAGCTCAAATGGAGCTGAAACTGATCGGTACGCCTAATCCACCAATATAAAAGAACTAAAATCTTACAAAATCCTCAGAGTCCAATCGTCGGCGATTCGAACATTAGGCTTTCGGACGGTGGGTGCGACGGAGCTCGAGCCCGCCCTTAGGTTGAGGGGCCCGAGCTCGATCTCGGCTTCACGATTCCCGGGTTCAATCACGGCATTCTTAGCTCCGGATGGTAATCCCAAAACTATGATCCTCTCAACGACGCAATCTGATGAGAACTTCTTCGCCCCTGAACCGGCCGGCGCAAGGTTGATGGATGTTAGCTTCTTGTTGGCAAAGACAAACCGGCGATGGATGAATGCCCCCTGCTCAAAGTTGTAGCTTTTGCCGTCATCGACGTAAAGCTCTCCTTCAGCGGCAAGCGAACTATTCAAAGCTATAACCTGATCAAAATATTAGAAAATTTATATTGTAAGTAGCGCTCACAAAACAATATAAAAGGTAAAGAATATGCAATAAAGAATGGCACCAGAAACCGTCCCAGTACAGCAGTAGAAAGGTCAATAGCAGCATTTCCATTACATGCTTTATGTTGTTCCCTTCTTTTTTTTTCTTTCATATCATTACTTTTCTGATTTAAAAGGTTAACAGTAAAATCCTAAAGCATTTCAAACGAAGCGCTTCATGTTGTTCGGTTTTGTAACCACTGATGGTACAACAAAATCATGCCAACCCCAATAAGGATAATGCAGTGTGTTTTATGTAGCTTTTGTTTAAGGCAGGAATACGACCTCACATAAAGTTTATTCCAGCGATACTGGCTTAATTTCTGTCAAACGTAATCTCTCTCGATTAACGATTGTATGTAGGGGTTAAATAAGATGTTATTTGTACGTCACCTACCCTCTCCTCTCCAGGCTCTTACATCAATTTTCGTAAGCACACCCACTAGTACATGATTGTGCATACTTACCAACGAGAAACAGCTTCGCCAACAGAATTGTAAAAAAGAACAGATTTCAGTCATGTAGGAAAATTTTGAAGGTGCAAAAGGGCATCCAAAATCATAGTTATGCAAAAGAGGGAATAACGAAGAGCCATCTTGTACGATTGTACAAAACATGCAAAGCAGGGACACAAACCTTGTCGCACAAATTACTACTAGAAAGGTAGGCAGATCAATCTGATGAGTACCACAGTAAATCAAATTGAAAAATTGAACCAGATACTTGTATCAAAATCAGATAGGTAAAAAGATGAATAGGACCCGTCTCTAGCACTACTCAAAACCCGTTATATGCATGTAAAGATTATTCAAAATAGAGTAGACACTGGAGATAAAATACCAATTCATTTTTGAGCCAAATAATTGAAAAAAGGCTCAAATTTCAGGATATTTAGCTGGAGCAGTAGTTCATCCAAAACAGCAAGGTCACATGATAAGCAGTACAATCAAATTGGGCTTGAAGACTATACAGAAGTAGACATTGAAAGATCACTAAGCATCATGATGGAAATCACACTGCATGAGAATATAAAACATGAACAAGGATACAAAAAACATACCAGAGTGTAAGGATCATTCACCATCTGGGTGGAACTTCGCCTGAATCTATCTTTCCTTGGTACGATTGTACCCGCTCTCTGGAAACTTGGTATGCTATCTTCTCGAACATCCAGTTTGTGGGAAGCACTTCCACCATACACAACACCATCTCTCAGGCTGTACCAGGATTGCTCGCCAGGTAAATAAACCGACACAGACTTCTCCCTCTGTCCAATATCATAGGTACATCCAAAAGAGTTACATCAACTTGCAGTGCAATACAATCACAAAAAAGATAAAGAAAACAAAAAATGTAACAAGAGTGACTAGATAAGAAAGATACCTCCTGATAAATTCCCTGTACCAGCAGACTTGGCCCAACCATGAAAGCCTCACCATTGTTGTATGTTTCTTTATCATCAGCAAATTCCAGCCATAAAGGACGCATTACTGGGACTCCGCTGACACTAGCCTCTCGGAATAGTGTATAGAAGTACGGTAATAATGAATACCGCAAGTGTACCGCCTCTCTAATCAAAGCAGTGTTTTTCTCTCTGCAGACATTTGTAAAAAAGACAGCCGAGTCTCAAAACTTCTGAAACAACAATTAATTACAGAGAATGCCAACCCTTCTAAGGTGAGGTTCTGCTTAGATACTGTTGAAATCAAAGAAAAACCAGAATTTCTTTATCCAAAAAAATATTAAAAAAATTTATCAGCTCGGGTTAGATGGTTTCATAAAGAAACTGACCACCAGAACATCTATATTAGCAAGATAGTAAGAATAATATATATCTTATGCTGCAAAATTGAAACATTCTTAGATGCATCTCATAGCCGAAGAAATTGAGTTCAGTTTCAACATTGGTCAATGTTTATCATTAGAGCACCAGTGAATTCAGGATCATGAATCCATGAGAAAGATCTACGCTTCCAATGTGGAACATCCCAAAGTGGATGCATATGAACCGAAAACTAGTTTATTCCTAAATAATAGAGCTTCACCCTAGCAGATGATCGAACTGCAGGTAAAGGACATCCAGCAAGATTCTTCAGCAACTAGAAAATGGGTGGTCTAGTTTCTAGCCCTATTTTATGCTAGGCTTGTTTAGCAAAAGCAAGCTTTCTTCTAGCAATACTTTGCAAAATTACTGAAAAGAGGGTACCAAGGAGAGGGATATTAAGGAGCTAATACATCAGATCGTCATTCAAGACAACCCATTTAGGCATAGAAGACTGAAGCAACCGATAACTAGAACGTCAAGACCAAATGCCCAACAATGATGGAGGAAACACCAGCAAATAAGCCTCAAATCTAGAGGTCTGGCAATGACAAGAAGACGAACTAGAAGCACCCAAAGCATGCTCAAGTCACCCCGACCTTTGCAAGTGTCAAAAGCAACTTTGCAAGGCGGCAAAACTCCTAACGCTCCTCCCATAACTCCTAAGAAACATCACACTAACGGTGATATCAAGAACTCAACACGAGAATGCACAAATTTACAGATAGTTGAATACCCGAATAACCAAGGCTCCCGTCTCTTGGTGTCGAGATGGGCATGGGCTCTAAAGAAGGGGTAAAAGGCACCAAGCTGGTACCACCGGACCAACAGCTCTGGTTCCGGATTACCAAAGAATCCGCCAACATCCGCACCTGTATAAACAGTGATATCAGACAAAACCACCACTAAAGAAGCAAACCCCGACGGTCGTAATGTTGGTCTACTCACCAGAGAATGTCAATCCAGTGAGACCAAGCGTTAGAAGCATCGGAACTGAAGCTCTGAGATGGTCCCAGTCGGCAGTATTATCTCCGGTCCAGACTGCTCCGTACCGCTGACTGCCGGCAAAGAAAGCCCTCGACAGAACAAATGGCCTGTCCTTCCCATCACCACGCTTTAGAAGTCCGTTCGATGTAGCCATATGGAAGTAATATCCGTATGCATTGTGCAGTTCACGGTGTTCTACATTTCCATAGTGGATGGCGTCTCTGGGCATGGTTACCTAATAATGAACACACGACGAACTAAATGCGGATGTACAAAGTATCGTTTGCGACAAAGTATTGAATTGTATTGTATCAAAACAAGATAGCGAAGGATTCGGAATTGAAAGCAATGAATTGCAATGGTTTGAAATCATAAAATTAGAGCACTAGTGAATTAGAAACATAAGTTGAACACGAAAGGGCAGCACCTCGGGGCCATTGAAGACCGAAGGCTCGTTCATGTCGTTCCATATGTAGAGCGAGGGAGTGGAGCCCTTGTAGCTCTGAAAGGAGAACTTATCCGCCCACCACTCGCGAATCTCCGGGTTAAACATATCAGGGTACGATGAAGACCCGGGCCAGCACCACCCCTCGAAATTGTTCCCCGAGGCGTCCTTCACGTAGTACCCGTTCTCAGTGGCCTCCTTGTGCACGAAGTAGGAGTCGTCCCGCTTGATATGCGGGTCGACGATGGTCACCATGTGCCGCCCCTTGGCGGCCAGCCTCTGCTGCATCTGCTCCGGGTTGGGGAACAGCGCGCGGTCCCACGTGAAGTAGCGCTTGCCGTCGGCGTGCTCGATGTCGAGCCAGAGCACGTCGTAGGGGATGTCGTGCTCGTCGAAGCCGGCGTCGACGGCGGCCACGTCCTCCTCGTCGCGGTAGTTCCAGCGGCACTGGTGGTAGGCGATCGCGAACTGCTGCGGCATGGCGGGGGCGCCGGTGACGCTGGCGTACTGCGCCAACACGTCCTTGGGGCCGGGGCCGACGAAGAAGAACGCGTCGACGACCCCGGCCTCGCACATCCAGAGAGTGTCGACGCGCCCCAAGGCGGCGGGCGATGATGCGGGATCGGCCCAGCCGGGGGCGAGCACGTCGATCTGCATCTCGGCGGCGTTGAGCCAGAAGAAACCGGAGGAGGATGAGCCGTGGGCGAGCATGAAGGGGATGGAGCCGTAGAGGCCGAAGGGGGAGTCGGCGAGGTACTCGAAGACGTCGAGGTTGAACAAGCGGTAGGGCTCGGAGAAGTCGACGCCGGGGCCGCGGGTGGGGCGGAGGGCGAGGGAGGAGGAGAGGGCGTGCTCGGGGACGCCGTAGACGAAGTCGGCGCCGTGGAAGGAGACGTCGAAGGAGACGGACTGGGGTCCGCGGGGTCTGGAGTCGGTGTGGCTGCGGAAGCGCTCCTTCCAGTCGCCATCGCCTTCGCCGTCGCCGTCGCCGTCGCGCGGCGGGCGGAGGGTCTCGAAGTCGAAGAGGCCGAGGGAGTTGAAGGAGAGGACGGGGTCTCCGGAGGGGGAGCGGCGGACGACGAGCTCGAAAGGGTCGTGGCGGAGGGCGGCCTCGAAGGCGGGGGAGATGGGGAAGGTGGAGAAGCCCGGGGAGGAAGAGGAGTCGATGCGGGGTAGGCGGAGGCGGAGGCGGTCGTCGACGTCCGGGAGGAGGACGTCCGGGACCCGGAAGCGGCGGCTGCCCGAAGCTGTCTTGAGTTCGTCGATTTCGAAGCGGAGGATGCCGCCGTGGAGGGCAGACAGGCGGAGAATGAGAGGGTTTGGGGAGGAATCGGAATCGGAATCGGTGGCGACGACTTCTCGGATGGGCTGGGAGGGGAGGAGGATGGCTGAGAGGGAGCCGTCGGCGAGGGAGACGTCGGCGACGGAGAATGATGGCAGGGAGTGGGGAGGGCGGGACCGGGCGCGCTTGCAGAACGGGGTCTGGTCGCAGTTCCGGAACTCGTCCTTCTTCCACGCGGCGGTGGAAGAGACGACGAGAAGGAGGAGGAAGAGAACGGGAGATCGGGGGAGCATGGTGGTGGTGGAGTGGGGAATGGAAAGGATCTGTTGTGCTTGATTTAGAAACTCTACAGTATGATAATTGTTGATTGATTGGGAAACAGAGTCTAGCTCCCTGGATGAGTTTGGGATGTGTTTAGAAAAGGAGGATCTTTGCTTCGTTGCAAACTAGGGTTGGTTTGACGGATTGTATTGTTAACAGGGGATTAGAGTCGCTTGACTCGGTGACAAAAAAAATGTTACAACTAATCAATCAGGCGCCCAGCCTGCCAGGTCTTTCTTCCTTCTTTCACTATTTATAAAATTTTCAATTTTTTTATTTTTACATAAACTATTTATTTATATTATTGTTAGGATAAATGGCATGTTTCGTCTCCAAACTATGAAACGATACGGATGATAATATTTTCGTTTTTAAATTTTAATTTATTATAATTTTTTATTTAAATTTTTAATTTGTTGTAATCAGATCTTACAATTTAATATAATTAATTAAATATTAACATATTTCTAAATGTAAAAATAATATGATATCTTAATTATTAAAATATTATCAATCGTAGTATTGTCACGTCACTTCTTACATTAGTATTTAGTGGTCTAAATTGAATTATAAATTTAATTATAATTATTTTGACAGTTTAAGTCAAAAATCAAAATAAATTTAAATTTGGGAATAGCAATTTACCTTTATTTTTAAAAGTATTGTAGCTCAATTAAGTTATAATATATATACAGTCGGTTACTATACTTGTACAATAACAATCGGTGTTTGTAAGTTTTCTATATTTATCTTTTTGACTAATTTTATTTCTTAAATTATTTTATTTTACCAAACACTCACTTAATCCAAGGAATTTACTATCATCTTAACCACTCATCTTTTCATATAAGAGCTAAAAATTTACATACAAGTACCAATGACTTGACATTTATGAGAGTATACGAGCTCAATTCTATAGAGAGAGAGTCTAGCTATTATGCTTACACAAGCACCAAGCAATTGGTGCTTGTGAATTTTTTACCGTTAGATTTATTCTTGTGACTAATTTCATCATTTAGATCATTCTATTCCACCAACCACTTACTTAACCCAAAAAGCACACTATCATCCTAATCACACATCTTTTCATTTAAGGGTTAAAAAACTACATAGGGGTATATAGGCAATTGCCCCTTTTAAAAATATAGAAGAGAGAGAGAGAGAGTGTAGAGCTTATATACTTTTAAAAGCATAAGTGAAAATATGCTTGTGAATTTTTTACCATTAGATTTGTATTGAGATTTGTGCTATTTAATTTTTCTTTCTCTCTCTTTAGTTGACTTTATAAAATCACAAATCTCAATACAAATCCAATGGTAAAAAATTCACAAGCACATTTGTGCTTATGCTTTGGAGAGTATATAAGCTCTACTATATTATAAAATCACAAATCTTAATACAAATCCAATGGTAAAAAATTCACAAGCACATTTGTGCTTGTGCTTTGGAGAGTATATAAGCTCTACTATATATATATATATATATATATATATATATATATATATATATATATATATATATATATTGGCTGGAATTTTATTAATAGTACCAAGTCATTAGTGCTATTAAGTTTTTAACCGTTGAATTAAAAGATGTGTGGTTGAGATGATAGTAGGCCCTTAGATTTAATAGGTGGTTGAAAAAATAGTAAAATCTAACGGATGAAAATAATTAAAGGGGTCGATATAAGGGTAGAAAACTTGATAGCACCAAATATTTGGTACTATCGATAGTATAGTAGCCGGACTATATATATATATATATAGTAAACCCTAGGGGACCACTATCATCTTAACCACACATTTTTTAATCCAAAGGCTAAAAACTTGATAGCACCAATGACTTGATGCTATCGATAGTATTCTAGCCTAATTTTATATATATATATATATATATATATATATATATATATATATATATATATATATATATATAGTAGAGCTTATATATTTTCAAAACTATAAGCTCAACCATGTTTGTAAATTTTTTATCATTAGATTTGCAACTAAAAAGAAATAAAAAAATAAATAACACAAATCTCAATACAAATTCAATAATAAAAAATTTACAAGAATATTTAAATTTCTGTTTTTGAAAGTATATAAACCCTATTCTCTTTCTCTCTCTCTCTCTCTCTCTCTCTCTCTCTATATATATATATATATATATATATATATATATATATATATATATAAAGTAAAAAAGTGAAATCGTTATATCTTGGCAATCAGTAAATATATTATAATAATAAAGAGGTTTTGTTATTCTCATTCTCTCTTACTTATAAGAATTTTGATTAGTCCCTTAACAAAAATATATAAATTCAAATATAAAATATGTGATATTTTTCAAATACTGAAACAAACAATCTCCTAAAAATATCATAATTTTAATACTTCTAATTTATCAACGAACCGCAATTAATATTATTAAACATAATCTAAAATATAAATAAATAAATAAATAAAAACTATAATTTATAATTTTTTAACAGCATATTAGGTGGATAAATTGCGGATTAAGTTTAATTGATTGATGGGTGAAATTGGTTTTTCAATAACCTTTCGATCAAAAGTGTTTATATATCAAATAATTTGTGCAAATTTTTCTATAATATATTATTTTTTTAATTTGCCTTTCTGTCTTTCAAAAATTTATATTTTGTCTTCTTATAATTACAAAATTATTTTTAAAACATTTTATCTTCTTGTAATTACGAAATTATTTTGAAAAGACAATAAAATTACCAGGACAGGCGAAATAACCGGTAATACCTTATCCGTCTTTATGTAATTTAGACTTTAATATATTATAGTTTCTAACACTTCCACTTTTTTAACTATTACAATCAATTCTCATGACCCAATTTAACCGATTAAATATTAAAGTATTACTAATCCAAAAATAATACAACATCATAATTATTGTTGGATCATCAAATCAACCAAATTAGGTTGTAAAGTTTAATTACAATCTTTCAAAATTTTAAATTAAAAATTATAATAAATTAAAATTAAAGAACAAGTATCACCCAACTCATAGTTTAAAGACCCATAGTGTGATTTAGTCAAATTTTACAAAAAAATAAAAAACCGTTTAAAATGTATGATATACATTTCATTAATCTAATAGATAAAATTATTTTAATCATCACATCATATATCTCAAAAAGACATGAATAGTATTACTCAAATTTTACACAGTCGAGTTGTCTCGGACCCACAGCGGGTCGTGTTGGGTTCATTTCGAATTGGCCCATATAGATATTTTTAATATAAAGGATAATCCGATCCGAAACCAACCCGATCAATTGTCACCCTCATCCGTATTCATAGACAACACATAAGATGAGACTCCAGCAACTGGGAGATGAACATGAGCAGAACCCCAGGCCACGTCTTGAAACCCAGAGGATTGAAAGATTTGCCCAAACCGACGGAATCCGGCCAATCTGGACAGGGCCCAAACGAAACTCGCTCGGTCATAGCACTAGGATTCCGGCCACAATATCAACACAAGGCAATTACGTCCAGTTAAGTAGCTAAAGATGATTACAACTCGCATGCCCTACTCACCTAAACAGAGACCCTGGTCAGGTGCCTGCAACCGAGCAGTTCGATATTTCAATCCCCATGGCAGAGGAAGCACAAGGAACACTACATAATGCCCTGCTGAGACATAAAGTTCCAGTAATCTATGTGCACTGCAGTATCCAAATTTACTTGCTTAAATAAAATCTTACTAGTATTACTGTCAAAATTTTGTGCAAACAGTAAGGTAATGCGATTCGATAACTTTGAATGAATTTTGGATGACTCCGTGTTGGTGAGTTACATCACTTAACTCAAGAACAGTTACCCGCTTTTGTGAGAATTTGCTTTTCTTTTCCTTTCTTTGAGAATATCAATCTTCGCGGTCTTTCTTTCCTTGTGGATCTGAAAGATAAAGAAAAAGGCAAGAAAAAAGTGTTGACTTAAAAATGTTCATTAAGGAGAAGATTAATGAGGTTATTACGCATAAAATTTAAGCTAAATACTTAAATGAAAAGTGTCTTGTGTATATTGATTTTGTCATAAATCCCCTAGGAAGGATTTCAGTGTCCGATAGTTTGGATCATGACAAACATGTGTATCCTGCAGACTGATATTAACACGGTCCAAATCCCGTGCCGTGGGCACAACTCAAAACCAGGGATTGAAGTGCCGACCGTGCCGAGCGGCACGTACCGTGCCCCGACAATAGGGGCACGGTACGGGGAGTATCTACCCCCGTTTCGGCGATACCCACTGGGTATCGCTCGAGACAGCGTGCCGAACATGCCGTGCCAACCGTGCCGAGATTTTCTTTTCCTTTTTTTTTTTTTAACATGATTTTACAGTAAACATATGGTTAAATACTTATTATACTTGTGAATTTTATTATTATATTATTATTTTTACTTTCTATGATGTATAGTTGTACTTTATATATAAAAAAAGTTATCAATATATTAATTGATGATTATAATAAGCTATATATGGCCAATATTTATAATTTTTTGATTAAATATTTCAAAACAATATTATAAGAGCTTATTGGGAACAAAAAAAACAAAAAAAAAACCGTGCCAGAGCGTGCTACTAGGAGGTCATGCGTATCCATCGGCACGCAAACGTGCCACGTGTCGGCACGGAAGCGTGCCCGTACCGTACCGTGCCAGGCGGAGAGCGGCACACCCCCGTGCCACGGCACTTAATTCCTTGCTCAAAACCCATATTATATGAAAATCTTTCAACCGAGTTTGTTAAAAGGATCCAGATTTTGACGAAATAAAAGGTGTCAAAACTGAGAATGTATGATTTTAGTGATCATTAATGAATAGATCTTTTTTAGTTTTACTCATTTTAAGCAACATGCATACATTTGCATTACAAAGAAAATGAAAAAAGGAACTAATTCAGCGAGAATTTAGCTTTCCTCAAATTCTCATCCTTAAACAGTCACTTGTATGGTTCTCGGGAAATTCCCAGATAGAGGGACTGCCTATTGGTGGATACTTGTAGATTAATGACCATCAGCGAGCTGCATAGGCATACTACTAAGAACACTAATTACAAAATTTTCAGGTTTCAGGCAGCTGAAACTGTTCTATTCAACTATTGTTCAGTTTCGACCAAATTTCGTTGGTTTAGGCCGAGACTAGCCATGAACCTTCTTCAAGGTTTCCTTACACTTAGAACTTGCATAATCATGAGCTAGGACAAAATACCCCAAGAATAATCCATAGAACAAGTGTTTCCTAGTATCCAAAAGTTTCAATACGAGATTGGCAATACTATTCAGCAACATAGTCTAATATGATATATCGAATTTCCAGAAGCATCGCAACAGCTTTTCCTTAAATACTTAGTTTGCACTTTATAAGTGCGTAAAACTTTTTGATGAATTTTTCAAGCCGCTCAAAGTTACCAAATCCTGAATTCATAGGCTTGTGCTGATTTTCCTATTTGCTTTTAGTAAATTATTTTGCTGGATTTTCCACAACCGTTCAAACAAAACCTAAACTCAAAGGCTAGCGCTGCAATGTCTAACAACTGGTAGAAGTTTAATCGAGTTATAAACTGGTAGACAGAAATCTGCTGATCATAAGCAAATGAAAAAACAAGTGCGATAATTACCTGAATAGCCTCCAAAACACCCCTCTTTTTACGTGACATAGAAACCTTCGCAAGGTTAAGAGCGTCCTCTTCAATGTGATCCATTTCCGCAGTAGTACCTTCCTCCACATCTTCAGATGGCTTCTCCATGTTCTTGCTTGACAAAGATGAGTAATAAGTTCCTTCGACTTCCATCTTCAACTCGTCATGGTACTGCTTCTCAAGAATCGCCAACTGGGGCAAACAAAGTAAGAGAACTTTCAGGTCATATTGTCGTACAGAATGTAAAGTGCAAGCAGAGTAACCTAAAACAGTATAGACCTTTCGCTGCTTCTCAGCAGCTTCATTAGCTTGGGCTCGATCAATAATTCCTTCAGCCAAAAGATTCTGAGGGTTGTCTAAATCTTCGTTATCAACACCTGGCAATGGTAAAACTTGATTTCTAGCAGCAGCCTGGAGTCTCTTTATTGTCTCCGCGTATTCAGGAACATAGCCCTCAGCCTCATTATCAACAAAAGGAGACAAATGTGGTGGAGGAACCCTGTTACACAAGATTTAAAAGTAAAAAAGTAAACAGGCAATGAAAAACAATAGAAAGGAGAGGTAAACTTAACGCAAACAAATATCTGCCTTTTCTGACAGCTAGATCATGTGACTTGCAAAGGGAATTGCTGGTCTTAGGTGAGGTAGGATAGCCACTACTGTGTCCGATCAACTGTAATGTGGCAGACAATCGGGTAGCATTGGATGGCAACAAGGGTAATGAGAGTTTGTGCTGAAGAATCGCCCACAAATAAAAGTCTACCAACAATCAAAGTTCATCAAACCATGAAATTTGCCCCCTTCTGACATGTATCTTCATGCCTTTACTTTACAACTTGTGAATATCTGTATTCAGCACCAGATAATTACTTGGTCCAACAGGAACACCCCCTTGCCATATATCACCATTACCTCACCTCTTATATTTCAAAACAAATCTATAGGAGGCTTTACTGAAGCGAGAGGGTCAAAAGTACAAAATTGTCATTGCTCAACCATCAACCAAAAATCCATTAATCTCTGGCAAGTCTCAAACTATATCCTCTTTTCATCCTTTTACTATCGCATTCGCTCTTTCTCCTCCCTCTTTTATTTCCAATTTGTTATGCACGTTTAGTAACCACCAACAACCTCACTTCCCTACACTTCTTTAAGTAGAATCCCATCAAATTGGAAATTGTAGTTGGATCTGCTCAACTAGCTATATCATTTTAGGTACAATAAAGTACTAATACTTTTCATTAGGTTATCGTAAGTTCTTCTACACCCTAATCAAGAATAAAGGTCATTTGTTTGATCTCATTCTCACTAAAATAAAGTAAGAGTTAAGATAAGTCAGCAAACAAAGAAAATTGCTTCATCCAATCACTCAGAAGCCTGCAAAAACACATGGATGAAAACAAATATATAAAAGTAAAGCATGGGACAAAATAAATCCACATTGTTTCAGACTTACGACAAAAGTCATCCCCCAAAGTTGAAGATGATGAAAAAATACAGAATTGTATCAAGAAATGTATATAAAGAATAGCAGAATATCCTCCTCAGGTTTCAAAAGAATTTTTTTGTACTTCTCAAAATCCCAGTAAATTGAGCACTACGAGAAAAATATATATTTAGCGCAAATATATCACCAGTTTATTCTCCAAGTACCACAAAGCGAACAAAAGCAACAACTTGTAGCAACGTAGTTCCAATAAAATTTAAAAAGACGATGATCTCAAATGTTAATAAGAGATGGAAAGCCAAATGCCATCCGTCTTTGCTATTGTATTATTACCAGAAGCATTAGATGGCACTGTCGATAAGAGTAGAAATATATAATCTGCATTTTTACCTTCCGACCAAATATCCCTCCGTCGGTAAAATGATCCGGGCATTTATGCAATCGTACACCCATTGTGGTTGAACATATTCTCTAGATAGAAAAATATGGCCTTGTGTTGGCCTGTCGACAATCTGGATAGCACAATTGCAGAACCAAAATGAATAGTAAGTCTATGAGAAATTCAATACCAATAAAATTATGCGATAAAAAGAAAATGAAAAAGTGGCTGCATGAAGTATGCTTACAACTACCAATAAACTTCGCCAGCCTAACTAGCAGTTCGAAGCCATTATCAATCAACCACATTGCTAGTAACTAGTCCATCAGAAAGCATTTTTCCATTTCAACCCTTCCTACTTTATTTACTTAAGTTTTCTCGCTGCTGCATTTAGTTAAATGCAGTAACAATTAAAAAAAGACAAACTCTTCCTTATTTATTTAATTCATTTTTCCTCTCTGCTGGATTTAATTAAATGCGGTTACAACTCGAGAAAGACAAAAGTAAAAAGAGAAAATATTCTATATGACTTGTTATCATGACCTAGCAAAGTGTGTAAGCATACTGCACTTGAAAATTATTATTAACTGGCAAACATAACCCATATGTCAAAATGAAAACAAAAGGGAAACACATTAAGTTTCAACACAATTATGAGCTATAACCCTACGTGGACAGAATCAACCAAAACCTACCTGATGAGTGATGTCTTCATCTGCCTCTTCATACGGAGATCCCTCCCCCTCCCAAGAAACCACTCCTCCAAAAGCAGGAATTATAAATAAAAGCGAGTCTTTGGGAGCCTGGAATTAGAAGTACAAAACATGAAACGAAACCAAAACCATAACAACGCCCCTCTGACAGCAAATCCAGCAAATACCCAAGAACAGGAAATTTTGCATAATGAAGCTAAAATAGACCTAATAAATCAGGAAGTGCTTTAAAATGTGAAAAATGCACACCTCACGGCCTAAGAAGAACTTCAAATTTTTGAAAAAAAATTTGCACTCTTTTGTATCCTCATCATCTTCATCTGCTCCAGTAGCATCCTCTATGAGATGCATTAAGGCACCCGGTTCGTTACCCGGGACCTGATGCTGGAGCTCAGCAAGCTCAGAGTCATCATTTCCTGTATCCATTTTGTCGTCCTCAACTTGCTTTTTGTCTCCACTGGAAACGATGGCATGAGAATCCACAGACCTTCTTCCAGAGCTAGCAGATATGTATCGAAATAAGCTATAAAGCTCTGAGAAAAATATGACAAGCTAAACGTTGTTAATACCTTGAAATGAATTTAAAGAGAATCACCAAGAGTGCACAATTGACAAAAAAAATAAAGAAAATCAACCAGATAAATCTACAGCAGAGTTTAAGTAAAAACGTTGAGCAGAATATAGTTCGGAAGGATATGATGCAACAAGAAGCATTTACCTGCTGCTAAAGCTTCAAGCCGAGGATCCAGAATAGGAGGATATTTCACGTTTATAGAATGATAAAGCTTGAAGTTCACAAAACCTAGAAGAGCCTGCAAAGAGTTTTGAGTCAGGATACTAAGAGATGAAAATCCGCTGCAGAATCAAGAGAAACAATACACAAAGACGAAAGCACTCAACATATGTTGTTTTAACATTTTCAGATATTTCAATATGCACCATCCACAGTTGAGCACATTGAACAAACAAAGAAAATCTCCAAGCATCCATGCTCAAGAAAATTTGTGTCCCATTCCACAACATAGCTTTCTCTAAACTAGATTGATCCATCCCTATCTAGTTCAGCTGTATTCTCCAGCTCTATGAACCAGCTACATGAACAAAATCTGCTAATTGCAGAACATCCTACAATCACCTACTTTTATAAAAAAAAAATAATCATGCTATCCAACCAATGCAATTAAACTGTACTAATACAATACAAAAACTGAGTAATTATACCAAAGCCACAATAAACACTTTGGAAGTGTTAAAAAACTAGGGAGCTTCTAAACAAAATCAATTCCTCACTCAACACCAAAAAATATAATTAGTAGCTAAACTGAACTATATAAATGTTAGCACACGATTTGCCAACAAACTACTGCATGCACCCCTATCTAAATATGCAGTCCAGACCTAACTGACATCATAATCCATAAGTTAATCGAAGTGATCTTGCTGCAGATAGTAGTGACTCATATCTAAATATGCCACTCTAACCAGACCTAATTGGCATCATAATCCGAAACATAATCCAAGTGATCTTGTTGCGGAAAGCTGTGAGATGGGAATCAAAGAGAACTTCCACTATTTACCTCATTGAACTCAAGAAACGTAAGCATGACTCTGAAGTCGACATCATCGGGAAGTACTTGTTGCAGTGGATGTGGCGTCAACCATGTGATCTTTTCACCCTCAACCTCAGCCTGGGCTAGAAAATACTTAAAATTAATATTTATCTACAACAGCAGGACAAAGTAGAAATGGCTATAATATACAATCAAAGGTGTGAAATACATGCCATTACCTGATAATATATGCCTTTCACAGATACAAACGTCTTTCGAAGGCTATGGGTTCTAGCAATATAGGCTTGCCATTCCTTGCTTAACCTGATTAAGACAAAACAACATATCCAGAGTGATTAATTATACGACAGTAATA
>CM055075.1:25705268-25850268 GCA_029204045.2 Tillandsia leiboldiana | reverse complement strand
CGCATATATATATATAGAGTTACACTACTATGCTTTCGAAAGTACGAAGGGTTCTGTGATTGCAAGTTGTTTTCGATAATGAGACATCCAATTCAGCGATAGGCTCCATTAGACATGATCTACAGTGTTGGAACTATATAAAAACCAAATTTCATAAATTTTTAACTTTGTTTACCTAACAAACAAGCAGCTTCAAAACGAACGACTGAAAATAAAAATTCCATAAAAAACAGTGAAAGAAGGCTTAAATTTCAAATCAGAAATATTGATCTTGCTTTTGATGGTAAGTAGAACTTTTTATTAAAATTTCACCTGATTTGGATTGTTCTACACCGTTAAACTTACAAATGTACCACATTGGGCATTAAAATAGTCAATTTTTTAGACCCTTTGATCACTTGATAAATGATGTCCAAAAATTATAAAATTTAGTTTCTAAATAATTCTAACAATGTAGATCATGCCTAACGGAGCCGACCGTCGAATGGGATGTCCCATCATCGAAAACAACTCACAAGCACAGAGGATTCCGTGCTTTCGAAAGCACAGGAGACGTATTATATATATATATATATATATATAAAATTGAGCTTCTATACTTTTAAAAGTACCAAGTCATTGGTGCTTGTAGGTTTTTAGCCCTTGGATAAAAAGATGTGTGGTTAGATTGATAGTGAGCCCCTTGGGTTAAGTGAGTGGTTGGTGGAATAGAATGATCTAAGTGATGAAATTAGTCAAAGGGGTAGATCTAATAGTAGAAAACTTACAAGCACCAATTGCTTGGTACTTGTACAAGCATAGTAGCCGAACTCTATATATATATATATATATATGCACACACACAGACACGTGTGTGTGTTCACAAGAATGATATAAAATGGCAAGAAATTGTGCCAAGCTGAAGAAATTGATACCTCATGCAGTTGTGGATACGTCCCACTTGAATGTGTTCACCTTCAGCAGCAGGCAATGCCGCAAATAGATGAACCATCGTGAGGCAATCATCCAAGTCCCGCAGTGCATCAATAAAAGTTGGGTACCTAAAAAGCCACATGCAAAATAACAAAATTATTGAAGTTTGAATAGTAATCAAGAGTAAAGTTGGAAAATCACACGCCTTTAGCCACCTCTGACGACTCTAAGTTTCTCAAGGGAAAAAAAAACAAACCTTTCTAGGATAAGCCTATCAAGCTTGTAACTTGGCCGGCGATCCACCAGCCTATCTGCAAGCTCCCTATTCCTCTTTGCTTCAGCCTTCCTTATCTTTCTATTGTGGGCCCTCATATCCCTGGGGAACAATCCATACAGATCATGAATCTGTAGATATTGATATACAGTACAATACAAGAAGCATGAAAAACTTAAAAAGAGTGCATAGTTATAAAACTTGTTTACTGCTGAATAAAAGATACTAATATATACCAGTGACATGGCCGTACTATGGAAATATCAAAATTGAGATTCTTACATAAATAGTATCTTAAATTTAACAGAGTTAAGAAAGAGAAAACAGTATCTAACATCAATAGCAGTTATGCCAACTATATATGAGTCAAGATCAGTGTTGTGAGGCAAATTAAACTGTTGAACATCATACATGTATGGCATACTACTACACAAACATCTACAATCTATAATAGACCAATCTATTACAAAGGACGGTCTTTTTCATCATGAAGTTCTGGATACCAAGACATTTGACATGACATCCACCTCTAAAGTTTATAATCCATACTCAATATACCTATTAATATATTGTAAACAAAACCCAAACTCACAACATCACATCCTTAACATCACAAATTATGTAGTCTAAAAAGAGCCAACAGCCCACTAAACTCATCTAGTCTTAACATCATAACAAATAAAGCATCAACATCATGTGAAAGATGTTCTATGCCGCTCTTTATCCCAACCCCTACTAGTAAAGTCACAAACTAACTTAACAGGATTCAGAGTAACTACATATTGTAATCTCTACAGTACTCTAGGCACATAAGGTTGTATCACAATCTGATTAAGCACCTAAATCTCCATGCTAGGATCACCTGCTAATTCCAAATCCCACAACAAAAATGCTTATCATAATTTCATAAGTAGTGATCGATGCCGCCGCATATGATAGTCATAAACATGTTTTCAAAGTGTACACAATGGCAAATATGCCGTCTCCTCTCATAGCATGTTCCTACTATTATACCATTTTTTAAGAGATCTCACTTTGCTTAAAAAGTACCATTTTTTTATCATTCATATCTCTATTGCAATATCAGGAAAATAAGATAACATGGAAGGCATCATAGCAATAGTAACTAATTCTAACTCAACAAATAAAATCATCAAAAACCGGTCTACCAAAACTTCTGTCGCAGAGGCTCATGAGCAAGAAACTGGATGTCCTTCATAAGGTAATACGTCTTGTTATTCCCTTCAACCTTTTTCTTTGGCTCCCGTGGGAAGATCCCCTTGAGTATGCATAGCTTCCTGCACAAATTTTAGAACTAGGAAAAACTAAGGGGCAATTTCTGCATTCCATATCTATTTTCTAACATTTTTTAGTTTGAATTCTATCGATTAAATGCAAAAGTTAACCATAGGCGAATAGATTATAAATAATCCAGAAATTAACCATCAGCCCAACCCACTCAATTGTATAGAATTTGAAATTAAGAGAAAAAAAAAAAAAAAAAAAAAAAAGCAAAGAATAGAAGCGTAACCAAACAAAGCCTACTTTTTTTTTTCGCTCTACAACTTCTGCTTTCCGCAGCAACAAGAAAGAGTCTGCAGCTTCTACTGCAGTAGGAAGCTGAAATGAGACTCTAAAAGATTCAATTTTGTGTTGCAGCAGAAAGCAGAAATGTGATTCTGAGCCTCACCAAAAAGGCTCAAATTGGGTGTTCCTAACAAAAAGCAGTTAGAAAGGTTCAAAAACAGTGCTTCTCCTAAAAGCACTTGTTCCTACAGCAGAACCGAACAAACCCTAGGAGGAGGAGGGAAATCGTAAAGAAACCTGAAAGCCTGGAGGCTGATCTGGAGATATCGCACCGCCTTCGTCCTGGTGATGTACTTGGCAGCGTTCCCCTCCTTCTTCTTGCCCTAAAATTCTCACAAACCGTAGAAGATCAAATTACGATAATTGATTGAGATGGATCAAAAAAAATTGAAAAAAATGAGAGAAAACAAACAAATTACCGCGGGTCTGTAATGCTTCGGCATCTTCGCGCGATCGAGGAGTGGATGCGAGAGAGAAAGAGAGAGAGAGGAGAGATAGTCGTAAGGGTTTACTAACCCTAACCCCAACGAGAGAGAGATAGAGAGAGAGGCGGCGGGGAAAGGGTTTTAGGGTTTTTATCGACCGGTCCGGTCTGGATTGGACCGGTCCGGTCTGGGTTGGACCGGTCGAAGCCCGAGCCTGGATGATGTCCCCAGCTTACTATCCAAATAGATGGTTTCTGTGCTGGAAAAATAAATAAATAAAATAAAAATTGTATGCAATGGAAATGATCTCAACTTTGGATGACTTTTCTATAAATAGTTAATAAAAAAAATTATTCAATATTTAAAGGTTAGAATACAGAAGATTTTTTTTCTAAATATTTAATTTTTTTTTCCTCCTAATTTTTAAAAATTTATATTTTATCTTCTTAAAATTTTTAGTTGATGTATTTAACCCCAGCTCTCTTAAGGTTCTGTCACTGTTCTATCCATTTCATATAATTTATACTGAAAACACTTTTTAAAACAACATAAATATATTTAAAATTTATTTTTTTCTTTATAGCATGCATAAAAATAATTTGATTATTTTGTCTTCTTTATTGAGAGTGTAACCTCTTGAAAAAAAATTTAAAATTTTGAAGGTGCAGACTATAAGATTTTAAAAATCTGTGACAAAAAATAAATAAATAAAAAAAGAAGAAGAATACTTACATAAATTTTTTTTGTATTTTAGCCATATGTAAAATTTTAAATTTTTTTAAATTTGTTTTATTTGCCTTCTTAAAGCAATTGTATATACTGGATGCACTCAAATATTTCTACATCATGCCTATTTTTTAAAAAATGCATCTTATACTGCTAATTTAATAGCTAAATTTTTAAGTGAACAAAATCTTAACAATATACTATTTATGGATTTTTCAATCCACGTGGCGTCTTATTGGCGGTATACCCTCCCCTACCTCTCTCTCATCATGACCATTGCTCCCACCAGATACGCCTCACACTTTTGGTTCCTCACTCACACACCTATCTCTCTCTCTCTTTCTCTCTATCTCTCATTTCTCCAATCGCCTTGCGGCATTATTGTGCGGTCGTGATCGCCCACCTCTACGATTTCTTTTGTCTAGCGCCTCCATGCATCTCTCCTCCTTCAAATGTCATTTTCTCTCTACCCTCTCTCTCTCCTAATCGAGGCAAATTTACGGTTCCTGCGATAGATGGTCGCAATCGAGGCACCCTTTATTTTTTTGTAACGGGATTGTAAGATTGTGATCTGGCCCTCTCTCTCTATCTCTCTCTCTCTTTCCTGATGAAGGGAACTATTCAATTTCTACGATCGAAGGTTGCGATCAAGGCAGCCCTAGGTCGCGAATCTTTCTCTTTTCAATTGCTTCCATTTGGTGCGTATACATGGTCATCTACTATGCGGTCTCCTGTATCTCCTCCTTAAGATACACCTCGCTCTTTGCATTCCTCTCTCTCTACCCCCTCTCATCTCTCTTTCTCATGCGATGAGTCATCTCTTACTCAAGGTGATGCGGTTGTACGATCGAGATCAGGCAGGCTTTTTGGTTTATGCGATCAACGATCGTGAGCGACCCAATACTTTGGTCCCTGCAGTTTATCATCTTCGCGATAGCAATAGTTGTCATAATGAGGTCTACTCTATGTTCTCATGCTTATTTACTCCTACCTATTGAGCTAAGGTAAGTTACAAGTAAGCCTACTCCCAACCCCTCAAATATCTCTCACTCTCTTTTTTCTTCTCCTTCCCCACTTACCTTCGGTGTTGCTGTGATGTGCGATGGCCGCTATGATGGATTCTCTTTGTTCATTTATTTACCCTATATCAGATGAAAAAAAAAGGGGAAAAAGAATAAAATGTATTATTAGAAATTTGATAAGATATAAAAAAAAATTGCTGAGATTTTGATAGAATGGGATGGGATGGTTAGCTCAATCATTAATCATATTGTTAGCTCTATTGCTTCTTCCTTCACATATTTATTCTATTGCTACTTATAAATACAAATAGTTTTTTTAACCAGCACAATGTTGTCTCTTTTTTATATCAAACAAAAGTCTATTTTCATATAATACTCTATATATACTGTAATATACTATATTCTTTTCAAACCTATTTCACTATAATTGATCCTCTCTTTGTTCCTTTTTTTTTACTAGGAATCAATACTTTCTTTGGCATTGTTGGGTTGCCACAAGGTACACTTCATAACCTTTTTTTTTTTTTACTTTGTCTTTTTTATAAAAAGTTAAACTATGTTCAGTTACGAACTACTTTTACTTTGTCTTGTTTTATTGATACGCAAATATGTATCAATAAAAAGAATATTTCTCAGTTGCTGAATATTGACTTATCTAGCATTCAGGTTAGTTTTATTTTACAAAATTACATCATAAGTTATTTTATTCTCTTCCCATTATCTAAGTAAAAAATCTTTTGTATCATATTTTAAATAGAATATGAAGTTCACATGTGAAGCTAAAATCATTGATATAGACATGTCCTTTGGTTGGTAGTATAAAACTTGCTATAATTGCAAATATGCCATCAAAAATATTGGATGATACTTTTGGTGCTCCAATTATGACAAGAATGATCAGTCCTCCCTACCATAATAAATATTTTGTTTTAAAATATTATTTATTGTCATTTATTTGAAATAAAATTAGTTTCTTCGTTTTACTCATTAGTAATTTTACTTACTCACTTTGCTATAAAAAAGGTACAAATCAATACAATTACATTAAAAGGGGAATTCCCTACGGCCTCTGCTTAATTTCGGGATGTGAGTCCCAGGTCCTTCATTTTTTTTCTTTTCTTCCTTTGTGGGCCTCTCACCTTTTCTCTTTTTTTTTCCCCTTCACCTCTCTCTTTTTTTCTCTCATTCCCTCTTTGCATTTAATCTGCACCATGCGTCCATATCTACTGCAGATCCGAGCATTTAATGCCGCCATGGAATAGTCTTTTCGCCGCTCGGTGACGGCGCTCCCTCCCCCGCCACTCCCCTCCTCTCCCTTCCTCTCCCCCAACACACACCATCTCTGCTCACCAACCCTTGCGTTCGTGCTGATGCTGGCTGATGCTTCTGTTCCATCGCCGCTTTTCTGTCCCGAGCCTGGCGGATTGCCGGAGTTGGTGCCCTCTCTATTTCTTCCTTCTTCTCTACCTACCACGATCTCTGCCTACCGCGCGCCATACCGCTTCTCTCGCATCGCCGCTTTTCTGTCCCGAGCCTGGCGGATTGCCGGAGTTGGTGCCCTCTCTGTTTCTTCTTTCTTCTCTACCTACCGCGAATCGGTAAGAAGATTGTCCTCCTCCTCCATGCTACTCTTTCTATCTCTCCTACTTCTGCTGACGGGAAGTTGTGTACGATCGGATCTGCTGTATCTCCGGCATTAAATGGTGGCTTAATTAAATGGTAAAATGGTATTCTCCCCGGCTCCGGCTTTGCTGTTGGTATGATCGATCTACTACCCATGACTCTCTCTCTCTCTCTCTCTCTCTCTCTCTCTCTCTCTCTCTCTCTGCCTCTCTCCTTTACTTTATTCGGCTATATATACTGTTGGAATGGTGAGTTCCTTTGCCCACTTGCTTTGTATCTTACAACTTATTCTTCCTTCTATTGCTGTCTATATCTGCAGACAAGGGCTTGGTCAGCTTTTATTTTGTTTCTTCTGGTGGCCTACATTTATTTAGAAGGCAGAGGTTTGGTGCTCTCACCTTTTACTGTAGTTGTGGTGATTGATTCTTAGATGCTTCTTAGGTTTTTTTCTTTTCTCATATGCTATGTAATATCATGTTAGGCTTTGCTATGCATTCATTCCAATATCTATTTCACTTAGAGAAATTCTCATCAATGGATAATTACGCATGTTTTGACTATGAACTAAATATTTGGAAAATTCTATTGTGTTAATCTGCATTGAATTGAAGTTCTGTTACTTCTGCTTTTGTTTCTAGCTGCAATCGCCTCCAATAGAGCATTTGGTGAACAAATTTGTCTAGAGATTTTGCTATCATGAGAAGCTGAAATGAGATTCTTGGCACATTGGAGCTTTTTCTTGTGCTGTAAAGAGAAGCAATTGGGGGGATTTTTAATACACTTCTCGCAGTTTTACTCTAATAGCACTATCTACAGTGTGCCTAATGAGTTTACAATCAGTTACTCTTATAGCATCTATTGTTAGTGTTAGTTGTTCAAATATATCCTGTTCTACTATGGTGGACTCTGCTATTCTTAATTCTGATACTGTACTTTAAAACTAATGCACGATGATAATCTCTTAGATAGTATATGAGGATATGCTCCTGCCATTTAGCATCACTTCCTGAGCTCCTGTTCTCTTTATTGTTGAGTTCTTCTCTTTCTGTAATAGGTAATGAGTATATTTCTTTTGCTTTACATTGTTGATGTTATTTGTTTTGCAAAAAATTATCAGGTTTTTGATTTCCAGGGAACTTTATTTGTCCACCACCCATAATGTAGTAATAAGAAGATCAAAGTGGCAAGAAACAAAATTCTCATGTTGTAAATGAACACTCGGTCAAAGTGAAGGAAGAGTTGCAAGTATGGTGGCAACTAAAAATAAACCAAACGTAAGCACTCTCTCTTTCACGAACTCTTTGCTTGCTTTTTTCTGAAGGTCGACTATCTAATAAGGCGAGGATATAATCATTTTAGTGTACTTTGACATTGTACCAAGCTACTTAATACTTTGATGCAATTTTATAGGCCAACAGCACAAATTACCACTTATTCTTCACTTAATTGAACAGGAAAGGAAACGATCAGATATGTCAGGTTCTCAATAGAGCAAGGACGAGCTCCGGAGGTTCTATCAAGCACACAGCAAATATGGGAAAGATTGGACAAATGTTCAGTATTATTACTTACTTTGTTGTGATTTTTGTGCAGAAAATAGTTGTCAGAACAAATTGTAAAGTTCATTTATCTAATGATACCCAAGCCATTACTTTCTTGGTATTAGAAGCATTAAGGTTACCAAACCTTTTCTGGTGGTAAAAGACAAATGTTTAATATTGGTTTGCATGATTTTGAGTCCCCTTATTGTTTTTCCTTTTTATATGTCATGGTTCTTATTATCTTGTGAGATGAATAATATATTTGGATATGCAAGTAGCAAAAATATCTGGCAAGCCACCAGACATGGTGGAGGCCCTTTATAAAAATGAATAAGGTGTGTACATATTCTGTTATGTAAGTGTTTGGATTATCTATCTTTTGAATGCTTAGATTCTATGGTATATATTTCTCCCAAAAAATATTTTTATCTTTATAAATAATTTATTATTCATTGCTTAATAATTATTAATTATTAATATTAATTTACTGTAAATATATTCGTCCGCCGCGAAGCGCGGGTCTTTAACTAGTTAAACACTATAGTTGAAGATGAAAGTGGTACCGTTAACTTTATTATATTCGGAAGATTTATATAAGATTTAATTCATATTTCAGCTCAAAATCTAACTACTACACCTGGTTCAGATGAATTTACTCTTCCTTCTATAATTAAAGCAATTATTGATTTAACACGTATTTTTCAAGTTGTGTCTAACACTCAGAGATTTAGAACAAATGCTCATTCTTTTAAAGTGATAAAATTTTTTAATCTACACATTGATACAAAGGAGAAGTCATATGCAACAACAAATTTATTAATCAAATGTGAAGAAGATCTTCATTCTTCTATTATTGAAGAACAAATCTGTGAAAAAATATCTGAGATAGTATCACCACGCACTCCCATTTCATTGAGGTAGTCTACTATATTTATATATATATTTTGTCCATATTTGATTTATATTATTTTGCTTTAACTTGAATTAAATAAAAATTATATAATTTTATTCACAACTCTCCACGTCCTATGGATGATTTATGTGAAATTTAGCATCTTAAAAAATAACGACTTACATAATATCCAGTCCTTGCTTTCTTTATTTAAATATATGTGATTTATATATAGTATTGAATTACACTAAATGTTTGGCTTTAATTTCAGCTTTTTGATGAACCCAGTTCTTCCAAAAAAGAAAAGAAGTGAATGATTACAACTTATGGACTACATAAGATTACAACTTAGAGGCTATGGGGTGTGCGGTACAACTTCATGTTTTAATTTAAATAACAATTGTTTAGATATATTGTATTCTGCTTTAAATTTAAAGTCACTACTCAAGATTTGATAATTTGTTTAGATTTTCTGTAATCTACTTTAAATTTAACATCTCTGCTTAAAATTTGGCATATTGTTTAAAATTTATCAATTTGTTTGTATTTATCATAATTTGTTTTAAATTTAATACCTCTATTTAAATTTATCATAAATTATTTAACTACGGCGATCTTTATTAGTATAATTAATTAGAAGGTAGAAATAGAACAATCATATAAATGAAGTACTAATAAAAGTGTGGTGTACAAATGCACAGATGCACTCAATGCTTCCAATAGTTTTTCAAAATTAATAAACAATTTAAATGGAGGAAAGGTTTGGTTGTAAAATAAAAATAATAATAATAATAATAAGATAGCTATTTCAAAAAATCTAAAGTTCAGATTATTTACATATATTTTTACCAGTGAAAAAATAAATACATTTTGTTATGCCCATGCACAGCTAAATGCATATAAAGTCATAGCATCTCTACAATTTAATATATTACTGTAAGATTTATGTGGATAAGAATGAATGGTGTAGGTCTTGTAATATTTTCAGCTATTGAAAATTTTTCAATTTTATGTACACATACAATTTAGAAGGCATCATATTTTTCAAAATAAATAAGTAAATATATATTAAAGTTCCGTTTCTATGCAAAAATATTTTATTTAGTATTTTTTTATTTATTTAAAATAGCTTTATATTATTATTTGATTGCAATTAGCTCTCTTGGGCCTATTTGTTACAAGCCAAATTAATAGTAAAACTAGTGAACTAGCTATCATACCAATCTAATTATATTTTTTTGAACAAAAACTGCACTATAACTACCTTTTTGATTGGTAAATTGTTGCATGGATACATGTCGTGCTACAACTAATCTGCTTTGTTTATTCCTATGGTTGAGAACGATGTGACTTTGTCTCAAGCGTAGATTGAAAAAGGAACCATGCATCCAATAGAGTTTGCTCTATGTTTTAATAAAAACTCGAACGTGATGGATCTCAAATAGATGACTAAAGACCTTAAATGATGGTTGTACCATATATAGATGGTTGGCCTTTTAGATTTCAGCTGTTAATCCGAGCCGAGATCGATTGCCACTTCGTCATTTTGATGAAACAGTCTACGAAATTAAATTTATTGCATGTGGCAAAGGCATGCATCGAGGATTTGTAAACACGACGAGGAGCAATGTGGCTTCAATGATAAGCAGAATGGTCATGGATGTCTGGTAATGGATCTCTATGCAGTTGACTAGGGAGTTTAACGCCATTGCTACTCGACTTAAGTTACAGCTACTCCTAATGTTAGTAAGTGTTGGGAATACGGTACTCGTCCCGGTACCAGATTCTGTGAATCTGCAATCCGCTCCGGCATCACAATCCACGCTGGTACCGCCTAATGTTGGGATTCCGCGGCGAAACGTCAAATTCAGATTTTTTACAAAAAATCTGTCCTCTCAGCATAACTGGAACCAGCACAACCACAAAAAGAAGAAAACCAAAACAGAAAATATGCGGGTGAAATAAGATTCATTAACTAAGAGAATAATTACACCGACTCATCTTCTGCAATAGAGTAGTTTCAACCTAAGCACTCCTCCTGAATTTTTCTCACCCTTCTCTCGTCTTTTATAAACCTAGAAGACATCTTTCTTTGAACACACCCGTTACGTGCATCCAAAATTATGGACACCTTGGTCATGTCATATGGATGTGGTTAAACCCTAGCCCCCACCACCATCGTAGGTGTGACCACCACTATATGGGTGTGACTAAATCTTGGCCCCCACCACTTCCATGGGTGTGACCACGTTAACACCACCGTCAAATAATAACACATATGCTATATTTATAGCTTACATAAAAAACTATTCAAATTCTAGTCTAAATAGATTTTTATTCTAATTAATATTTAAATCTTAACAAATTTATCTCTTTAAGATTTAAATATTAATCTTAATTCAACTCGGATTCAACTACAAATCTAATCAAATCCTAACAGTAAGAATAATAATAGAATTTGAATAATATATTTGTGGATTTGTATGGATATCTATACTATTCTCCCTCTTATAGCCTTAAGCTTCTAGTACGAGGGAGTTGTAATTGAAGCAATTGTCACAATATAGTTACGCTCTGTTTCCGTAATCGCTTCTTCATATTACGCATGTTCATGTATCCTTTGGTGTCTATTGTTTGAATTTAAATTTTTTTGCATACTTTTAGTTTTGACATTTTAAGCCTCACAAAAGTCCTTTATCCAAAATGGTCTTTCATATATTCCATCTTTTGGAAATAGCCTTTGACAAACTAAGCCCTTTTGTTAGAGCCTTTCAACCATCCTTCTAGCCTCTTCTTTAAATTCATCCATATCTCATTATCAAATTTGGGTGTCAACATACCCACAAACCATCAAACCACTATTATTTATCAATATATGAATTAGAAATCCTTAAAGGGCTTGGGGGCTCCTCATCGAGCCACGTCGGCGGTGCAGGCCCCGCTGTGCAGTGATTCTTTGTGAAGCAATCTATGGACCCCGCTGTGCAGTAATTCTTTGTGAAGCAATCTGTGCAGTGATTCTCTGTGAAGCAATCTATGAATTGGGAAAGCAGGCCCCGTTGAGTGGGATTGTTGTGCAGTGATTAGACTTGCTGTGGACTCTGCTGTGCAGTGGGAATTGGATTTGTTGCTGCCTGGGACCCATTTTGCAGTGCTTCTTTGTGTGGGCCTGCGTTGTTGTGGGCTCGGTAATCTGTCACCGTCCTCTCTTTTTCTGTTGCGTAGTTGGAATTTGTTGCTGTCTGGGACCCGTTGTGCAGTGCTTCTTTGTAAGGTATGAATTGGTCAACACTCGTATAGTAGCAAGTCAAGGTCACCTCCATTGTTTTATTTTTAAATTTTTTGCCGCTCCTTGCCCTATGGTTAAAAAGTTAGTGGGACTAACTAGTAATCTATATTCACATAAATACTAAGTAGAAAAACTTACATATCTACAAAATTTGAACTCAACCTTATATTTTTGCAAAAAATATTACAGACCTTTATAATATATTTTTTATATAATCTATAAATGAGATTTGTTTTATCAATCTTTACATTAACTATCTATATAAATCTATACTTTTATTACTACTAGATTAAATTTGCATTCCTATTGGGTGATTGGCAGTTTCGTTAATAAGCTAATAACACAACCTCTAATTAGTTGATTCATAGTCCATGTTTTATTACTATGATTAGCAAGACATAAAAATTTTGCTCCTAATGAGCACTTCGATACTATTATCAAGCATTTGGATAGTGCTCAATGAGGAATGCTATCTGTATACTTATAAATGAGTGTATATCTTATATCCCCATTCATCTAAGGGTGAAAATTTTTTCATCAAGTGATAGATGAAATTCACCCAATCTTTGAATGGATGGAGTGTAAAATGTACATACCTTTTGGGGTGTATACTTAGTTTTTTTCTATATAGAAAGGGGGAGAGAGAGAGTGAGCGTGAAATGTGAATGGGAGGGAGAGGCATCCCCTCCTTGGACATGGTAGGGGTGAGAGAGGAGAAAGAATGAGGGGAGGATTCGACATTGTTCGAAATTAGCCCAAATTAGTTTCTAAATTTAAAATACAAAATTTTATATAAGAGTTTAAATTCAAAAGGTAAAATCAAAATTTACAAAAAATTATAAAATTATATAAGTATTTTGAAAATTTGACTGACATTTAATTTCATTCCTTATCTACCAATTATTATATATTGCCAAACCGGACCAAGTCAAAGATATATCGTTAATAAAATAATCTTGTATTTTTAGATTGACTCTTACAATTCCATACATTTTATGGATTTATACCTTTTCCACTTTATTGAATTAAATTTTCTACATTTTTACTACTTTGTATTTATGTCTCCTCCATCAAAGATAAAAAAATGCATGCATACCCCTCATTTACGGGACATCTTTTATTTTCTAATTAAAATCCCTTAATTTTTAAATTTTGTTTGCTTGAATTTGTATACTTATGATAAATTTTTTTTATCAAATTTAATAAATCTATTAGTTAATAACCATTACGTGATCTAGTTATATCTACTAAAAAGAAATTAAAGTTCGTATAGTCGATGAAGATCACCAATAAATTTGAAAATTTCTAACTAAAATTACTTAATTTCGAAAAAATCTAACGTTGCTAGGAGTCTCAAGGAAAAGGATAAAATTTGAGGGGTCAATTTCAAAATGATCTATTGCAGAGGGGACTTCATACACTTTTTTTTTTTTTTTTTTTAACCATCATATTTCTGATTTCTCTTTCCCGCTGCTGGAAAAACAAAAACCCTTCCCGCCATTCCATCACTATTAGAAAACACTCCACCCGCCATTTCTCATCGCCATTTTTACAAACCATAAAAACTTTTCCCTTTCTCTCTCTCTCTCTCTCTCTCTCTCTCTCTCTCTCTCTCTCTCTATCTCTTCCCATCAACAATGGCGAGGCGAATCCATTCCTCTTCTTCTTCTTCTACCTTCTTCGGAGATCTCCGAGCTCGAGAACTCGGCGCATCGAAAGGTACACAATCTCTTCTCCCTCACCTTCCTTTTGCCCTCCGTCGTCTCGATCCGTCGCTTTTAACTATCTTCACCATGCTCTAATCTCCAGCCCCGAACCTACCTTACCTCGCCGACCTCTCCTCCGACCCCGGCGGCCGCGGCTGCGGAGTCCTCGCGGTCGAGCACTTCGGGGGCTCCACCCCTCCCCTCGCCATCTCCTCCTCCAAGGTTTTGCTTCCCCTCCCCCCCAATTGATCCCTTCTTGTTGCTGAATTTGATTGTTTTTGCTTTTTTTTTTTTCTCGCAAAAATCCTTCCTTTTGATGCTTTTTTTGTTGGTAATTGTAAAGAGTATCGCAAGTTTTTGCCTCCTCGCCGTTTCCGATGAGGACGGATTCGTAAGCGTTTACGACACCCACCAGAATCTCCCGTCGTGCGCCTCTTCTCGGGAGAAATCAGGTCGGTCGAAGGAGTTCGAATTAGGGTTTGCTTTGCTGTGATTTGATTTTTGGGGGGAATGAATTTTGGCACATTTAATTTGGGGTTTCTTGCCCTGTTCAGCTGAAGCTAGGGTTTGTGATTGGGTTGCTCATAACAATGCTATTTTTGACGTGTGTTGGATAAAGGTGCTCCTTTTCTTTCAATTTACTATTCTTTTATTTTTCTCATTTATAAGATTACAACAATTAATCTCTATTATATTTTAATTTGTTTAATTTCTTCAGGATGATACACAAATTCTAACTGCTTCAGGCGATCAAACTGTAAGTGTTGGAAATAGCTTTTAAGTACAATCTTACTCTGTTGAAAGATGTTGAAGCTGTTGACTTCTAAATCTGCAGCTTTTTTTTTTTAGAATCTATTTAATCATGTAGTAGTGAAAAAAAATCTATTTAATCATGTAGTAGTGCTAATTTTATGGGAATTAATTAATTGTTACATTGTCAGATTAAGATATGGGATGGAGAAAATAGGAAATGCCTCGGAATCTTGGTAGGTCACACAGGCAGTGTAAAATCACTCTGCTCTCATTCGTCGAATGCAGGTAATGTTTCCATTTTTGTCCCAACTACTTAATTGGTTTAATTTCATTTAGGTTGGTTTCTCGGTAGTTGTTTGGCACTTACAACTATTGCTTCTATTCGGATCAGATCTCGTTGTTTCGGGCTCAAGGGACGGATCTATTGCTCTTTGGGATCTGAGGTACAAGTCCAATTCGACTAACAGCCGAGGAGAAGCGCGCTTCTCGTATGTCTCTAATTCTTTGCTATTTAATGTGTTCATATCAATAAGCATTTGTTGAGTTCTGAAACTGGTCGAGAATTGTGAGGTTGGCGTTGATTATAAATGTTTGCCACAATTCAGATCTGCTGCCGTTGTCAAAGAGGCACACAGTCTTACGCAAGGAAAGCGAGCTAGGCGAGGAAAGGTTTGTAAATTGAAATAAAATTGTTAGTTCTTGGGACTGTCTTTTTTTTGTTTACATAAAAAAGATGGAACTCTATGCTCTTTGTAAGTATCGTAGTTGATGCAACCATTTCTTGTAGGCTCCTTCGATGAGTATCACATCAGTTCTTTATCTCAAAGATGATGTCTCTATTGCCAGTGCTGGAGCAGTGGACAGGTTAGGAAGATACCCTGCTGTTATATTAATTGCCTTCATGTGTTGTAGATCCTCATGGCTATTTTGTAGATATGATTAATTAACTCTCTACTTCACATCTGAATGCATTTCTGGGTAAGTTGATTAACATATCATCTAATGGTTTCCTATCACTCATGGCAGTGTTCTGAAGTTCTGGGACACTCGGAACCTAAGATCAGCAGTCTCTCAAACAAGCCCACATGTTGAGCCACAAAATGGAAAGGTATGTACAATCTGTTCGAATAAAGGATACGGCAATATTACTGAAATGAATTAGTATGAAAATGAAGTAAATCCAAAATTTGTAGTTTTATAGGTAAACCGCACAATCCGATAGGCCCAAGTAATGCTAATATAACTAAAGCTTGCCTTGCATGTGCTTCCAATCTGAAAACGTCTTATGCATCTGACTAATTAGCTTCTGGTCTTTTCGCCTTTCTCTTCTGTACCTAAAGGAAAAAGTGCAACATGGAATTTCTTGCCTATCTCAAGATTCAAGTGGTGCATATATTGCTGCTTCGTGCATGGATAATAGGTAACAGTAACATCTATTCGGTCACTATATTCAGCATCTTAAACTACGTATTTTCTCAATAATAAACAAATACATCATTGCCTCTGAATATGTTAGGATTTACTTGTATGATGTAATTCACCTCCACAAAGGTCCAGTGAAGGTCTTCTCCGGAAGCAGAATAGAGTCTTTCTTTGTAAAGGTGAGGAGGCGAAGAATTTGTTTGCCTTTCTTTGCATAGCTCAATGTGCTCCCTTTGTACTGGAATCTCTCTTGTCAAACAAATAATGTGTATAGTTTGTCGACTCATTTATGTAATACGGATATGTGATAATATAAGCTTTTTTATATTATTGTAGTCGGCAATTAGCCCTGACAGAACTCACATTCTCGGTGGTTCTAGTGATGGCAATGCATATATTTGGCAGGTATTTATATCTCTACTCCTTCGAGGACTTCTTCCATTTCTATATCATTTTGCACATCAAGAGAATTTGCCATCGCAGGTAGAGAAACCTGAAGAAGACCCTGTAATTTTGAGAGGCCACGAGGGGGAAGTTACGGCAGTTGATTGGTAAAAAATTGAGCCTACTGTATTTCTGCTAACCATGAACTGCTATAGCTTTTGCTGATGCCTTTCCTCGCATTCTTTAGGTTTACATCAGAGGTCGGAAAGATAGCAACTTCTTCAGATGATTTCATGGTTAGTTTCTCCAGCTAATTTAAAGCTTATTTTTCAGTTTTAGTTCATTGGTGATTTGCCCATTCAAATGCTTATTGCTTCCAAGTTCATTTATCTTTAGACTTGTAGATATTGAATGCCGCTTACTCAATATCATGCATAATAGATGTTATGACGAGTGCACAAACAGAAGCAAAATCAAAAGGCGATCACAAAGTAAACAATCACATAAGCACGACAGAAAATGAAAAACACAGATTTACGTGAAAAAACTCTTTGCAGGAAAAAAATCACGGGTGAAAAAGGAAAGTTTCACTATTTTACAAAAGGGAATACAAATTGTTTTTCGTACAATTTCTCAATCTCACTAGGGTAAAAGAAAAGAGAACAAAATACTTAATGGATTTCTCTTAGCACAGACATTCAATTTTCTTTTCTAAAAATTTTCCAAAATTTATTGTTGCATCATGAAGCTGTCAGCAAATCAAAACATAAAATTGAGACGATTTTCAATTTCAAGGCACACCTAACAGTAGAAAACACATATTAAACATCAACAAATACATTAAAATCACATTATCATTATAGTTGTTACTCTGGATTCTTATAGGTCCGAGTTTGGAATATCGGCGAAAGGAATTACAAGGATACAAATTCTCCAACAGCAGTCAGAAAGAGGGTAACAGCACCCAACATTGAAGGTAGGAGGCTTGTTATAGACGAACAGGCGGCATGTTCAACAGATAACCCCTCTTCACCTCACAGACATAATACATTTGAGTTCACTACCCCCGAATCTGCAAAGAAGCGAAATTTTGGGTTGCTCCTAAGGGAAGGACTAGAGATGCAGAAGAGCCCAGAAGATGAATTAAGCAGCCCTTCATCTGTTCTAAACCCTCCTCCCTCTTTGAAGAGGAGAACTATTTGCGATTACTTTGTCACTGCCTCCGAAAGTTGAATCATTTGAGCTTGGCCATCTTCCTCTCTATGTATCGCGTAAATTTTCAATGACCAGCCTGTCGGGTGCATTAGTTGCAATTTTTGTGTGCTAATAGGTAAGGTGGTTGCTTATATCATTATCATGATCCTTTTTCTTCGAATTCTATCTCATGCACAATTTTCACTCTCTTACAGGTAGAAGAGATCCAGCTCCTGCTGTCTAGGCCAACTGAAAAGTGCTAGCTCTATAGAAGTAACCTTTTTTTATCTGGGTGGATCTTCTCTCTCTTTTGGTTGCTCAATTTTCCAACTATTCTTTTGCTCATACCATGCCTAAATATTCATCTCACTTCCACCTATGTAGCAGTTGTACAGGAAAATTTGAAAATTAATTGGAGATAATAACTCTGCATTTTCTTTTATTGCAACAACTGATTCTGTGCCACAGTGCATACTCCTGTGGTTTGAGATTGTCTTACTTTTAGCAGCAGATAACACATAAAATGTGTTTTCATGGTTAGTGTTAAGTTGACAATTGAGATTACCTTACTTTTCTTTCTAAGGTACATTTATCCAAGGCCCTTTTGATATACTTTCAGTTTTTGAAGGGTATCAGTCTATGGGCTATTATATACATAATAATCAAACTATGCTAACAAAAAAATATTTCTAAAATTACCCTTGGTTATATGGGCTGAAGACACAGGAAATTAAGATCACTTCTATTTTCATAAGGTCAATCCATCAAGTGGAGGGTAAATTGTTAGGTATTTTACTAGTCAAGTGTCAAATGTTCCATCAAAATTACTTCCATGCTTAAATAAGAAAATTCCTGTATAGATGTTAGTGTAGCATTTCTAAATTTTTAAAAGAGTTTTACTTTAGGTTTTATGTATGTTATGGATAGGAAACGGGTTATGTTGTTATTTATTTGTTTTTGATAATAGAATTTTTAAAACGACGATTGATATCATTAAATATGATTTAGATTATTTAAATTATTTAAAAATTAAATTTTATATTTTTTTGATATTTTTTTTTTAGTATATTAAATGGATACAAAAATGAACGATTGAAAATAAATATTTTTAAAAAAATGATAATAGAAGTTTCGTAATTAAAATTAAGAGTATAGATTTTATTTTAAATAGTTTTAAAAAAATTTTAATTAAAATTTTATTATTGTTATCTTACTATTTATTTTTTAATTTAAAATATATTTATGATTAAGTATAATATTTGAAAAAGTAAAAAAATAAATTTATTCCATTCATTAATTAAGATTAATTATTTAATTTATGATTAATTATATTTTTTAATAGATATTGATGGTAGGAATTATATTAATTCCTACTCAGATTTTTGAAGAAATAAATATAAAAAATTAAATTTAATTTATAGAAATATATTTTTTATTCGATAGATTTATAGAAAACTATAAAATTAATTCTAATTAAAAATATAATAATTATAATTAAATATATATAATTTAGTTGGATTCAGTTGATAGAGCCGCATTTATGAATATTTGATTTGATTGTATATGGTTGAGAATTGTATATAGAGGGGTGAAATTACTTTCTAAATAAGAAACAAAAAGTAAAATTTATTAACAAATTATTAAAGAGGCACTATAATTAATTAAATTTTTTTTTTTTTTTTTTTTTTTTTTTTTATATAAGGATATTTTTTAGACGACGGGGACAAGCGTCTCTAATCCCAATCTAATCCCAGGCGTCTTTAAATATTTCTGTAATATTGGGTTTTTAAATATCTCTATAATATTGGAAATGTCAAATATAGTTACATAAATTTTTTATTATATTAAAATAATTAATTAAATAATAATTATTATTATTATTTTTAATTTTTCGACATTCTAAGATGTCAGAATTTTAAAAAATTATAATGTTTTAAAACGTGAGTGTATATTTTACTGACGTTTTGCATAAGCGTCGGTATATATATGTGACGATTCTTTATTTGTTAACGTTTTAATCGACGCTTTTAAATAAGACGTTAGACTATATTGAAATACTTTTAAATATCATTAAGTATACAAATAAAAGTTCTTCAATATTAATTTTTCTGTAGTGAGGTTAGCTTATTTTGGTTTAAAATGATTCTCTTTAACTATTACAATTAGAATTATAGTTAATTTAAATGTAATTCTAATTATTGCAGCTAAGTCACCTCGTAGAAGTTGATTTTAAATATACTTATAACTGTAGCAATTAATTTTAAATATATCAAAATAAATATCAAATTTAAATCTTTATATAATTACAAGTGCAGAATAATAGTCACAGGTGTAATCAAACATGTACAAACAGATGCAGAATAATCACGACGGTAGAGCGGCAGAGCTCACGAGAGCCGTCCGATCCCGGCACACGGCAACCTGTATCCCATGCAACCCACCATCCCCACCACGTGTCTCCGTCCACCCCACGCGTGTCACCTTGATCTCCTGCTCTCCCTCCCGTCTTAAACCCCCTCCTCCTCCTCCTCCTCTCTCCATCCCCATCTCGTCCGTTCCCATTCCCATTATCCTTTCTCCTAAAGTTCCCACCATGGGCGACCGCGAACAACGCCTCACGACGCAGCAGCAGCAGCAGCAGCTGCAGCAGCGGCCGGGTGAGGCGGTGAAAGGGCTGCTGCCGCTGCCGGAGAAGGCGCCGACGGCGTCGCAGGCGCTGACGGTGGCGACGCTGTTCCCGGCGGGCGGGCTGCTGCTGGTGCTGTCGGGCCTGGCGCTGGTCGCCTCGGTCGTCGGGCTTGCCGTCGCCGCTCCAGTCTTCCTCCTCTTCAGCCCCGTCCTCGTGCCCGCCGCCCTCCTCCTGGGCCTGGCCGTTGCCGGCTTCCTCACCTCCGGCGCGCTCGGCCTCGGCGGGCTGTCCTCCCTCTCCTGCCTGGCCGACACCGTCCGCTGCATGCTCCATAAGACGCCGGACTACGTCGAGCAGGCCAAGCACAGGATGGCCGAGGGCGGCCATCGCGCCAAGGAGGTCGGCCATATCGTCCAGAGCAAGGCGCACGAGGCGGCCGGCAAGGCTTAGTTAATTAGCTGTCCTTCTTTATAATTAATATGGATGGTGTGCATGTGCATGTGCATGCATGGTCGTTGTGTCGTGTCGTGTTCAGAGTCTTCAGTCTTCAGACTTCAGATCGACTTGAGAGAAAAAGAGAGAGAGAGAGAGAGACTGTCAAAGCTTGTGTTATTAATTTGTTGCTCTACTTGTACTGCTTCTGTGTGTTTCTTCTGGTAATCAATTAATAGTGTGTGTCCCCTCCTTGTTAATTTCCTTTTCATTTTTCTCTTATTTTTGTTTTTGTTTTTTGAATTTTATGGGTAAGCTAATAATATATTACTGGTGTACTAATTAAGTTGTTCTTAATTGCTTGATGGGCTAAATTAATTAATACGCTGATTCTGTATTAGTACGGAGCTCTTTTATAGTATTTAGTAACTAACTATTGTGTTATTTCCTATATAATTAAGGAAGACACTCGAAATAAAAACAACTTTGCTTAATTTGAGATTTTATCGATTGTTTATTGTTGTAACATTTTTTATTAAATAAGAATTAAAGGTGGAGTTGCAATTGAATTAACTATTCTCTTAACATATATTTTTTGAACTTACAACTAAGGAGTCGTAAGAACATTTATACTCACAACTCTCTTAATTTTAAATAAAAATCTAACTTCTAATAATTAATTTTGAAATTAAATTAATTGTAATCCATAGGCTTGTAGAGCTTATAAATAGAAAGCCTTTCTACTCTCTAAATACACTTAAAAAAAAAAAAATACAAAAGCAAAAAGAAAACTTGGTAGCTTTATTTTACTAACTTGTAGTTTTATTTTACTATTTTTTTATAAAAGATGTAAAAAAAAAATGTTTTCTTTTAGAGAAGCTTTAGATTCATCTATTCGTATAGAGTTGGTCAAATCACACGACGAGAATTGAGTCATTATATTTTGAAGGAAATGAGTCAGTATTTTATTGTATCGGTTCGAAAGTTTTGCTAACTGAAATTTGAATCTCTTTTAAAGAGAGCGAGATTCTGCGGTTTGAATCTTTTTTAAAGAAAGCGAGATTTTCATGTCTTATTGGCTCGTCGATACTTTTCATATTATTTTATAGTCTAATATTTATTTTTATATATTTATAAAAATATTTATTAATAAAAAATATTAAATAATTAATTAAGAAAAGTATTCTGAATCATGATATCTTGATAGTTTGGCATGATTTATTTTCAAATAAATAAAAAATTTTGGCATGATTTATTTTCAAATAAATAAAAAATTTTGTTATTTTTGTTTTATATTCGAATCAAACATGACTTATTAGAAATAAGTATTTTTAATTTTAAAAGTATTGAAGAAATTTTTTTTATAAATATTTATAAATTTTTTAGATTTTTTATTGTATAAAAATAATATATTTATATGTCTAAATCTAGTTTAGATCAGATTAGGATACGGAATGGTCATTACAGTATGAGTTAATTGTATCATTTATTGAAAATAGTAATTCAAACATAATTTAAAATTTAGTTAGAGATAGAGCTTATCTAAATTATTTAATTTATATTTAAAATTTAATCTAATTTGAGTTAAATTGGTAATTATTTAAAATAAAAGTTTAATGTGTGACTTGATAGCTATATATATATATATATATAGCTAGGCTGGAATACTATTAATAGTATATAGTTATTGGTGTTATTAAATTTTTAACCCTTAGATTAAAAGATATGTGTTTGAGATGATAGTTGGCCCATTGGGTTTAATAGGTGGTAGGGAAATAGTAAAATCTAACGAATAAAAATGATCAAAGGGGTTGATCTAAGAGTAGAAAACTTGATAGCATCAATAACTTGTTACTATTAATAATATAGTAACCGGACTCTCTCTCTCTCTCTCTATATATATATATATATATATATATATATATATATATATATATATATATATATATATATATATATATATATATATATATATATAGTAGAGTTTATATATTTTCAAAAGTATCAGCCTAAATTTGCATTGAGATTTGTGCTATTATAAAATCAACTAAAGAAAGAAAAAGAGAAAGAACAATAGCATAGATTTCAATGTAAATTCAATGATAAAAAAATTATAAGTATATTTTGACTTTTTGCTTTGGAAAGTATATAAGCTCTACGTACTCTTTCTTTATATATATAGATGTGATATAATTAGTTGAATTGGATCACAATAGATATGACCGCATAAGATCAAGAATGTCGTCAAGAGTGTAATTGAATATTTTTTATTAATAAAGTATTAATTTTTTTTAATATGTTTTTTTTATATTATTTTATTTTAAAAATTTTAGATTCTGTGTTGCGCTATATAATCAGTATCAGTATGAATACTGGTTTCAACAATTGAAACCAGAGCGGTTACGGCAGAGTTTGGAAGAATTGAAAAATATAGGATGAATTTTAAACCAGAAGATAACAAATTTGAAAAGAATATAGAACCAGTATACCAGATAGCTGCATCAAAGTGTAGCGACTCGTTGCAAATCGACAAAGATGACGTTCAGGTGAAACTGAAGCAAAAAAATTATTTCGAAGAAGTTGACCTCCGCACAACACACGAGAGAAGATTGTGATGCTTGTCAAAAAGATTTGTCTAAATAGCGAGTGAGGCTAGACAAAAAACTTGACGAGATGATGAAATAAGACGTCATTTGAACAGAAAGCTACACGTGTTAAACTTAATTTTTAATTTTTCTAGTTTCATTATGGATTTAAATTAGTTTATTCAATCTAGTTTACTAAAATTCGATAGAACGAATTTTAAGTGAGGAAAAATTATTTTTCGATATTTTTTAGAATTTCAAAATTTATGGATGCGGTAGAAAATAGAAATTATGAAAAAATTTTTGTTAAAGAAGAATTTAAAAAAAGAGATATAAAAGTTCTATTATATATTTTTTATGCTGGTTGAAAAAAAATCAATTACAAAAAAACGACACGAAAAGCGTGAAGAATGTTATCAAAAATTGGAGGAGAAGATTTACAGGAAGATAATGAAATTCAATAAAAAGAAAAAGTTAAACCTAACGGCGAAGATACAAAAGCCCTAATTTGCAATTTTTTTTTAAAAATAATCTGATTAAAATCAAGAAGAATGTCAGATTTGTGAAAAATATGTTGATGATCAAAACGATGCTATTCAGACCGACGAGAAAGTTCAAAATAATGATGTAATTAAAAATTTTTCACATATCAGAATGTGGGTGAAAAAAAATGAAAAGCATATGAAGATATAGAATTAAAAATCTAGAGTTTTGATATGGTGTAAGACGTACACATTAAAGCCAGCAAATTTAAAATATCCATATATATAGAGAAACCCGTAGATTTGTAAGGTTGACGTGGATAATCAAAACTACAGGTGCAGTACGAAATTTACGGTTCGAAGAAGAAATTTGAATTAAGGGAGGATGTTGAAAATAATAATCCAAACTTAATCTAAAATTTAGTTAGAAATAAAATTTATTCAAATTATATTTTATTTTTAAAAATTTATCTAATTAGAGTTAAATTTGAAATTATCCAAAATAAAAATTCAATTTTTTATTTGTTATGACTTGATATATATATATATATATATATATATATATATATATATATATATATATATAGAGAGAGAGAGAGAGAGAGAGAGAGAGAGAGAGAGACGTGAGGTAATTAGATGAGTTAAATTTTCTCTATAGATAGCTATATACTATTAAGCATTAGCTCTTCTTTAATATTTTTTTTTTCTATTATTTAATTTTAAAATTTTAAATCTTGACCTATATAATCGGTATCAGCGTGCTTCGTTTTTTTTTTCAATTAAATTTTTAACCGTTTTTTTTAAATTTTCTTGTTAATTGACTTAATAGTGTTCTACTACATTTTAGTTGAGTTCCTGTCAACCCTTTTTTTCTTCTTTATATTCTTCTTCTTCTTCTTTTATCCTCGTTCTACTCATCTTCTCTCTGTGCTTCTTTTGCTTCTTCGTTGTATCATCTGCCCTTTGTGTGTGTGTTTTTTTTTTTTTTTTTTTTTTTTTTAAGCTTCATTCTCTCATCTTATTTTATTTAATAACCTGATTGAAATGAATTATAAAGGCCGGAGACAAAGATGATCAAAATAAAAAGTTTGATTTTATAAAAAAATATAGAAATTTTTTTTTCAAGTTTATGACAAACTTTTTTTTCAGCTTTCCAACCATTTTCTTTTATTTTTTTTTTTGAAATTTTATGGAAAACTCCAAAACCACTATTTTTTTTTATAAAATTTGAAATAAAAAAATATATTTTTAAAATTTTTCTTAGAACCAAATGAACGGAAATTTAAATAGGAGTTTTTCATAAAATAAAAAAAAAATCTTTTTTTTTCTAGTTTTCTGTATAACTAAATAGCTTAGCGAGTTCATTGAAAAATAAAAAAAGGGTTGGGGATCAACGGGATAATTAATCCTAACAAAATGAAAAATATTTTTTGTATTTTTGAAATGGGATGTATATTTTACATCCCATTCATTCTGAAGCGAGGTAAAAAAATTTTCATTCCTGAATGAATGAAATGCATATCGTACACCCAAAATCAGATATACGGATAGTATTAGTTAGCCGAAAATTTTGCCGGAACTAAAGAGTTTTTTCTAGTTGTTTTAAGGGTCTGTTTCAAAAATATCAAAAATATTATTTTCGGTCACTTTATTCTAATAAAAATATTACAACAGTATTATAAACAATAATTTAAAAAAAAAATAAAAAAAAATGTTAGAGTGGAGTAAATTTCTTTCCATAGTGCTACTTCTCAATTTTATTTTTTTGCTATTTTTTTTTTTCTTCTCATATAATAATTTAAATTATTACTTTCTCTTTCTCCTCCTCTTTTTTTTTGTTTTTTTTTTTTATATTTTTTTTACATATATCTTATTTTACTCGACAAAACTCTCTTTTATACTAATTTTTTAAAGTATAACTTTTAGACTCTTTAGATTGCATTAAATTTAAATTTTTTCACAACAATGTTGCAGATTTAAAATATAATATTTTATCCAAACACAAAAATATTACAGCATATTCAAAATTTCATACCACCCTATTACAACAAAATATCTGGCCCAATTCAAAATGATCCTAATTGAATTAAATATATATATTTTTTCTCTAAAATTGTGCTATGCTCAAGCTAAATAAACGAAAAAAAAATTGGGTCATGCCAAGAAATATTAGAATTTTTTTTTTGATTTTTTAAGACAAAGATAGCATGTTGTGTGTGTTACCACATATAGCTTGTTACCACATATAGCTTGTTACCACATATAGCTCATATTTAATTTGTATAGTTTATTAGTTTCCATATTCATTGTAATTGCATATTTCCATATTCATTGTATTTCTTTAATTAGATTGCACGACTGTAAAAGGAAAGAGATGAGCATTGTATATGTACCTATAAATTGAATAAGAAGTAAAGAAGAGACGATCATCTTTTTCAAGGGTTTTTTTTGAAATTGATCCTATAAAAATTTAAATTTTTAAAAATGGCCCTGCAAAATTTGAATTTGCAAAAATGGCCCTCTTCCTGCCATGTCAGCACGCCACGTCAGCCGGTCCGCCACGTCATCGCCACAGCAGCTGGTGCAGGAGGGAGGTAAGTTAAACACGCAGGTTCAGCCTGCGTGTTCTAAACACGCAGGTTCAGCCTGCGTGTTCTAAACAGCTCCCCACTCTAGGAACATTTGAGGTCTCCAGCTACAGTATCTCCTTCTCCATATTTCTGTAATTTGTTGTTTGCTCTTTGCCTCTTCCTCTTTGTGGGGAGGGCCACTGCTCAAGCCAAGACAGATCCCTCCGAAGGTATATATGCATGCATAATATAATTAATACACCTTATTTATATATAACTATTCTCTGAAAAAATAAAATAAAATAGTTAGTTAAGAAGTACACTTGAATGGATCACTTGGAAATATCTCATGATATTTATTTATGTTCTTCAAAATATAGAGGATTCTTTGGAGTTTGAATCTGATTTCTCAGTTTACATCTGATACCTAGCTGGGATTCTTTTTTTTTTTTTCTATATATTTTTTTTATTGAAGTAAACAACCATTATTAATTAAGAAGTGCTCAACCATTCTTTTTTTGGTTCATCTCAAATGTTTCTAAGATGTCAATGAAGAGGAGGAACTCTTTGATCATGTCCATCTTGTGCTTATACTTTTATTATTCGTACAACAATCTATAGGTCTGTAGGAATTAATGCTTTATCTGGGCCTGTCCCAAAGGAGCTCGGAAAGCTTCGGAACCTCTTATCACTGTAAGAGCACCCTTCTTATTTTCTCTACTGCAAGTTTCTCAACCACGTTTCGAAGGTAAAAACTCCCCACTCTAGAGAGAGAGAGAGAGAGAGAGAGAGAGAGAGAGATGAAGATGGTGGCCCACTCTAGAGAGAGAGAGAGAGAGAGATGAAGATGGTGGTGTTGAGGTCTCCAGCTGCAGTATATAAGTGGACACGCAGGCTCAACCTGCGTGTCTTAATCACGCAGGCCCAGCCTGCGTGTTTAGAACACGCAGGCTCAGCCTGCGTGTTTAACTTACCCCACGCCTCCACCGGCTGCTGTGACGAGATGACGTGGCGGACCGGCTAACGTGGCGCGCTGACATGGCAGGAAGATGGTCATTTTTGCAAATTCAAATTTTGCAGGGCCATTTTCAAAAATTTAAATTTTTATAGGGTCAATTTCAAAAAAATCCCCTTTTTCAATCAATATTCTATCATGGTATCGGAGCCTTGGTTTTAGAAGTTTTTTTTTGGTTTGTTTGGATTGTTCTGCTACTCTCTTTGGATCAGAGATTCTGAAACAAACAGTGAGCCGCAGCGAAGTGGTGGCGGATCTGTGCAAGGGTGCAGTACCTTTACGTTTTGGAATTTGACGTGGAAAGGTAGCTCACGATTTCGGTAAAATTTCAGCTTTTTTTGGTGATTTTTTTTCTTGGTGCGAACTATTCTTATTTCTTTGCAATGGCGAGTAGCACTCATGAATTTTGTGTTAAGTTTACCGGAAAAAATTATACCGCATGGGAGTTTCAATTTCAATTGTTTGTCACTGGAAAGGAGTTATGGGGACATATTGATGGCACTGTTCCAGCTCCTACGGATGCCACACAATTGTCTCAATGGAAAGTCAAAGATGCTAGGGTGATGTCTTGGATTATTGGGTCATGTGATTCTCAAATTATTCTTAATTTACGTCCATATAAAACTGCTAAAGACATGTGGACATATTTAAAAAAAGTTTACAATCAAACACATTCTGCAAGAAGGTTTCAATTGGAGTGCGAGATTGCAAATTACACTCAGGGAGGATTATCTATTCAAGATTATTTTTCCGGTTTTCAACAATTATGGATTGAATTTTCTGATATTATTTGTGTTACCGTGTCGAAAGATTATCTCCATGATGTAATGGCTGTTTATGAGGTTAGCAAGCGCGATCAATTTTTGATGAAATTGCGATCAGATTTTGAGAACGTTCGTTCTAATCTGATGAGTCGTCATCCTCCTCCTTCATTGGATATATGTTTTGGTGAATTACTTCGTGAAGAACAACGTCTTTTTACCCAAGTCACTCTGGAACAAGAAAGGTTGACTACAACACCTATGACATTTGTGGCTCAAGGAAAAGGCAAAGGCAGGGATATGAGTAAAGTTCAGTGCTTTAGTTGCAAGAATTATGGTCACATTGCTGCAAACTGTGCTAAGAAATTTTGCAATTACTGTAAAAAGCCTGGACATATCATCAAAGATTGTTCGATTCGGCCCCAAAATCGTCAGACTGCATTTCAAGCTTCTACTACTAATCCTTTTACAGGTCAAATTCCAGCTGGAACCTCAACAGCAGTCAATCACAATGCTGAGCAAACAGTCCTCACTCCTGAAATGGTGCAACAAATGATTATTTCGGCTTTTTCAGCTCTAGGACTTCACGGTAATGGTAATTCTCCATCTAAATCTTGGCTTATTGATTCTGCCGCATCAAATCATATGACTGGCTCGGTGGCTTTGCTTAAAAATGTCCGCGCATATCGTGGTTCAGAACATGTCCAGGTTGCTAATGGACACACCTTACCTATTACTGTTGTAGGAGATATTACTCCAACTCTCAACAATGCTTTTGTATCACCTGGACTCTCTAATAATCTTCTATCAGTTGGACAATTAGTAGAAAATAACTATGATGTACATTTTTCTCGTGGTGGTTGTTGTGTGCAGGATCAGGTGTCGGGGACGGTGATTGCGAAGGGGCCTAAAGTAGGACGACTGTTTCCACTCAAACTTTCCATTCCTAATCATGTTGCTTTGACTTCTTCTACTATTATCAATAAAAGTGAAAGGTGGCATAAACGTTTGGGACACCCCAATTCTGATATTTTGTCTTATTTATTGACTTCTGGTTTATTGGGCAATAAAGATAAATTTTGTTCTTCTCGTGCTTCCTTTGATTGTTCTACTTGTAAGTTAGGAAAAAGTAAACTGCTTCCATTTCCTATTGCTGGTAGTCATGCGAAAAATTGTTTTGATATTATTCATACTGATGTGTGGGGAATTGCACCTGTTATTTCTCATGGTCAGTATAAATATTTTGTAACATTTATTGATGACTATAGTCGGTTTACTTGGATTTATTTTCTCCGTTCTAAATCTGAAGTTTTTTTAACTTTTAAATCCTTCCTAGTGTATGTCGAAACTCAATTTTCTGCTACTGTTAAGATTCTTCGATCTGATTCTGGTGGAGAATACATGACTAATGCATTTCATGATTTTCTGAATCAAAAAGGTATTTTGTCACAACGTTCATGTCCATATACGCCTCAACAAAATGGTGTGGCCGAACGAAAGAACCGTCATCTCTTAGAGGTGGCTCGGACATTGTTACTCGAATCTTCTGTTCCGCCTATTTTTTGGGTAGAAGCATTATCTACAATAGTTTATCTTATTAATCGACTGTGTCACGCCCCGGGGTCGAAACTGCGACCCGGGCTCGCCAACAGATCCGCCACCTATGCTAAAACCCGCATAGGCGAAGCGTCTAACCTGCAAAAGATAGTACTATAGCTACACAAATATCAGAGCTGAAATAAAATGCTGAAAAATAAAATCCCACCACTATACAACATGAAATACAGTACAATATCCATCTCCTCAAATACAGATAATCATCATACAATGTCCTCAGTACAACATCTCTCAACTATAAAAGGAGATAAACTAAAACTATAGTACATCAGTCTCAACATCAGTCCCTCGAAACTACAAAATATCTCTCTAATCATATAAAATAGTAAAAACCAGCCATCAGCTACCAGGAATCTCCAACCAGGGAATACAGCTACACTCCTCGTGTCACGCCCCGGGGTCGAAACTGCGACCCGGGCTCGCCAACAGATCCGCCACCTATGCCAAACCCGCATTGGCGAAGCGTCCTACCTGCAAAAAGAGCTACAGCTAACAGATATCAGAGCTAAAAGATAAAACTGCTATAGAAATAAAACCAACCACTGTACAACTGAAGATAAAACAACAAGGTCCATCTCCCAAAAAATGATGATCATACAATAACCTCGAGTACAAAACTCATAGCTCAACAGGGAGATATCTCAAATAAAACATCAGTGTACAAGCTCTCAATACATCATATCCTCACTACATCAATCTCTCAAAAGAGGAAATAAATACCAATCTACCGACTATACTGAAGATCTCCTCAAAAGGGGGTACCGCTACTCTCTAAAGATGGGTCTGGATCTAGCTCGCTACTCCCTCACCACGCACAGCAACCACAGAACGGCAACGCCCGCCAAGACTCTGCAAAACAAAGGAGAGAAAGGACAAAAAGGGGGAAAACCCCCAACGGGCGTGAGAACTACGCAAAAAGGGAGTTCTCAGTGGGTATCGCCACTAGGCCCGACGATTTGCCCACCAAGACTACTAGAGGCAAAAGATAACCGATGCAGTAAAACTGAAAGGAGAAGCTGGAAACACTCTACAGCTACCATGCCTCTATCTAAATGCTCAAATGGGGAAACTCTGATGAAGATATGCAACACTCGCACACGAGGTGCTCAATCGACCCAATCGAGCTGACTGCCACATCGGGTCCAGTTAAACCTGCGCCCACCTACAACCACCTCCCGCTGACGGGCAGGAATTACGTAGGGCGTCCAAACGGACTAACTCGCTATCGAGTAGTGGCTCATGCAGGCTATAGTCAAATCCATGCCCTCTCTCTCTCAGAACGGAAAGACTCAAGATGCTCAACCTCTCACACAATGGTCAAAGAACTCACAACGACCACGGGACCACCGTCAAACCCCGAACGGTTCCCAACAATACTAGCACTGGTCTAAACACAGCTACTAGACTCCACTCGGTCCCCCAGGCACGAGTGTAACAAAAAGTATCTGCCTGAATAAACCCAATCGATAGACCAGTAATCACTGGTACAGCCTGCTCTGCTGTCGAACTCCAGATCTCAATCGCGGAATACAGACCGACTTCGGACCGGTACGGTCGCATCCCAAAGTAAGTAACAGATCGGCATCGAACTGTCCGATCGCACACAAAAGTAAGTAACAGACTGGCATCGATCCGTCCAGTCGCACACTCCGGAGTGGCACTCGAGGGGAGCGACCCACACGAGTAAAGTAACTCTGTCATCAGTATCACAAGTATCTCTGTGTCGAGTATCACTGTATAGCAGGACTGGATCACGACTCTAATCAAAATGGAAAAACTCGTCCACTAAAGGGAAACCCGATCCCTAAACGGATACAACAGTAAATGATAAGTGGAAACTCCATCCACTAGAGGAAAGTCTAATACCCAATCTGATACATCAATAAATATCCGGTCAACCGCCCAATATCCGCGGTTGCCGCAATACCCTGCCGTCCATAACCAAAGTACTATAACCGACCTCCGGTCAACCGCCCAAAGTCCGCGGTCACCGCCAAAACCCTGCCAGCCGCAATCCAGCACAACCCGTCCCTGTCACCAATGTCCCTGCTACACTACCCCAGACCTCTGCTCGCACCCGAGCAACACAGACCGCCTGACTAACAAGAAGGAGAAAGGAATAACATGGTTTCTCCTAAGTCAAGTTCCAATATGTAGTGTAGCAGTAAAAGATGGCCTATCTAGATGTCCATACAAGCATGCATTTGTCCTCAAAGCAAAATAAAGAAAGATAAACCTCATGCCAAAATTATCAATGACCATACCTGTCCATAATCCTCAATCCAAAACGGCTCCTCAGAGTAGAACCTGCACATAACTACATAATCCTATCCCAATGCATAAACCAGCCTCATAAAAGATTATGTGCTAATATGGCATGATAATTAATCATATATGGTAACCTTGCCTTAGGTGGGCTTCCACTAATCACCAACATGAATATTTGATTATACCATTGTCATACTATGAGAAATTCACTTGCAATTTCTATAAAATTCTCACTGTTAAACTTACCGATCAATTCCAGCTATTGTACCGTACACCTGCATGCAATGCTAACATATAACAATATAGAGAACCGTCCACCGGTTCCGGGAATAAGGCACCCACCTGAAAAGCTGACTGTCAAAAGTCCAACAGCTGAAAACACCAGATAACTCTAATCCCTTGCTCCAATAAGTTCAGCACACCCGTAACTCTCCTGGCACAATACAAAGTCCACTATTACACATACATTCCAAAATCTGCTCTCACACACACATACCACAATAGTCCCAGAAATGCTTAATTTTCACTTGCAGCAAGAGCCCAGAAAATTCCCAGAAAAATATCACCGCGATCCTCGCGTCGATAGCTTCGCAACGGTAGCTTGCACGCCCAAATCTGAGTTCGGTAAGCCAAGATATAAATTCGACAAGGTGGTACACTCACAAGATTTCAGCACAAAAAGACTGTAGCACTGTACACAGAGAAACAGTGATTTTCACCTCTGATGAAATCTCAGAAAAATCCAAGAAAAATACGAGCGCGTTCCTTGCGATCTGAAGATGAAAAAGTTGTATAAGCTCGTTTCCGTCTGACGCTCGTGCGCAAAGATATGGCCAAAACACCTCGATGCTGTCCCACAAAGCCAAACAGAAAATGGGTCACAGTGTTGCCTCGGGATCCGTGCCAAAAACTCGAAATGGGAAAGCGCGATCAAAACGAAAGATGAAGCCCTACCTCTTAGGAGTCTGTCGGCGCAAGAATCACAGAAAAAGGATCTCGGGGTAGCCCAGGGGAGCCAAAACACTGCTGCTGCGACGAAGGGGAACACAGGAAAAGCAACGTCGCGCCGCGCCGTAAAATCCAGAACCTTGGGATGCGTGCTTTTAAAATCGTAGAACTTGGCAGGAAGATCAAGAATTAAGAGATGAACAAGTCTTCTTCAAGGTGCTCGGGCAGAAGATGCGCGGGTTGAGAGAAAAGAGCCAAAAAAGAAGGCTCGGGTGCTATTTATAGGCAGCAGAAAACAATTGGGAAAATTCCCATTGTGTCCCATTTTCCGGGCGCCCGAAACTTTTCGGGCGCGCACAGTGCGGCCCGGCCCACAACTTTCGGGCGCGCACAGTGTGGCCCAGCCCAAAATACGCGGTCGGACGAGATCCAGGCTTCGTCCGACCCGCCCCAGCGCTCGCCACGTGTCGCCCGAACAGGCAACAGCCAAACCTGCGTCCCGCGCTCCGCCACGTGGCGTTGACCGTGCCTGCTCCGCGCACGTCGCCCCGGCTGACCCGCGCGTACGGCTACCTGCCCGCCGGTACGGCCACCTGCCCGCCTGCCAGCGCACGTCGCCCCACCTGCCACGCACAGTACCCCGTCCAATGGGGAGGCGCCACGTGTCACACCCTTCGCCTGCTGCGCCCGGTGTACGTAATTTCAATGCACCGAACCAGTACGCAGATGCCACGTGTCCCAAGCCGGTCCACCGTGCACCACCGGCCTGCTCCGTGAACCCAGACCACAACACCGACCAGTAAGAACCTGCCACGTGTCCCTTCCTCGGGTGCACGACGGCCGCGTGGACCGCGCACCTGACCGCGCCCCCGCGCGCCTGCCCGCGCCCCCGTGCGCCTGCCCGCGGCCGCGCGCCGCCTGCCCGAGCCCGCGCCGCCGCCTTCCGCCGCTGCCCGCCGCCGCCGGCTGCCGCCGGCGATCGCCGGAAATACTGTTCCGGCCATGAACAGTGATTTTACTGTAGCAAGCTCCGAAAAATACAAGTAAATAGCCCATCTTGACCGTTTTCGCGCGCTGATTCCAAATCCGGCGTCCATTTTGCCAAATTCCAATCCTATAAAATGCCGGAGGCTCCCAAAAAGGTATTTTTAATCCGAATTTCGCGCCGAGCCTAAATTTGATATCCACTCTGCGCGTAAACTCTTCTAAACATCCGACGGGGTCCCCCGATTACCCACGTGATCCATTTTAAGCCCCGAGTCCATCTCTTGTGTCCAAATTGGCGCGCGAACACCGCCGACATGCCACGTAGGCTTCCAGAAGCTGCTGGTCACATTGTAGAAGCCCTGCAAAGATCCGGGTCACCACACCTCGGGTGGTAAAGATCTAGCTCGTGACTCCCTCACCTCGGACAACGATCGAAGATCAGCAACTCCCAAAGAGGACTCTGCAAAACAGGGGGGAAAGAAAGGGAAACAACAATGGGGGTGAGAACCACTAGTAAACCAGTAGCCTCCCCCTGTGGGTAAAGCCTCAAGCTCCGGCGTACCCACTAAGTCTACCAGAGGCAAGAGAAGAGGTAAGTGGTAAAGCTATGAACGGAACTGCTGAATAAAGGGAAACCACAACAAGTATGCCTTTAAATGCAATACCGAAGGAAATGACGGTATGAATGCATCAGGAAACAATATTTGGCTAAATAGCCCAATCTAGTGTCACCAGTAAAAACTGGTACTGCCTGCTTTGCTGTCGAACTCAAGAACTCAGAACTAACCATGGTGCCCGGCGCTCGGCACGGTGTAAAGCCTACTCCGGAGTGGCACTCGAGGGGAGCGACCCACACGAGTAAAGTATCTCTGTATCAAGCATCTCTGTAACCAATATCACAAGTATCTCTGTCAAGTATCTCAATATAGCAGGACTGGATCAAGACTATGATCAAAGTGGGAAACTCCATCCACTAATGAAACCCCGATCTGAAGCAATAGCACTCAATAAGTGGGAAACACCATCCACTAGAGAAAACTGATACCCAATCTGATGCAATAGTAAACATCCGATCAACCGCCCAAAGTCCGCGGTCACCGCAATAACCCACAACCCGCAATTGGGTAAAATAATCAAGGTCCGGTCAACCGCCTACTGTCCGCGGTTGCCGCAATAACCCACAATCCAACATCAAGTACACCCTATCTCTGACCCTCAGGTCCCGGCTACACTATCCCAAACCCCTGCTCGAACCCGAGCAACATGACTCAAAAGTCTAAATAAGAAGGAGAAAGAAAGCAATCATGGTTTCTCCTAAGTCAAATCCCAATATGATAGTGTAGCAATAAAATAGTGGCCTATCTAGATGTCCAAATAAGAATGCAAAAGTCCTCAAGAAATGTGAAAGAGAGAGAATGTCAAATAACAGTTTTACATGCGTAACAATTAATAATACCCACATAAATATACCCATCATGCTAAAATCATCAGTCAACTACACATGTAAATAATTTCTGATCCATAATAAATCCCAAAATGAAACCCGCACATGGATAAGTCATTATGTCCCAACAATTAATTCCTTTAATCCACTTTCATAAAATCTAGGTGCTAATCTAGCATGTTAATTATCACTAATAAATATGCCCCCGCAATCATGTCCCTTCAGTAACATTATCCCAAAGCGATTCCACCTATGACATATCCAAATAATTAATCTCAAATGATAAGCTCACAATTATAACCGTCAAACATGCACGATATTCAATCAATATATTCAATAGTGGGGTTTTCTAATAAACTTAGTGAGTAAGCCAGATGTAGAGGCATGCAACAACCACCCACCTGAAGTGCGAACTGTCCGGATCCGTACAGCTGAAAATACCAGAAACTCCAAACCCTTGCTCCAACAAGTTCAGCACACCCGTAACACTCCTGGTACAATACAAAATCCACTAAATACACTTAGGCTCCCAATTAATGCTCTTATAATCACAACAATATCTGTCCCAAAACTGCTAAATTTTCACCTGTAGAAAGTGCCCATAAAATTCCCAGAAAAATATCACGGCGATCCTCGCGTCGATAGCTTCGCAACGGTACCTTGCACGCCCAAATCTGAGTTCGGTAAGTCAAGATATAAATTCGGGAAGAGGGGTATCACAACAAAAAATCTGTGCTAAAGATTGTGCACTGTTCACTGAGAAAACAGTAATTTTCACCTCGAAATAATCCCCCGAAAAATCCAAGAAAAATACGAGCGCGTTCCTTGCGATCCGTAGATGAAAAAGTTGTATAAGCTCGTTTCCGTCAGACGCTCGTACGCGAAGATATGGCCAAAATACCTCAGGACTGTCAAAGAAATCCATACAGAAAAAGGGGTCACTGTTTGCCTCGGGATCCGTGCCAACACTTCGAAACGGGAAAGCGCGACCAAAACGAAAGATGAAGTCCTACCTCTTAGGAGTCTGCCGGCGCAAGAATCACTGCAAAAAGATCTCAGGGTAGCCCAGGGGAGCTAAAACACTGTCGCTGCGCCGAAGAAGAACCCAGGAATGCAACGTCGCGCCGCGCCGTAAAATGGGGAACCTCGGGATTCGAGCCTCCTAAAATCCTAGAACTTGGCAGGAAGATCAAGGGTTAAGAGGTGAACAATTCTTCTTAAGTTGGCTCGGGCAGACGATGCTCGGTTAGAGAGAAAAGAACCAAAGAAGGAGGCTCGGGCAGGTATTTATAGTGCTGGAGAAACAATTGCAAAAATACCCGTTATGTCCAGGTTTCGGGCGCCAGAAATTTTCGGGCGGCTACAGTAATGGGCCCGGCCCATTACTGTTCAAGCCCGAAACGCTACGGGCCGGCCACGTAGCCCACTACACAGGATTCCTGGGCCCCGCTGCACCCGGCGCACCTGCGCCAGCCAGTGGCGTCGCGCCACGTGGCCCCGGCACTCCGTGCACCGCGCACGTCGCACCGTGCACCGCGCACGTCGCGACTGCCCCGGCCGTACGGCCACCTGCCCCGCCGTACGGCCACCTGCCCCGGTCACCAACTCCACCGGTTGCGTGGACCGGGAGCACAACACCGAACCAATCACCTCATGCCACGTGTCCACCCGGTCTACCGTGCACCCGGGACCAAATTCCGTGGACCGCGTCTGCTGCACCGGCCAACCGAAAAGCGCCACGTGGCCCGCCCCCGGCGCACGACCTCCGCGGTGGACCGCGCTCCTGCCCGCGCCCTCAGCCGCCTGCCCGCGGCCGCTAAACGCCTGCCCGAGGCTGCGCCGCCGCCCGCCGACGCTGCCCGCCGCCGCCGGCCGCCGCCGGCGATCGCCGGAGACACTGTTCCGGCGTGAACAGTAACCGCCAACTCAAAAACAGCAAGTAAATAGCCCATCTTGACCGTTTTCGCGCGCTGATTCCAAAAACGGTGTCCATTTTGCCAAATTCCACTCCTATAATTTGCCGGAGGCTCCCGGAAAGGTATTTTTGATCCGAATTTCGCGCCGAGTCCAAATTTGATATCCAAATTGCGCGGAAACACCACTAAACATCCGACGGGGTCTCCCGGTTACCCACGTGATCCATTAGAAGCCCCGAGTTCAGCACTTGTGTCCAAATTGGCGCACGAACACTGCCGAGATGCCCCATAGGCCTCCAGAAGCTGCTGGTGACACTGTAGAAGCCCTGCAAGGATCCGGGTCATCACAGACTGCCTTCTCGAACTCTTAATCTTGACTCTCCTTATTTTCGCCTTCATCATCAGCATCCTCCCTATCGATATTTGCATACTTTTGGTTGTGTGTGTTTTGTTCATTTGCCTCCTCATGAACGCCATAAGCTTTCTGCTCAATCTGTGAAATGTGCTTTTTTGGGATATAGTACTAATCATAAGGGGTTTGTTTGCTATGATCATTCTTTAAAGAGGCTTCGTGTTTCTCGAAATGTTGTTTTCTTTGAAAATCAACATTTCTTTCCAACTCATGTTAGCTCATCCCCTGAAGTCGCTATTCTTCCTACTTTTGATGACACTCGACGTCGTGCACTACATCCCCTTCCCGAGCCAGATCCGCCATCTGCTCCTGCCCCACCTTTACCGAGGCGATCTACCCGAGTTTCTCGTCCTCCTCCTCGGTATGACTCTTATCATACATCATTTTCTGCTGCTTTGTCCTCCATTTCGGTTCCATCTTCTTACTCAGAAGCAGTGAAGCATGAGTGTTGGCAGCGGGCAATGCAGGAGGAATTTCGTGCTCTTCAGGAAAATCAGACTTGGGACATTGTTAAATGTCCACCTCATGTTAAGCCCATTGGTTGTAAATGGGTTTATTCAATAAAGCTTCGCTCTGATGGGTCCCTCGATCGCTATAAAGCAAGATTGGTTGCCTTAGGCAACCGACAAGAGTATGGGATAAACTATCATGAAACATTTGCTCCTGTAGCCAAAATGACTACGGTCCGTACAGTTCTTGCTATTGCCGCCTCACAGGGCTGGCCGCTTCAACAGTTGGATGTCAAAAATGCTTTTCTCCATGGTGATCTCAATGAAGATATATACATGACACCTCCTCCTGGTTTGTTTTCCTCTTCTACAATAGAAGTTTGCAAATTGAATCGTTCATTATATGGCTTAAAACAAGCTCCTCGAGCGTGGTTTGAGAAGTTTCGCTCTATTTTGCTTCAGTTTAAGCTTGTCCAAAGCCAATATGACTCTTCCTTGTTTTTTCGAAAATCAACTACAGGAGTTGTTCTTCTTTTGGTGTATGTTGATGATATTGTTATCACTGGGACAGATTCTTTATTGATTACTCAGCTTAAGCAATATCTTCAAAACTCTTTTCATATGAAGGATCTTGGTCATCTTACATATTTCTTAGGTTTGGAAGTTCAAACTGATTCTTCGGGCATATTCTTACATCAACATAAATATATTCAGGATTTGATTGCTTTGGCTGGTCTTCAAGATTCTTCATCTGTTGATACACCTCTAGAAATGAATGTTAAGTATTATGCTGATGAGGGAGAGCTACTTTCTGATCCTTTGTTGTATCGCCAATTAGTGGGTAGCCTCAACTACCTGACTATTACTCGGCCTGATATCTCTTTTGCTGTACAGCAAGTTAGTCAATTTATGCACTCTCCACGGCATCTACACTTGGCAGCTGTTCGTCGCATCATTCGATATCTTCATGGCTCTCCTTGTCAAGGTTTATTTTTTCCTGCTAAATCTCCTGTGCATCTTATTGCTTTTAGTGATGCTGATTGGGCGGGATGTCCCAATACACGTCGCTCTGTCACTGGTTGGTGCATGTTTCTTGGGGACTCTTTGATCTCATGGAAGAGTAAGAAACAAGACCGTGTGTCTAAATCTTCCACGGAGTCTGAATATCGCGCTATGTCTGCTGCATGCTCTGAGATTACTTGGCTTCGAGGTTTGTTGACTGAGCTTGGGTTTCCACAGCATGATCCTACTCCACTTCATGCCGATAACACAAGTGCTATTCAAATTGCCACTAATCCAGTATACCATGAGCGCACTAAGCATATTGAAGTAGACTGTCATTATATTCGAGAAGCTGTGGATACTCGTGTCATTTCTCTTCCACATGTTTCTACATCCTTACAATTAGCCGATGTGTTTACCAAGTCTCTCAGTCGCCAGCGCCATCAATTTCTCATTGGCAAATTGATGCTTCTTGATCACCCAGCATCAATTTGAGGGGGGATGTTACCACATATAGCTTGTTACCACATAAAGCTCATATTTAATTTGTATAGTTTATTAGTTTCCATATTCATTGTAATTGCATATTTTCATATTCATTGTATTTTTTTAATTAGATTGCACGGCTGTAAAAGGAAAGAGATGAGCATTGTATATGTACCTATAAATTGAATAAGAAGTAAAAAGAGACGATCATCTTTTTCAATCAATATTCTATCAGTGTGCTCCAGTCATATTTTTTTTTACTTTTTTTTACAAAAAAAAATTATGAGAAATTTTTTTTTTTTCATGAAAAATTTTTATTTTCGTTTGATGTCTGTTTGATTTTCTTAGAAGAAAACTAATTTTAGTTTTTCTTGAAACCAAACAGAGAAAACCAAAAAAAAAAAAAATTTAATTTTTTTTTTTTCTATAAACAACTTTTGTTTTACAAAAAAAACTTTCGCGCTTTTGTGAGAAACCAAATTACCTCCTTAGCTGAAAATGTGCGGCAACTAGGTCAAAAATTAATTAAGAAATTTTTTGTTGGGCGTCTTTTTGTCAGGCCGAGTTAGATGACAAAAATGGGTCAGGCCCAGTTAAATCATAAAATTTTTGGTCCAGCCAGATTGCATTTGTCTCAGAAAAGCTTTTTCTCAGTCCGATTGCAGATTTTCAGCCTGTTAGTTATAATTTATAATTTATATCTACTTATTGTGGTCTAAAAATTAATTAGTATTTTTTTTTTTAATTAAGTATATATTAAAAATAAAAATAAAAATTAAAAATTTCTTATGCCATGGTGTCATCATTGGTTCAATTAATGGCCAACCCACTGGTTGAATCAGTAATTTTTGATCCAGTAATATTTTTGCATCACTATTCGATTCAATTTTTAAAATATTGTCAAAGTCTAATTGGACGCGTAGTAGATCTTCTATATAGATAGAGGTTTTTTCTATACATGTAAGGTATCGGACCACAAGCAATCTGTTTATCAATTTTATCAAATGTTTTCGGTGAGCATGTTTTAAATTTTGATAAACTGAAAAGACAAGTAACGTTCCGATCAGTAAACTATTAAAAATAAATTCTTAAAAAAAGAGAAAAAAAATATGAGAAAAATTTAAAACACATATTTTAGTATAGAATGAAAATATTTTTTTTTCCACACACGTGTTTGGTTCGAATAAAAAGAAATTACAAAAGTATTGCTTGGGATAAAAAGAAATTACAAAAGCAAGAGAGAATGATGAGGAAAAAGTGGTGGTTTTAGTTTTGAGGCATACCTGTTTGGTTCAAATGAAAAGAAGAGAGAATGGTGAGGGGGAAAAGTAGTGGTTTTAGTTTGGTTCAAATGTTGTGTAAAATACATTGCAAGGCATCAAATCCAGTACCCTAAGGTAGCGTTTGGATTGGGGATAAGTCGGAATGAGTTATACCAGATATAAGTATAAAGTAAGGGATAAATCTAGTATAAAGTAAAAATGTGTTTGGTTGGGAATGAGCCTTAAGCCTGGTATAAGTAAAATAGTGTTTGGATTGGGGTTGAAGAATAAGGAGGAATAGAGAGTTGACTTTTGTGATAAAAGATTAAAATATTCTTTTTTTTAATAATTTTTTTAAAATTAAAATTTTAAAATTTATTCAAATTTTAATCTTTATTAATTTTAATTTTTATAAAAATTTTAAGTGGGAGTAAAAAAAAATGTTAATTTTAAAATGTTAAGTAGGAGTAAAAATTTTAATTTATAAATTTATATAAATTTTAAAAAAAGTATAAAAATATTGTATAAATTTTAAAATTAATAATTTTTAAAAATAAAATAAAATTTTTAGATTTATTAAAATATAAAATTTAAAAAAAATTAAAATCTATAAAATTTAAAATTTAAAATTTAAATATTTTTTATAATTTAAAAATTTTAATTAAAAAAAAAAAACTCTGAAGCATAAAAGAAAAAAAAAACGAAAAAAAAGAAGAAAAAAAAAAAGGAAACGCCCTTCCCAAGGCACTGCCTTGGGAAGGGACGGGAAGAGAGAGAGGGAGTAGAGGGGTTGGCTGGTTCTGGGATTTGGGGGGTGGGGGGATATCCCTCGCCCAAACCGGAGATATTCCTGTTTGGGAGGGACATCCCAAACCGGGGATATCCCAAAGGTGTTTGGGTATAAAGGGGGGATATCCCCCTTTTATACCCGTTCCAAACAGAGGTTAAGGGTGCGTTTGGAATCGGGTTAAGGTAGAATTAGCTAAACCTGGGATAAGTATAAAGTACGGAACTAGAGCGAAAAAGCGTTTGGGATGGTTCCAGGGATAAGAGATTTTGTGTTTGGTTTAATAATGAGGAATAGGAGGAATAAAGAGGATAAGTTGGGTAAATTACCTTTTTACCCTCAAGAGTTAATATGTGATAAAAGTTGTTAAAATCTAATTAGTTCGTTTTAATTAATGGATTAATGGTTTTAAAAAATAAAAATAAAATTATAATCATAATTAAATTATATTATTTAAAAATAATATTCAATTTAACATTTTATTTTCTCAAATTAAAATTAAAATTTAAAATATAAAATTTCAACATTTTAATTTTAAGATTTAAAATTTTATAATATTAATTTTAAATAATAAATTTTTAACATAATTTTTTTTTTAAAATTTACAAAAATCATATATTTGCTAAATATTTGTAAATTTTTGCCCCCAAGCTTTATTATGTGATAAAAATTTTCTAAAATCATTTTTCTCGTTTTAATTAATGAATTAATGGTTTAAAAAAATAAAAAAAAAATTATAATCATAATTAAATTATATTATTTAAAAATAATATTTAATTTAACATTTTATTTTCTCAAATTAAAATTTAAATTTAAAATATAAATTTTCAACATTTTAATTTTAAGATTTAAAATTTTATAATATTAATTTTAAATAATAAATTTTATAATATTAATTTTAATAATAATTAATGGAAGAAGAAAGCGGAGGAGCGCAAGCTCCGGGGGCCTCGGGGGCCGGGCTGGGGGGAGGAGAGAGAGAGAGGGAGAGAGTTCTTGATTCCCTCTGTAATTGAGAAGAGAGGGAGAGGAGATAATGGAGAAGAAAGAGAGAGAGCAGGGAGCAATCAATGCTCTCGGGAAGTGGGAAGGGGGGGGGGAGAGGAGAGAGAGAGAGGAGAGAGTTTTGTTATTGGGAAGAGATAAAGTGAAGGAAGGAGGGTAAAATGGTAAAAAATAAAATATTAAGATAATATGGAGAATTTGTTATACCAACTTATTCTAGTTGTACTAGGATAAGCAATACCAGATGATTCCAGATGTGTTTGATAGAATAAGAGGGATAAACTCCTTATTCCCGGTTCTATTCCCATTCCAAACGAGGCTAATATTATAAATTGATTGTTGGGCTTAAGTCACTTTCTATAGCTCAAATTTTTATATACCCCCTTAGTTTTCTTTGTTTTTTTTAATCATTTTCAATATAGGACTTCTACAAATTTAATAATCTTTTCTTTTATAAACTCCATGTACTCACTGTTGGATTTAATTTTTCTATATATGAGCTAACATATAAATTTACAATTATATTATAAGCTATCTAATTTAATAGGGTCATTAGGTGATTTAATATGGACTCTGGAAACATCTATTAGGTATGGACTATTAATGTGTAAAAATCCAATATAAGTCTAATTAGGGTTTATGAGACCTTAATTAAACATAGTATATAAAAAAAATAATAGGGTTGTGGTCTCGAGTCGGATTCCTGCCGTTATTTGCTCTGTCTCATTCAGAGCAAAATTAATTAGATGACGAATCTAGACTTTGAAGCACTCAATCCAGGCGATTTTATTGTCGTTGTTTGAGAAACGATAAAATCTGAGAACGTGTTTAATCAAGCATGGATTCCGGCAAGCGTTTATGATGTTTTCAAATAGATGAACAATTATCTAATAATTTACATGTGTTTCTTGGATTATTTCGTATTAATTTGCATACGGACCTAACAAGTGGTATCGGAGCCTCACATGTTTAAATCGTTAGATGTTTTTTTTATTTTGAATCTTTTTTCTACCATAAAGATTATTTAGGGTAGAAATTAAGTTTTTTTTTTAAGAAAATTGCCATGAATCCTTTTTTTTTTCGCATTATAGTTTGATTTGTGACATTTTGGATTCCGAATTTCGATTGTTTAACGATTTTGAATCATAAAGTAAAGTTTTTTTTTTTTTTTTTGAATTTCTTTATGCAAAATATAATTTTGAAATTAAATTCAAATTTTGGTATTTTCTTATTTTTGGAATGTCCAGTTTTTTAAAATAGATTAATTGAAGCAATGCGTTACCAAAGTAACATTTTTTGTATAGATTAGTTTATTTGAAATAATTGGATGTATGTAATTATTGTTTATGCGAATGGTGACCGGCTCAAAGGAAGGTAACTATTTGGCCAAACTTCACATATAATTGTGGTAATAAATATGCGACAATTATCAAGTGTACCGTGTAAATAATAAGTCTATCCAAAGAAAGATTTATTATTTGACAGGATTAATTGTTAGTATTTGATTACTACGTTGAGAGTACCACTTACAATTGCTATTTATGTCCAAAGATTGAATGTCAATATTGTTCTAGGCATCTTGTTTTGGGGCTCACCATTATTTGAATTTATTTATTATATTTTTATTATGGATGAAATTGTGAGCTTAATGTTTGTTATTTTATTCTATCCAGCTAATATTTCTGCTTTTTCAATATCTGCAAATATTAATTCAATCCCAGTGCTGAATGGCATAAATTTCAATGATTGGAAAGAGAATGTTATGATTGTTCTCGGTTGCATGGATCTGGACTTTGCGCTACGGACAGAACAATCCCCTTCTCTTACAGATAAAAGTTCCGTTGAGAATAAAAGGGACTTTGAGAAGTGGGAACGTTCTAATCGCATGAGTCTCATGATTATGAAATGTGCAATTTCCAGAAACTTTCAGGGACGTTATATTTGATAAGGATGATGCTAAGAAGTTCCTTGAGGAACTAAAAAAGCGCTTTGCCAAGAGCATAAAGGCTGAAACAAAGACATTATTATCTAAATTTGTTTCAATGAGGTATAAAGGAAAGGGCAACATAAGGGAGTATACAATGGAGATGTCTCATGTTGCTTCAAAATTAAAGGCACTAAAGTTAGAGCTGTTTGAGGACTTGCTCGTGCATCTGGTTCTCATTTCTCTTCCTGCACAATATAGCCAATTTAAGGTGAGTTACAATACTCAAAAGGAGAAATGGTCTCTTAACGAGCTCATTTCTCATTGTGTGCAAGAAGAAGAAAGACTAAAGTAAGATCAACCAGAAAGTGCTCGCTTGGCAACCTCCTCTAAAGATAAAAAGAGAAAAAGGGGAAAGGAAGCAGCGGTTGGGACACCACAAAAGAAAGGGCAAAAGAAACAGGATTCGGAATTCACCTGTTACTTTTGCAATAAGAGTGAACATATGAAGAAAGAATGTCTTAAATACGCCGTTTGGCGTGTTAAGAAAGATAAACTTCTCACTTTGGTTTGTTTTGAAGTTAATTTGACTTCTGTACCTATACATACTTGGTGGATAGATTCTGGTGCTACTACTCACATAAGTGTGTCTATGCAGTGCTGTCTGACTAGCCGGCAACCAAATAATGCTGAAAGATTCATCTTTGTGGGCGACGGCAAATCAGTTGCGGTTGAAGCCATAGGGACTTTTAGGTTGTTATTAAAGACTGATTTTTATTTGGATTTAAAAGAGACATTTATTGTACCATCGTTTAGACGGAATTTGGTTTCTATTTCTATTTTGGACAAATCTGGTTACTCTTGTTCATTTGGAAATAATAAATTTAGTCTTTTTCAAAATTTAAATCTTGTTGGAACTGGTTCTTTATCTGTGAATGACAATCTATATTTGTTGGATACAATCGTTTCATATAATGAATCCCTGTATACTAGTTCTCGTGGTACAAAATGAAAATTAACTAATGAGAATTCCGCTATGTTATGGCACAAGCGCCTGAGTTATATTTCTAAACAGAGAATTGAGAAACTTGTGTCAGATGAAATTCTTGATCCCTTTGATTTAATAGACTTTCAAGTCTGTGTTGAGTGTATTAAGGGGAAGCAAACAAATATTAGAAAATTAAATGCCAATAGAAGTTCTGACGTCTTAGAACTAATTCAGACTGATATTTGTGGACCATTCCCTACGGCTTCCTTGAATGGTCAATAGTATTTTATTACGTTCATAGACGACTATTCCCGTTATGGCTATTTATATTTGATTCATGAGAAGTCTCAATTATTGGATGTTTTTAAGGTCTTCAAAGCTGAAGTTAAGAACCAACTTGGCAAAAGAATTAAAGCTGTTAAATATGATCGTGGTGGCGAGTACTATGACAGATATGACGGATCAGGTGAACAACATCCAAGGCCTTTTGCTAAATTTCTAGAGGAATGTGGAATTGTCCCACAATACACGATGCCAGAAAAACCTAGCACGAATGGTGTTGCTGAGAGACGTGACAGAATGCTTAACGATATGGTAAGGAGTATGATTAGTCATTCTACCTTACCAGAATCCCTCTGGGGAGAAGCGCTAAAAAACTGCAGCTTACATTCTTAACAGGGTTCTAAGAGAAGCAGTAGCTAAAACCCCTTATGAACTTTGGATAGGAAAGAAGCATAGTATTAGGCACTTACACATTTGGGGTTGTCCAGCTGAGGCAAGGCCATACAAGCCAAATGAAAAGAAACTAGACTCAAGAACTATTAGCTGCTATTTCGTTGGATACTCTGAACGATCAAGGGGTTACAAGTATGATCCCACGACTCGGTCATTTTTTGAGACGGGAAATACTAAATTTTTTGAGGAAGTTGAGTTTGGGGGGGAAGATAAGATAATGAACATTGTTTTTGAAGAGGAATTCGTTTCTCTTCCTACAGTAGCTATTGACAATTATCAGATTTCTATCACTGACAATATTCAAGAAGCAAATCCGGACAATCAAGACAATGCTAATGAATTCCCCGTCCAAAATCAAGAAATTGCTCATGAAGAGCAAACTCAACAACCTCAAGAACAGATATCATTAAGAAGATCCACTAAAGAAAGAAGAAATACCATTTCAGATGATTATATCATATTTCTTCAAGAACATGAGGAAGACATAGGACTGAAAGAAGATGATCCAATCAACTTTCGCCAAGTCATACAAAGTTCTAATTCTCAAAAGTGGATTGATGCCATGAATGATGAGATAAAGTCCACGAAAGACAATAATGTTTGGGATCTCGTCGAATTGCCTGAAGGGGTGAAACCTATTGGTTGTAAATGGATATTTAAAACTAAAAGGGATTCAAAAGGCAATGTCGAGAGATATAAGGCTCGTCTTGCTGCGAAGTGTTTTACTCAAAAAGAAGGTATTGATTATAAAGAGACATTCTCTCCGGTTTCATCGAAAGACTCTTTCAGGATTATAATGGCATCTGTGACTCATTTTGACCTTGAGCTACATCAGATGGATGTAAAGACTGTGTTTCTCAATGGTGACATTGACGAGACAATTTATATGGTGCAAACAGAAAATTTTGTGTCAGGCGATCCAAAGAAAATGGTTTGCAAATTGAAGAAATTTATCTATGGGCTCAAGCAAGCTTCCCGTCAACGGTATAATAAATTTCATCAAGTAATTATCTCGTTTGGATTTGAGATAAATGCAGTTAATGATTGTGTATACCATAAGTTAAGTGGGAGTAAATTTATTTTCTTGGTACTATATGTTGATGACATATTACTTGCTAGTAGCGATATAGACTTATTGCACGAAACAAAGAGATTTCTGACAAAAAATTTTGAAATAAAAGATCTTAGTGACGCCTCTTTTGTATTAGGTATACAGATACACCGAGATCGCTCTCGGGGTATCCTAGGGTTATCACAAAAGACCTATATCGATAAGGTTCTTAGTAGGTTTGGAATGAAAGAATGCAAACCAGGAGATACCCCTATTGCTAAAGGAGACAAATTCAGTCTCAGTCAATACCCCAAGAATAAGTTTGAGGTGAATGAGATGCAAAAGATTCCTTATGCGTCGGCAGTAGGGAGTCTAATGTATGCTCAAGTGTGTACGCGTCCGGATATAGCGTACATTGTTAGGATATTAGGCAGATATTTGAGTAACCCTGGAATCGATCATTTGAGAGCAGCCAAACGGGTTATGCGTTATTTACAGAGAACAAGCGACTACATGCTCACATATAGGAGATCATAACATTTGGAGATCATCGGGTATTCTGATTCAGATTTTGCGGGATGCCAAGACAGTAGAAGATCCACATCGGGCTATGTTTATCTTTTAGCTGGAGGAGCTATTTCCTGGAAAAGTGCTAAGCAGACACTTATAGCTTCTTCTACTATGGCGGCTGAGTTCATAGCTTGTTATAAGGCATCCAATCATGGGATATGATTGCGAAACTTTGTCACTGGATTGCGAATTTTGAATGGCATTCAGAGGCCATTAAAGATATTCTGTGACAATAAATCGGCTGTACTGTATCCCAATAACAACAGGAGCTCATCAAAGTCAAAGCACATAGACATTAAGTTTCTTGTTGTTAAAGAGAGAGTTCAGAATGGTTATGTGTGCATAGAACATATTGGAACAAACTCTATGGTTGCGGATCCGCTCACCAAAGGTTTACCGCCCAAAGTGTTTTATGAGCATACTAATCATATGGGTGTTAAATTATTTGATGATGTGCAGTTTTAGTAGGAGTTTGTATTTTGATGTTATTTAATTTCAGGCACACTTTGTATTCATTTTCTGTAGAATAAAATATATAGTTTATTTCATATTCTGAATGTGTTTTGTTTGTTATGACTTAATATGATCTCATTCAAGAATAAATTAGGACCAGTTGAAAATAGGCGTGTTAAGATCACATTGCATGTAATTTTCATGCTACACATCCATACTCGATCTATGTCGTTGAATATGTTGGTATGGTGACTATTGATAGGTCGAGTTATGAATTTGTATAACAAAAACCGCTTTGATCTTATACTAATATAGTAGATGGACCAGATTGTAATTAAGGAGATGTTTTAGGAAAAGATAGCTATTCTGGTATGCACATATCATAATATAATTGTTTCAAGATATAATATGTAGCCCAAATGGGAGATTGTTGGATTTAATTTTTATATATATGGGCTAGCATATAAATTTACAATTATATTATAGGCTATCTAATTTAATAGGGTCATTAAGTGATTTAATATGGGCTCTGGAAATATCTATTGGGTATGGGCTATTAATGTGTAGAAACCCAATACAAGTCTAATTAGGGTTTATGGAACCCTAATTAAACGTAGTATATAAGGAAAATAATAGGGTTACGGTCCCGAGTCGGATTCCTGCCGTGATTTGCCCTGCCCCATTCATAACAAAATTAATTAGACGACGAATCTAGACTTGGAAACACTCAATCCAGGCGATTTTATTGTCGGTGTTTGAGAAACGATAAAATCTGAGAACGTGTTTCATCAAGGATGGATTCCGGTAAGCATTTATAATATTTTCAAATAGATGAATGATTATCTAATAATTTACATATGTTTTTTGGGTTATTTCGCATTAATTTGTATACGGACCTAACACTCACCAGGCTCAACAAAACACAATTTTGTGAGTGATTCTACTAGATGAACCTCTTATTTGATGCTTCTGAATTTGCTGTAAAAGTTAAATAAAAAAAGGTATAAAACTTATCTTAACTATCACCCTTTTGGATTCGACTATCTAATCTATAAAAAAAATTTGATTTTACTATATGATATTTTAATTTATTTGATTTGAACCGACTTTGTAACTTCAGAATTTGACTGCGTTATTTATCTTTACGAATTTAATTACCATATTTTATGTAATTTTACACAACTTTAAATTTATCAAAGTAAGCAATTAGTTTAAATTTTATATTCGAAAAACCATCAAATTACTTAAATTAAATAAATTGAAAAGTTTGTTACTTACATTAAAATTTTGAATAGTCAGATAGTCGAATCAAAATAATCTATAATTCATGTAAGTTTTATATATTTTACTTGAAAGTTATTAAAGATACTTTTACATAATATTTTTGCAAATAACACTATATAGATATTACTTTCTTAGAGTTCACGTCTCATTTGTTTTTGAAAGCACATAGTAATGATGGAACGTACATTCGATTTGACGATCAGTTTTATTAAATACGATCTATGTTATTAGAGTTATTTAGAAACTAAATTTTATAATTTTTTAAAATTATTTGCTAAATGATCAAAAGGTTTTAAAACTACTATTTTGATAACCGATATGATATGTTTGTAAGTTCAACGTTGTAAAACAATCTAAATTTTTTTAAAAAATTAATAAAAGATTTTGTTTACTATAAAGAGCAAAAACAATACTTCCGATTTAAAATTTAAATCTTTTATTATTATTTAATGAGTTTTTTAATTTTAGCTGTTCATTTTGAGGCTACTCATTCGCTAGACAAACACAATTAAAAAATTAAAAGATTTAATTTATAAATAATTGTAAAACTGTAAATCATGTCTAATAAAACAAATTGTGGAATCGGGTGTCTCATCATCAAAAATAATTTGAAAGAAAAAAAGTTTCAAAACTTAGAAAAGCATTTGTGAAGTGACTCCTAAAAGACACCTCACCCTTAAATAAATGGGGTGTAAAATGTATACTCCTTTTAAAGTGCACATGCACGTAGCATTGCTGGAAATACTACTTGTACATCCCTTTTGGGGTGTACATCGATCCCACACCCCACCAATCTAATGGATGGGGGATATGATAAGGGGCACTTCACAAATTACAAAATGACCTCTAAAAAACATCTAATTTGTAGATGAATCAAATATAAAATGTACATCTCTTTTGCTGTGTATATGAGCATATAACTTAGCTCCACTTTCTTATACAATATCACATCCTACTAGAACATCAGTACAAGTCAGTGTTGGTTGGTGTTGCTCCCTGTCAAGTTAGTACCTAACTTTATTACACTGGATTGGTCAGTAGCTCCCACGGGCAAAATTTCTAGGGGTGTCCCAGCACCAACCAGGATCATCCCCATCAATATGTTCCTAGTAGGTGGGTGTCACATCCATGGTTAAATTATCCTGCAGCAGATGCTCTATTGCTTTGTACTTTTAACTCTTGTACACAAAAACATTTGGGCTTCTTTAGATGTGGTGATAAGTACTCAATCAGAGATAACTTATGCAGTAAAGATTTTCTTGCGTAGTTATAAGTTAGCTAGGAGTTTGTTTTCGTTCAAAGTATTCCATCGGCATCTATGATTTGGTAGAAGTAACTCACTTGTAAGGTAATTTATTATATCTCAAAAAGATGATTTGATGTCGATTATTTTTTTATCTTTTGAGCTATGTAATTTTCGTCTACCAAATATATTAAGCTTCTTGAATAAATGAAAAGAGATGTCTAAAATAAGATATCGGTCCATCCACCAACTGGGGAGGGTCTTAGACTATATTTGGATGTCATGACAAGTTATTGATCGGAAGATGATCTTTGCAGTATCAAAACTTTTTTGTGTAATTGCAAGCCTTAGGGTAAATTTCAATTATCATATTTCATTTTTAGCACATTTCCGCTTTACTATTATATAGTTTTACGAGCTATGTTCTACTATTTTGTGGTTGCTATTTCTTTGTATCATGTGAGCTTCCTCTAGGGGTTGTTAGGTTGCATCTAGTTGAAACTATACTTACAACAACATGCATATTCAATTTCGGTGTTTGGTTTGATGTATTTTAATTCGACGACTATAGTTTGAATTATACAAAAAAACTTAACTACAGTAATTGAAACTATATCCAAATTAACTGTAGTTCTAATTTAACAGTTGGAGAGTAATTTTAAACAAAAGATAAGCTTATTTTCTCAATTATCTTTTTGAATAGAAAATATATATATATATATATATATATATATATATATATATATATATATATATATATATATATATATATATATATATATATATATATATATATATTATACTGGGGGTAATCTCACTTCTCATATATAAAATAATAAAATTTAATAAATAGACTACATCCTATTAAATAAGATGCATGTAATTTTTAAACTATATGTATCTCCTACTACACTATATATAACAAAACTATACTATAGCGACACTTTTAAGTATTTTTAAAATTTGAAAAAATAACCGCTAGGAGAAATACCGATACTTGTAATTAGTGTCGCTATATATGCAGTCGTTAGGGTGTATAGCGACATATTATTATAATGTGTTACAAAAATATGTCCCTATAATATAATTTTAGATATAGATGAAATATAGATATGACACTTGTACAAAAGTGTCACAAAGATGTGTTCCTATAATTTAATTTTGTTGTAGTGCTATAATGTATTTATACTTATATCCAGCCAAACAATGACTGTTCGATCATATTTTTATTCAGTTGTTGTAGATGGCATTGTACAAGATTCTCGGCTACTGCTGCAGGATGAGACTATATGTGAAAGAGAAGGCTTCAAGAGCACAGCGGAGTTATGGCTTTTCTGGCTGGAAGGAGAAGAAGGAAAAGGGTAAAGGAGGGGGGAGAAAAGAGAGGTGAGGAAGAGAGGAAGAGAGAAAGGGAGAAGGGGGAGGGGATAAAAAGAGAGTTGTGAAAATAGGGTAAATAGTGGAGGAGAGAGAGAGAGAGAGCTAGTGGGGAGAGGTTGGCGGAGATGTTTATGGACGGACAAATACATAAATTTTTAATTATAAGAATAAATATTTTAAATTTTATTTTATAAAAATAGAGCTAAATAATAAATTATTCATCAGACGTACTTTAACTTATATATTGTTAGGATTTGATTAGATTTGTAATTGAATCCTAGTTGGATTAAGATTAATATTTAAATCTTAAAGAGATAAGTTTGTTAAGATTTAAATATTAATTAGAATAAAAATCTATTTAGACTAGGATTTGGATAGCTTTTGATGTAAGCTATAAATATAGCATATGTGCTATTATTTGAAGGTGGTGTTAAGGAAGATAGTTACACCCAAGATGGTGGTAATACCCATGGAGGTGGTAGGGGCTAGGATTTAGCCACACCCATATAGTGGTATCCACAGCACCGTGGTGTTAAGATAGTCACACCCAAGATGGTGGTAATACCCATGGAGGTGGTGGGGGCTAGGATTTAGCCACACCCATATAGTGGTATCCACATCAAGGCGGTGTTAACGTGGTCACACCCATAGAGACGGTGGTGGTAATACCCATGGAGGTGGTGGGGGCTAGGATTTAGCCACACCCATATAGTGGTATCCACACCCACGGTGGTGGTAACACCCATGGAGGTGGTGGGGGTTAGGATTTAGCCACACCCATAGTCTTCTAGGTTTATAGAAGACGAGAGAAGAGAGTCTTCTAGGTTTATTTGAAGACGAGAGAAGGGTGAGAGAGATTCAGGAGGAGTGCTCGGGTTGAAGCTACTCTATTGTAGAAGAGGAGTCGGTGTAATCGGTGTAATTCTTCTCTTGGTTAATGAATCTTATTTCACCCGCATATTTTCTGTTTTGATTTTTCTTCTCCTTGGTGATTATGCTAATTCCAGTTATATTGAGAGGACGGGTTTATGATAAAAATCCGATTTGACGTTTCCGCTGCGGAATCCCAACTCTAGGCGGTACCAACGTGGATTGCGGTATCGAAGCGGGTTGCGGATTCAGAGAATCTGGTACCGGGGCGAGTACCGGATTTTTCCAACAATTGGTATCAGAGCTAAAGGTTGGCGATCCTCAAGAGATATCGACATCAGAGTACTGGATTACCGATCATCATGGGAGGCGATCACAATTTGATCTCGCTAGGCGTTTTGGACTCGAAGGTATGTAATTTTTCGGCTTCAGGTGGAGCTAGAGAGTCCAAAAGCGAGATCGGAGATGCAGTCGCTCAAGGTGGAGCGGAGAAGAGCTCGATGTAGCGATTGAAGATTACAAATCAAATCAAGGTGGAGATTGTTAGGATTTGATTAGATTTGTAATTGAATCCTAGTTGGATTAAAATTAATATTTAAATCTTAAAGAGATAAGTTTGTTAAGATTTAAATATTAATTAGAATAAAAATCTATTTAGACTAGGATTTGGATAGCTTTTGATGTAAGCTATAAATATAGCATATGTGCTATTATTTGAAGGTGGTGTTAAGGAAGATAGTTACACCCAAGATGGTGGTAATACCCATGGAGGTGGTGGGGGCTAGGATTTAGCCACACCCATATAGTGGTATCCACAGCACGGTGGTGTTAACGTGGTCACACCCATAGAGAGACGGTGGTGGTGATACCCATGGAGGTGGTGGGGCTAGAATTTAGCCACACCCATATAGTGGTATCTACACCCACGGAGGTGGTGGGGGTTAGGATGTAGCCACACCCATAGTCTTCTAGGTTTATAGAAGACGAGAGAAGGGAGTCTTCTAAGTTTATAGAAGACGAGAGAAGGGTGAGAGAGATTCAGGAGGAGGGCTCGGGTTGAAGCTACTCTATTGCAGAAGAGGAGTCGGTGTAATCTGTGTAATTCTTCTCTTGGTTAATGAATCTTATTTCACCCGTATATTTTCTGTTTTGGTTTTTTCTTCTCCTTGGTGGTTATGCTAATTCCAGTTATATTGAGAGGACGGGTTTATGGTAAAAATCCGATTTGACGTTTTCGCTGCGGAATCCCAACACTAGGCGGTACCGGTGTGGATTGCGGTACCGGAGCGGGTTGCGGATTCAGAGAATCTGGTACCGAGGCGAGTACCGGATTTTTTCAACATATATTTTCTATATCCAAATGTCAAAAGATACATAGCATTAAATACTAAAAATAATTTGAATACTTTGAAAAAAAAAAGTGATGAATGTTTTACCGTGTTTAGAAAGCGGTAATTCATTTAGCGTACAAACTTAATTTATTTATAAATAAATTACTATTGCTTAAAGAACTATTTTGTATCAAACCTAGTCCTAAATCCCTTTTATTCTAAGTTATTTTAAGTTCAATTCTTTTACTATCAATCAGTTTATCGGTTTGAATCTTAAAGCAATAGGACCGGTAGTGATCTCTGTCTCACGACGGAAAGCCTCCACATATAATTTTGTTCATCTTTTACTAATTGCATCAACAAAAATCAGATGACTCAGAAATTTGGATCGCAAATATAAAAACTCTTTATTATACTCTTTATATCCTTCCTTTCAATTTTCTTTTGACATCTCATGGTGTCATAGAAATAGAAAAACAAGAAAAAAGCTATAATCCAGATAACTTTTCTCAATATATCCTATGTTGCATTTTACTCCTTAGATATAAAAAATATAGACTTAACTCCCTCTCAAAAGATAAAAAATATCTTATCATATTGTTGTGTTAAAAAAATATATAAAATGACCAAATATGCCTCCATTTTTTACTTTGTTTTTCCTCCTCAAAGCAAGTGCATATATATATATATATATATATATATATATATCTAAGAGGCTAAGTGCTAACCACGTAAGTTTCTAAAAAAATTAAGCGCATAATTTTTTATCTAAGAGATTAAGTGTAACAGGTACATAATATATTAAAGAGGATAAAATACATTTTAGCCAAAAAAGAAAAAAGAAAAATAAAGAGATTGACAAGATCTTGTATAGGTTTTTATTCTGAGTAGGATACTTGTCAACATGTGATGTTAAAGGAATAGATGTAACATCAATCGCTAACAAGTGATATCAAAATTTGCCAATAAACTTTTACCGCAAAAAATAAGAAAAAAAATATCATGGTTGTTAGAATTATTCATACTAGGAATTGTTATGCCTAGTCCTTTTGACTTTAATTCCAAACCCATTGCAATAAATATTCCCCACGAAAGTACCTCCACAAAATTACTAGTTCAATGCGATCACAACAGTACCTAAGCATGCAAGAGAGTCAACAAAAAAAATATATAATTAAGCTTTTATGCTTTTAAAAGTATAAGTTATTGGTGCTCGTAAGTTTTCGATCTCTGGATGAAAAAATATATGATTAGGATGATAATAGATCCCTTGAATTTAGTGAGTAGTTGATAGAATAGTATGATCTAAGAGATAAAATTAGTCAAAAAAATTAAATCTAATGATAAAAAATTTACAAATACCAAATATCTGAAGCTTTTACAAGCACAATGGCTGGGCGCGTATGTATCTAAAACTTTACTTTTGCAATGTCCGCAGGAAATGAAAAGCATGGGATAGGGGGAACATATGCAGATTCTGCTTTTGAAGTGATCTCGAATCCGAAAAGGAGGAACAAAAGAAAGTGATGATCTGGTATTCGAGTAGTGTAGTTTTCAATCTTTCAAATTGCTGAAAATGCAAGTAACTGCCGAAGCATCTAAACCTTTTGTTAATCCGTCGCAATTGGTGCAGAGTCAGAAAACAAAATGTAGTGCGACGAAAACATCGACAATTCGGTGTTTGTTCCTTCAACAAGGAAGGTGCAGTGTTCATAGATTAAAGTTGAAACTAACGAAAACAGGAAATAACATTGATGTTCTCCTCAATGTGATCTAAATGATATCACAAGTTTGAAAATTTCCACCACTTTCTTCTTCTTCTTCTTCTTTCTTTTTTTTTTTTTTTTTTTTTTTTTTTTTTTTTTTTTTTTTAAAGCTACTTTTATGAAGAAAAAAAAAAAAAAAACTCCAAGAGGAACAAAATGTATCGCAAAACTACTTTAAAATTCAATGGAAAATATGCATATTTGATTGTCTTATTGTTAGATATGTCTTAAATTTTAGAATCTAAAGATTTTCTAATTCTATTATGTTTTGCCTATTCCATTAAGTTAAATTTCGATTATGTTTAATTTTATTAATATTATATTTAAATTTATATTTTCAGTTCTATTAGAATTTACCTATTATTATAAATATATCTTTATTTTATTAATTTGGTGCAAAGATGAGAATGTGTATAGATGTATTTTTTGAAATTATATAAAATTTTATAAAAAATATATTTTATACACCTCTTTAATTATAACAAAAGTTTCTGTTTCGTTTTCCACATAAATATTTATATATATATATATATATATATATATATATATATATATATATATATATATATATATATATATATATATATATATATATATATATATTTGATATTTTCGTGCTCAACGAACTAGACCTTTCAGCTTTTGTTATAACACTTATTACGCTCGAAAAATTATTAATAATCATATAAATGCATCCAATTGCAAATCACTTTTTTTTTTAGAACGAGATTGCATGCTATTACTTTATTCAAAGGGAGAGTGAACTCAGCTATAATTTAAGACAACTAGGCCTCAATTGCAAATCACTTTTAATTTACTTTTGTTGCATAATATATCTTAGCCATTTAGTTCCATATAAATTAACTTCAAAATTCAAGGGAGATTTTTCATATATTTCAAGATCCACCCTCCACTTAAAAAGCCAAAAATTTAAGTGTGTATTTAATATTTTTTTCTTGGATATTATAAAATTATTGTTGGATTGCAATAGCAATTTTAAAATATTAAAAAAGAAAAGATTATAAATGCTTTAAAATTTTCTTCCTCTTCTATAATATAAAAGTAATATTATTATCAAACTAAATCTAATTCAAAGCTGAGCTTTCACTTATCTAATCAAAAATTTAAATACTCATTTTTTTTTCTTTTTTTTTTTTTAAAGTATTAATAAAACTAGCATGAAAAAGTTAATTCTTAACGCTCTTTCATTCTCACATCACGCAGATGTAACAATCCGACCTACTAACAATAATGATTCGTTGGGTCAAAACTATTAAGCTCAAATATTATTAATAACGTCTGTGGTCTGTTATATATCCGATCAAAATTTTATTCCCATCCGATGTGAAACTATTAAAATCCGTTCGGTGATTACAGAAATTAAAAACAAAGTTTTATATTTTGTTGTATAGGTTCATATAAAATTCTGAATATACTGTAATATTTTACTATATTTTTTTTGCATTTGGATAAAATGTCATATTTTCAATATGTAACGTTGTGAAAAATTTAAATTTAATGGAATCTAAATATTCTAAAAGTTCGATATGAAAAAATATAATTTTGGAAAAAAAAATTTATATATAAATTTTATAAAGAAGATGGATGTAAAATTAGAGTATAAAAGAGAGATTTGTCAAAAAAATTAGGAGAATGTAAAAAAAAAAAAAAAAAAAAAGAAAAAGAAAAAAGAGAAGGAGAAAAAGGGGAAGGAAAAGAGAAAAAAATAATTTAAGATTTTATATGAGAAGGAAAAAAATTAACAAGAAAAAAAATTTGATAAGAGTGAAGGATGGACATAAGGAGGAGCGGAAGGAGACGAAATGAGAAAAAGGGCGAGTGACTGACTATGTATCACGAATATTTCTACAAAGCTCGTATATCCGTGTCGAACTCGTGTTCGATGTGGACACTTTTTAAATGCGTGTTTAATGCTGATGTATAGCGCATATAATTAAAAATATATATATAAATTTTTTTATGAATATATAATATAAGATGATAAATATTTTAACTTTTTAATGAGTCCTTATAAATTTTTTTAGACTATAAATAAATTATGTACGGTGAAATTTTTTTTAAAAAAAATTTATGAATTATCATAACAAATTTTATAAACTTTTATTCGTATAAAAAATATAACAATAATTTACCAAATTTATATTTATATTTAATAAATAGATATTATTATATTAATAATATTATATTTTATTATCATTGTTCATATCGTATTTGTATCCTAATTTTTTAAAAGTTATCAAATCGTCGTGTTCAAGTCTTGTGGTGTCCCGTCTCAGTGTCCATAACACTTAGAAGAGTAAAAAAGTCGTGTATCCGATAAATAGAGAATTTTTTATTTCGCTCTAACCTTTTTTTTTTTTTTCTTCAAAATTATTCTATAAAGTTCATAATATACTGTAATATTTTTACCTTATTGGACTATCCAAACAGGTTACTTAAAAAAAAAAAAATATTTTAAAATAGAATAAAATGACCAAAAATAGTATTTTTGGGGTTGCCCAAATGGGCTCTTAGGGTGTCGCAGACTCTCCCGATTTAGACCTGCCGTCATTGTTAGTCCAAATACAGCCCAATCCAAAATCACCTGACAATGTAGCACTTATTTTACTAGTTTTGTCATTAAAATATAACACTTGTTTTGCTAGTTTTGTCATTAAAACCCTGTTATAGTCTGTCATCTTGCCATTCAAATCCTCCGTCAGCCGAAACTCGTCATACACTATCAAAAATACTTAAACTCAATTGTTATTACTAATGTCAATTTTTTTTATATATTCAATCACAATCACATTTTCATCCAATGTCTTTCATCCAATGTAAGACTATTAGAGTATCACAGCAGAGCTACTACCGAACAAAAAAACACCGACAAAAAACCAAAAACTTTTCCTGCGTCGACTTTTAAACCAGAATTCAAAAGCAAAGGCTAAGATTGCTTGGTGATATGAAAGACCTTTCGGTTTATTTCACTTTCAAATCTACAGTTGACTGGCTGGAACAAACTTGTTCAAGTGAGCATCCACTTTGAAAGACCTAATGCCTCTATACAAATGGCAATGGATGAGAATAACAAAATTTTGCAGATATTTCAGTTGTCTTTTTCATCTTCTTACCAGGAATTAACCAAGCTGTTCCTGCATCAGCATGTGCAGGGTTTAAATTAAGTTCTCACTAGATTAGGGTCATACACAGTTGTAGGACGATGATCAGAGCAATTAGAATTCTGAATTTGGATTCAGATTTTTGGTAGAGCTTTAGATCAAATTAGAAAAACTCATCCAAATTCGACATCTAATAAGGTTGATTGAAAACCACAACAGCAACCTATGTAGAATCACCATTTTTTTGAGTTTTAAGCAAAATAAAAGCAGTAGTTGTAAACCTATGATCTCTTATTCAGAAACTCTCAGCTCAAACTAAACAAAATTTTCTGTAGCTTTTGTAATGAAATCTCTTATATCAAATGGAACATATCACTGAAATCAAACAAACATTACTTGAGGGCTTGAAATCAGAAAAAAAGTATACATCAGTGATCTATTACTATATCACCTATAGTTGGGGTTGGTCAATTTATTTTATCCAACTTAATTGTGAACCCCAATAGAATAGAATAGAATAGAATAGTCTCACATCTATTTCTACATCACCTATTCCAGTCGGAAGCGTGAGATAGGATGGATCTCAAATCGTCAGATTATTTTGGACTACGAAATGAGATATGACAATGACGTCAAGGTTTAAATGGGGTGCGTCTGTGACATCCCAATTGAATAATCCCGCATCAGATGGACCCTAATACAAAGAACTCAGGTCGTTACATTAATAACCTCCAAAGATTTGGGCCCACAATCAAACCTGTCTTAAATTTAGCATACTAAAAGAATCCACTAAGCTCAGATACCTAATTGTAAGCCCAAAAAGGAAGAGTTAGGTGCCCTAATCCAATACATTATTCCATTATAAAATTTCCCAGAGAACCCAAAACCTCTCAGATGTCACTTATTAGAACATATCCATCACCTGCAATGGGATCCACCACTACCTTTATAATGCCCTTATTATAAAATGCAAGGATAATTTTACTTCCTACAGGCTAGGTTAGCTTTGAGCATCCAAAAGATTAAGAACAACACTGATGAGTAAAAGAGTATCAGATAGAAAACCACAAGATATCTTGTAGGAAGTAATAGCAATAATGAGTCTAAGTAAAATGTTACATCATAGAGAGCCCCACGGTACAACCAAAGAAGAACAGTAGCTCAAGCCTCATTGCAGGGTAAGAAAACATAGAAATTACATGTCACAATTTACCCCCAAAAATTCCTACAAGAGACTTTTGGTTTTAAGAACATATAACATTGGCTTCCGTTTCCTAAGGGAAACCCTTCCTTTCTACTAGATACCACCTTACCAACATATACACTAGTATTAAAGAAAAGAATGAAAATAAGATGCTGGAGATGAGTTGAGAAACAAAGGCTTGCTATAGGGCATGGTAAAAAAGAAGCGAAAAATATATATATTTATGAACTATAGGGAGTAAATCAATACCTGGGTAAGGGACTTGAAACAACCCAGATTAGATATCTCCACACTTTTGTGCTTTTGATCTGTCTAAATTCCCCTAGAAAATATATGAACTCTTTTGCTAAAGAAAATGAATCCTTGAATTACCACCTTCGGTCGTTCGTTCGTTCGTCCGTCCGTCGGTCATCTCCATGACCTTACGACATACCCAAAAGAATATTTATTTACTCAAACTCCAAGTTATTACCTGCTGATAATTTTCTCCTCAAGCACAATTTTGTTGGCTTACTTGTTTGAATCACTAAACTACCTTTTCCTCTCGAGCTGAATCTTCTCGAGCTGCATCTTCTCGAGCAATGCCCCGACATCTGCGGCTTGATCGAGCCCGCCCATGTGCAGGTTCGAATTCGAAACCTCGCCGCCGCCGGGAATAACACCGGCAGCATGTGCGGAGCCAGTTCTGATGGGCTTCTTGGGAGGGGACTCCTTAAACAAAGAATGGACCCACGAAAAGTCGGGTTCCTCACCGCCGCCGCCCGACCTCAGCTCGAAAGATGACGATCTCCGCAGCCCGCCCAGTTCTTCGCCGTTCACCTCCCAGTCCGGTGCCCTCGACGGCAAACCCCAGTTGGGCCACGAAGGGTTCACAGGAGAACCTGTGACAAGAGAGGTGCCCGAACCAAGATCGCGGGAGCTGAGGCTCCTCAGCGTCTGCTGCTGCTTCTCACGTTGCGCGAGCGCGGCGAAATGGGAGTTCAGAGGGGATATCGGCTCCATGCTTCGAGGAGACATCCGGCCATGCGAACCGATCCCAAGAGAGGCTTGGAGCAGAGCCGAGTGCACGGGCAATTGCTGGGCGTCTACGGCTTTGGGCGAGAACACATTCGTAGAGATGGGCGAGAGCAAGTTTTGCTGCTGTTGCTGCTGAAACTGATGATGAAGGATGGCGCTCTTGTGGGACGGCGAAAAGATTGCGCCCTGATCGGAGCTGTAGTTAGGGGAGGAGGCAATCTCGGCGGAGAAGAGATCATCAAGATTGGACGGGGCCAGGGTCTTGGCCCGGGCCATGCGGTTGCCCGCGGAGGCGACGAGGCGGGAGTGGGACAGATGATCGTTGCGCACCAGGGTATCGTAGTCGGACATGAGAGAGGAGAAATCATCGGCCGCCTGCATATCCCGCGCGCTGAGAGACGTGCGGAGCCGGCTGGACTGGAGGACGCTGCTGGGGAGGTGCAGAGCGGGCACGCTGGGCTGCGGCCAGCCGGCGCAGCAGCCGGAGGGCGACAGGGGCGGCGGCATGACGGGCAGGGAGGAGGAGTTGGAGGAGGAGGGGGAGGTGGGCATGAAATCCAAGTGGGAGTGGGAGGGGGAGCGGGGGGAGGGAACTGCGGAGCCGGTGGAGACGAAGAGGGGGCGGAGCTCGTCGGGGGCGTGGGCGAAGAAGCAGACGCGGCGTGAGCAGGCGGAGCCGTCCTTGCAGATGCGGGTGCGGTACTGGGCGGGGTGGAGCCAGCACTCGAAGACGCCGTGGGCGTACTCGCACATGTCGCCGCGACGGCAGGCGCCCTTGCGGAAGTCCGGGCAGGGCATGCAGCTGTAATGGTACTTGCGCGGGTCTCGGCGCCGGGCGTTCTCCCCCGGGTGGACGAACGGGCACTCCGTCCAGTCGTGCGAGTAGGCGCGCGAGCACGGCCGCACCTTGAACGAGTACATGCGGAACTCGTCCGAAGCATACACGCTGTTCTTTATGTCCGGCAGTGACGGGTCACCGGCGTTTAAAGGGAACTCCCTCTCCCTCTCCCTTTCCTTTTCTTTCTCCTTTCTTGGTAGGGGGAGTGGTGGTGGGTTTTCGGGAAAGGAGGAGGGGGAGGGGTAGGGGTGGTGGGGGAGGGTCGGGGAGAGGAGGAGGAGGTGGAGGAGGGAGGGCTTGAGGTCGGGGAGGTGTGGAAGGGAGAGAACGAGGTCGGAGGGGAGACGGCCGAGGGAGTCGGGGGAGGAAGGGTCTGCGCCGGCGGAGAGGAGTAGGCGGACTGCGGAGGGGGCGGATGGTGAGGCGGAGGATGCGGCGCAGTGGAGGGCGGTGGCGGAGTCGGATGATGATCGGCGGTTCACGTTGACGGAGGGGACGGAGAGGAGAACGCCGAGCGCCTCCACGCTCCCGTACGTCGCCGCCACCATTAGCGGGGTCCGGAGCTCCCACGCCATCTGCGTCGCCGCCGTCCCCTTCCTCCGCCCGTACCACACCCCTTCCTCGTCGGCGGCGGCGGCTGCTGCTGGGTGCAGCAGGAGGAGGCGGCGGATTGCGGCGGCGTCGTTGTTGGCGGCGAGCTCGAGTAAGAGGCTCGGCGATGTGTGCGACGGAGATGAGGACGAAGACGAAGAAGACGACGAAGATGAGGGGGAGGAGGAGGAGGAGGAGGAGTCGGGGACGTCGACGGAGAGGTTGTTGGGCGGCGACCGCATAGTTGGATTATGCGGGCCGGGAGAGGACGGCTCCTCCGAAAGCTTCATGCGCTCCGGACCACCGCACATGCTTCTTCGTCCGCGGCGCAGGGAGAAAGAAATGCAGGGGGGCCTGTGGATTTTTTTATATACACGCGGCGCACCGAAATTATTACCCATTTAATTTAATTAATAATTATGAAAAATTATTTAATTTAATTTAATTTAATTAATAATAATAATAATTGCACATATACTTTACACTACAATAAAAATAATGTGTAAGATAAAATTTTAATTAAATATTTAATTTTATAAAATTCAACATTTTATAAAGATAAAGATAAAGATCAAGATCAAAATTTAATCTGAAAAGTTATACTCAATTATTCTAATATTCTATTTATATTATATTTTACTGAAAAATTTTATTATCCAATAAAATAATTAAGTAAACTTTTTTGAACATGAAAAGTGATGATGCCTTATTTAATAAATAAAATTATAAAATATTTCACTGTATCTTTGTGAACCTACATCGTAAAATACTTAAATATTAAATATAATTTTTTAAACCACAATACTACAAAGTGAATTAATCCGTTAAAATTAATTCTTTTTATTATTTCTCCCCATACTAATCTTAAATTAATTAATTATTGTTTTTAAATATTACCATTCTTTAATTTAATTTAAAAATTTTAATTGCAACGGTATAATGGTAGAAACTGTATATAAATTTTTTTAAAAACCACAATTATCTAAAAATAATGAAAAAAAGAAAAAAATAAAAGAAAAAACAGAAGAAAAATGATGAATATTTTAAAATGAAATAATAACTATATTTGGAAATAATGGTAACCAAAATGTTTATGGAAAATATTGAAAAAGATATAATTTTTTTTTTTAAAAAAAAAAAAAAAACTCACCGATTTGAGAGGCGTTAAATAAGCTAAGAAACGGGAGGAATCGCCATCAAAAGATCGCCGAGGAAGCTCCGACGCGAACTACTACGGCCCGATCCGGCGAAAAAATCGGCGATCGGAGATGAGAGAGAGGAGTGGGGATTTTTTTTTTTTTTTTTTTTTTTTTCGTATTTTTCTCTCTATTTTAACGTCTCCAAAATTTTAAAAATGAAATGAAACGCCCGCAAAATGAGAGCCAAATTTTAACCCTCTCGGGACTGGGTTGAGTTAGTTTTTCTACTATCCTCACTCCCCTCCAAGGTAAAAAAATGAGTATTGGATAAATTGCACTTTTAGTCTCTGAACTTTTTCCGTTTCTCGCTTTCGTCCTCAAAATTTACCTTGCATGCAGCTCAGAAATACTTTTTTAAAATTTTATTATTTTATATAGACGATGGGGAGATTATTTTTAATATAAAAAAATTATTTATATTTTTTTGAAATTTTTTTTGACTTTATATTAAAAATGCCCAAAAAAATTGATTGCTATTGTTATTTTTATAAAATAAAATTATTATTTGAAAGCTTATTTGAATAAAAATACTTTTTATTTGAAAGCTTATTTTTTTGTTTAAAATTATTCTGTCCAATTATAGTTGATTTTTTTTTTTTTTTTTTGTCTACAGTATGAACTGCAGTACTCAAATTCAAATATATCAAATTAAATACAAAATTTATTTATAATTATAATATATTTGTAACTATATCAAATCCTAAATTATTATTATCAGATAAATTATTAGCATACAAACGCATTGCGTGTAAAACATAATAATTTTTATTTAATATAGTAGTAAATTAGATTAGATTATATTAGATTAAAGAATTAAAATAATTTTTTTTTTAACAATTTAAGATTTAAGATTATTATGGACATTAAAAATGTAAGGACTTTAGTGTAAAAACAAAAGTAGTTCAGGGACTAGTGGTGCGGTGAAACTCGGGGTGACCGGCTGGGCCGGTGGAGGAGGGGGCGGGTTAGTGCGTGGGGCGGGTTGGGTGACCGGATGGGGACGGTAGGAGGTGCCGGGCGCGTGTCTTTTGGAGGTTGAATCCGCATTCGGTGTCCGCGAATCCAGTACAAGTTACGGACTCGAGGAGGCAGTCGAATTCGGTTTATTGGGCGATCAAATCCGACATCCATATAAATCCAATGAGCAATGCTACATGTACACCCCGAAGTGTACATCATACATCTCCACCATTTTAATGGTGCCGATATTTTTTACGGGTCACATCGAGTGACCCATCATCACACCCCCATCCTTAGATGGGTGAGGTGTATGATGTACACCCCGAAAGGAGTGTACACATAGCATTTTCTAAATCCAATACCCCCAAAAAAAAAAATACAAAAAAACTTTATATAAATACTCTCTCTCTCTCTCTCTCTCTCTCTCTCTCTCTCTTTTTCGCACTCAAAAATTTATATTTATTTTTTTAATTCTAAATTAATATATTTAGCCTTCATTTGTTTATAATTTCGCCTGTTCCTTATAATTTATATTAAAAATATTTATTAAAATAATAAAAATTTATTAAAAATTTATTTTTTATAATAAGTATAATAAATATTTAGATAATTAACTAATTAAATATTATTTAAATTATTAAATTATTTATAGTTAATTAAATTATTTATTATTAATCATATTTATTCTTGTTAATTATTTTATCAATTAATTAAGAATAAGTTTAATTAAAGTAAATATAATTTTAATTATTATATTAATTTTTTAATTAATTTAATATTTTAACTAATCTAATTATTTTATTGACTAATTATTTAAGTATTTAGATAATTAAATTATTAAATTATTAAATTATTTGTAGTTAATTAAATTATTAATTGTTAATAATACTCATTATTGTTAATTATTTTATCAATTAATTGTGAATAAGGTTAATTAAATTAAATATAATTTTAATTATTATATTAAATCTATAATTAATCTAATATTTTTACTAATCTAATTATTTTATTAACTAATTATCTAGATAATTAACTAATTAATTTATTAAATTATTTGTAATTAATTAATTAAATTATTTATTAGTAATAGTTATTATTGTTAATTATTTTATCAATTAATATTCAGGATTATCTAGTAATAGTTAATTAAATAATTAAATTATTATTTAATTAATATTTTATATTAATTATTTAGGTAAAACATTATTATTTTAAAATTATAATTACTATTATTCTCACTATTCTAATCTAATTATCCAAACGCTATTTTTCTTATTTCTAAAAATAATTTAATTTTTATCCAAACGTAAAATTGGACTTATTCCTACTTGTTCCGAAACTTATACCTATTCCTGGAATAAGCAGTTCAAGCTTATACCTAAACCAAACGTAGCCTAAAAATATATTCTAATCAAATTTAAATATATTTTTTTATTCTTTCATATTTGAAGATATTATAAATATTTTTTAAAACTTAAAACTTTTATAAAAATTTTCTAAATTTGTTGAAAATTACTTAGTTTTACATAAAATGACTAAAATTGTCATTAAAATGCGTAAAACACGTAATATACGTAGTGTGGATCAATCAATTATAATTATTTCTTAGGATTTATCCATCCTAACATAATTATGTAAAAAATAAAAAATAATTTATTATAATTTTTTTAAAAAATATTTGATTAGTTGGATATATTTAAAGCAGTATAAAATACTATGCAGCCATTATTAAATCAAAAGGTTTTATTTTGATTACAAAAACACTTTATAAAACTTGTTCTTGATTTTTTGATTGGACATCAATGCTCATTTTTGTAAAAGCAAATTATTATTATACAAAAATATAGTGGAATTTGACTAGTGTAATATTTATATATTTCCAAGTTTTTATAACAATAAAAAAATAATATTTTAAAATGAAAAAAATAATTATATAATAATATTCCAACTTTAGATGAATATTATATAAGTAATTATGCAAAAAAAAAAATCCTTATTATATGATTTTTGCTCTATGATATTTTATAATATATTAGTGTATTTGAAAAAAAAAAATTTATTTTACAGTCCTATAATTTTTATTTTAATATTATATAAAAATATTTAATGAAAAATGATGGCCAAGCAGAATCTTTTTAAATTATATAGTAGAAAATATGGTGTTTTTATTTTTGAATAATATACACTTTGCATTACTGTTTTTTTTTTTTTAAAAAAAAAAATATAGCATTTTCTATTATTTTTAACAACAAGTTATTGTAAAATATCAAAGTTAATAAAAATATAGTTCTACAGTTTACAAACAGGAAAATATTTGAAAATAATTTTTTCTCAAATGAATTTATAGTTATTGTAGTATTATTCATTATCTGCTACTTTATTATTGTACTTTTTAATTAAATAGGGTTAGGGGGTGCATAACTTTTTATACTTTACTTATATTTTTTAATTTATGCCAAATAAAAAAAAATAAATTATTCTATAATAAATAATAATATTTTTTTGGATGATTTAAAGTTAATAAATATTGTAGAAATAAATAATTTAAATGCAAAAGAAAAAAAAGATAGAGAATGAGAAGGGGCATGCTTATTTCAAATGAATACAATGCCCAAACTATTACATCTTGTATCCTCTACATCAGAGGTCAAGTTTAGTTAAATATATATATATTTTTAAGTGCTAAGCATTTTAATTTTTTTTTTTAATTTTAAAATAAATAAAATGTAAGACAAATATATATTTTTTTTTGAGTGTAAAAATAGTATTTCTCTTATAGGACTTTGGACTGGTACAGATTGATATTTAATGCATTAAATTTGATTTTTTGAATATGTGGTAGATCCTAATCAAGCAATGAATAATAAATACTATATCTACTTAGACATCATATGAATTCAATAATAAATACAGTTTAGGAAAATGATGATTTAGTTTATAAATAAAATAATAATTATAATAGCCAAAAATTAATAAACTATTGTAATAAATATTTATATGAATTTTATAAATTTATTGTCCCACAAAATATTTTGAGGCAATTGCTTATACATTGCTAAAAAACTTTCTACTTTTTTATTTATTCTGTTTAAAAAATCAATGTTAAAAATATTTTTTTAATATTTAAATTTGTTCAAATATATTATTTATAGAGTTAGATTTTGTTAATAAATGTTGGTAACAAATTACTAATTTGGTTCTTTAATAAATATAATAATATTCTACTATCATCACTAAATTTTTTTTGTTTATTCTTAAATTATGAATAAAAAATATTTTAAATATTTATTTTTTTAAATATATTTTTCTATCTACACTATTTTTTTTTTAGGAAAATGCTATGTGTACACCCGTAAGGGGTGTACATCTCACACCCCCACCCATCTAAGGGTGGGGGTTTGATGATGGGTCACTTGATGTGACCCGTAAAAAATATCGCCACCATTAAAATGGTGGAGATGTATGATGTACACCCCTTTGGGGTGTACATGTAGCATTACTCCTTTTTTTATTTGCTCACGAATTAGAAATAAAATAAATATTTTATTTTTTTTTAATTCTGATAAACATTTAATTTAGGTTTAACCCGATATAATTTAAATTATTTTTAAATAATAAAAGAATATACGAAAAGTATATTAAAGAAAAAAATTTAATAAAATATTTTAGAAGTATTGATGGGGATGGATGTAATTATTCAAAAGTTTTTAATTTGAGCACTTTAACGGAAACGGCAGTTAAATTGCCGCGACAACTGGCTATAGCCCGTTGCCGGGAACTACTTAAGCGTGAATTTAACAAACGAGGGGGTGGGAATATCAAGTATCTCTTTTTTCCCGCTTTATGCGGATGCTTTTATGGGAATTAAATAAGTGCGTATCCTTTTCCGATTCTCGAAATTTCCGATGCTAAGAGCCAGTGAAATTACCAAAATAGCCCCTGGTAAATGCGAGGGTATAAGAAAGGGAGATGAAGGGTAATTTCGTCATCAAAAAAAAGTTGGTACAAGCACGAGAGCGACGAAGACCTCGGACCAATTGCGGTCCACTCACACTACTTTGGTTGTCGCCACGGTAATATGTTCCGAGGGAGTAGAATAATACTAGGTGTATCCAACGGTCAAAATGATCTACACCGTTCATTTTGTGTAGTTGTGGTTTGATCAAGGGAGATATGCGAGACATTAGACCGCGTGGTTCGGGTGGCCTTTTCCCTCGATGCGAAGGATCCAATTACGTGGCGCCACGTGGGAACCGCACTTGTGGCGGAGTTACCAAAAATAAAAAAAATGCTTTGGGTTTATCAAAAAGCGTGTTGCAATTGTTGCCGGATGAAAATGAATTCGGGTCGGTGAAAACTCGGTCTCTATCCGCCCCAATAAGCAATAGTTTAAAAAAAAAGAAACTTATTAATTTGTTTAAATTTCATAAATGAAGCGATAAGTAAAAACAACAAATATAATAAATTTCAATCCGTTTTGAATTCATTCTGAACTACTTAAAAAATAGAATAAAAAGTGAAAGACTTCTTCTGCCTTCAAATCTGTCAGGCTTGTTGTTGGATATCTGAAACCGGATGAGAGAAAAAAATAAAGAATATATTTTTAGGTGGAAGAGTTCTTTATTTTTACTCTCTAACTGGAATGTCTTTACAAGAACCAATAGACCCCTATTTATAGCCCTTAGGCTTACAAAAAAATAAGAAAATTAACAATTTTATTCTTAACCAAATTAGCTTTATCCAATTTGGTTTAACAACCCGATCAATCTAAAACTATCTCGATCCTTATTCTAACCGAAGTAGTTGTAACCGCCTCCGCCTTATCCTCAATGGTTGAGACTTATTCGGAGTAGTTGTAACCGTCTCTCCCTATTCTCAATGGTTGAAACTTATCCAGAATTTAGATCGTCCTAGATCATGGCTCCCCAAATTTTGAGAGGAACCAGCACCCGCTGGATCTAGAACTGCAAGCAAGGAAATTGGGTTTCTCCAGCTTCCCTTGTGAACCACTTAGCGGCACTTGGCTTTTGACCTTTCCGTCCAATACGGAAGGCTTCACGTTCACCTTTGCGTGTCGTTGTGACCTTGTATTCCAGAATAGTATCATCAGCTAGCTGCTCTTCACGTTCTTCCACGATATCCTCCATGGGTGGCAGTACTTCTCCGGGCTCATCGTCTAGCATTGACGGCTCGAAGGACTTTAGATTCTCGATATTGACGACCGAATACATGTTCATGTATGCGGGCAACTCTAGTTGACACGCATTCTCACCAATCTTGCGCACGATCTTGAAAGGTCCATAGCGGATGGGCTTAAGCTTTTTACCCTCGTCTTTCAAACGCTCTTTGCTGAGATGGAGCCAGACTAGATCACCCTCTTGGAAGTCGCCTTTCACCCGATGTCGGTCATGTCTTGAATGCGGTCTTCCAGGTGTCATTCTCTCAGACTCGAACATGATGATAGCCTGACTTCAGGTCCAGTTTGGTGAAGTAGCGAGCATGCTTCAATTGGTCCAAGAGATCATCGATTCGCGGCAAAGGGGTACCGATTCTTGATGGTGATTTTGTTGAGGGTGTGGTAGTCGGTACACATTCGCCACCCGCCATCTTTCTTTGGCACCAACATGATCGGGGAGCCACAGGGGGAGCTACTCGGTTTGATAGCACCACTCTCGAGTAACTCGGTCACCTGTCGCTTTATCTCCTCATTCTTCATTACCGAGTTTCGGTACATGCCGAGATTAGGTAACGGAGCGTCGCTGATCAATTGGATCTCATGTTCCATGGTTCGCTTTGGTGGCAGTCCCTGGACTTCTTGGAACATATCCTGATGCTCGCCTATCAGCCTGGCGACGTCGTCCGTTCTCTCTTTGCATGCTAGGCTCAATACCTTGCTATTTGCCTCCTCCGATTCAACTGGCCGAATGACCAGTAAGGCAAATTTTTGACAGGCATTGATCATCCTCTTGGCCTGGCAAGCGGTTACCAGGTCTACAGTTGTTGTTGTTTACAGTGGTTTTGTGGTGAACAAAAACTTTTGTCTATCCTTAATGAATTGATATTGCTAAGGACAACGGAAGAAGATAGCGTCGCGGTCCCATAGGTAGGGACTGCCGAAGATGATGTTGCAAATGTTCAGCGGCACAACCTCGCACACCATTTCATCGATATAGATGCCAGTCACTGTAAACTTCACTTTGCACTGGCGATCGATCTTCATCTCGATATTGCTGTTGATCCACCCCAATGGATATAGGTGTGGGTGTGGTGTAGTCGACAAACCCAGTTTTTGAACAAGGTTCTCTGAGATCAAGTTCTTTTGGCTGCCGGGATCGATAATAGCATCGATCACCTCATTCTTGACTTGAACTCGGAAAGTGAACAACTCCTCTCTCTTATCAGTCAGATTTGACGGGCACAGGCTTGTCTCCTTCGGTATAGCCATCAGAGACAAGCTAGTGGCTGCTTGATCAATCCGTCCGATTAAGGTAGGAGCATCACTTGTCGATGCTGCCATTGTCATTGTCGTTGCTGTTGTGCGTCTGCCACGATCGTCCTTCTTCTTCGGTCTCAACTCTGGATGGAGCTTCCAACATTGATCCTTGACATGTCCTGTGATTTTACAATGATCACAGTACAAATCAGGATCAGAGGGGCCCTTCTTTTTGGCTTTTTTGAAGCCCTCGGTAGACTCCCTAGATGGCTTCCCTCCACGAGACAGTTTATTCTTCCGCTCGATCGCCATGCCTGTTTGGCTTGCCGAGGCGATATCATGAACACCGAAGAGGCGGAGCTCATCATTGATACGCTCCTGTAGGCCGGCAGTGAATTTGCGAAAAATCAGTGGATCGTCAAGGGAGATGCCAAGCGCCAATGCTTGGCGCCGGAAGTCGGTGGTGTAGTCCTGCACAGTCTGGTCGCGCCTTTGGCGCAAGACATGCCAGTGCTTCCATCACTCTTCTTCACACCCCATAGGGTAGAATTCCTGGTGGATCAATCGTTTAAACCGACTCCAGGTAAAATCCTCATTGGTGGAAGTTTGGAGAATGGCCTTCCACCAAGTCAATGCATGACCTACAAGTTTTAGTTTTGCGAAAATTACCTTGTTCGCGCTACTATAGTTGTAGAGGTCGAAGTACGTCTCCAGTTGGTCGAGCCAGACGCCCAATTTTTCAGCGTTGACAGTGCCGTCGTAGTTGGGGATCTCGATCTTGGCCTCAACCTTGAACGGTTGTGACCTTCCTTCTGCAAGCGACGGAGCGATGCTTTCGTCATCGTCAGAGTCGTCGTCGTCTCGCGCACCCGAGGTACCCTCAGCAGCGCCCTTCATCGGCATCACATGCGCCTTTGGAGGAGTTCCTGAGAGTCGACCGCTCTTCTCCACCGGTATTGCCGATGGTGCTGCAGATTGGGCCTTGATCCAATCTAAGACGGTCTTCATGTCGTCAGACAACGTCGCAACCTTGGCGGCAAGGTCGGCCGGTATCGCTATCTGCTCGTCTGCGGACATGGTAGGCAGGCTTTTCGTTTTCCTCATCGATGGCCTACGGAAGATGTCGAGGACGGAGAGTCGTTCGCTGGTAGATTTGTAAACGCTTCTGGTTCGCACCATACACCAGGGTCTGGCGCTCTGATACCACTTGATCTGTCGGAGGAGGATGCAATGTCGCAGCGCCTCCCCGATGGATATCTGAAACCGGATGAGAGAAAAAAACGAAGAATATATTCTTAGGTGGAAGAGTTTTCTATTTTCACTCTCTAACTGGAATGCCTTTACAAGAGCCAATAGACTCCTATTTATAGCCCTTAGGCTTACAAAAGATAAGAAAATTAACAATTTTATTTTTAACCAAATTGGCTTTATTCAATTTGGTTTAACAACCCGATCCATCTAAAACTATCTCGATCCTTATCCTAACCGAAATAGTTGTAACTGCCTCCGCCTTATCCTCAATGGTTGAGACTTATCCAGAGTAGTTGTAAACGCCTCTTCCTATTCTCAATGGTTGAAACTTATCAAGAATTTAGATCGTTCCGGATCATGTTGATTGCGGGTTATAAATTACATGTAATTATAAATATAATTTAGTTAAAAATATATATGGTTAAAATTATAGTAATTAAATTATATATATTTTATTGAACTAATTATTTCAATACTCGCCTAAAGAGTTATAATTTTATGAATATTTTTTAAAATTATAAACTATCATTAGTTTCCTTATTGGGCCCTAGGCTTTAGGTTTGGTGTGTAGTGGAGCATTTGTGGTAGATTTATATATTTGGATTAATTTTATATAATTTCATGTAAATATATGGATATATTAGATATATTTTTATAAAATTTAATTTTTATATTTATTTTTTAAAAATTTTAAGTTGTTCATATATGTTCCTACTGGCAATATTGGTTAGAAAAATATAATTAACTAAAGATTAAATATTTAATCCTGATTAGTGAGTGAGATAAATTTATTTTTTTTATGCTTTTAAATATAATACTCAACAATAGGTATATTTTTTTAGCCGTTAAAATTTTTAGAGAGATATATTTGTAAGAATATAATTAATATTTTACTTATATTCGGTTAAAATATAAATAATAAACTAACGGTAATATATGAATAATTTAAAACTTTTAAATGAAAAAATATAAAAAGTTAAACTTTATAGAAATATATTTGCTATTCAATATATTTACAGGAAGCTGTATAAAATTAATCATATATATTTATTAGAGAAGTACAAATTTTAGGCTTCGGGTTTGGAGTTTAGAGTAACATTTGTATTAGATTTATATATTTAGAGGGATATGTTTGATATTTTAGATTTTGAAGGTCATGTATGATATTTTGAAGTTTTAAAGGGTTATGTTTGAAATTGCTCCGATTTTATTTAATTAGTTTGTAATAGAAATATAATAGTTATCAATAAATTATTTAGTTGTATGTAGTTGAGAATTATATTTATAAATATTTTTATGAGATTACTCTTAATGTAGAATATATAATATTTTCTGCTTAAAAAATGGTCAGCGTAAGTGTCTTTTTTTTTTGAGAGAAAGGTAGCATGCTACTCGCCTCGTTTATTTTTGAAATAAACTTAGTTGGAAATGTGAAGCAACTAGACTTCGAACTCGGATCTCGGGTATCAACCACCAAGCCCTTTGCCACTTGCACTAGGTGGAATGCGTTGCGATCAAGTCAGAAGATGGCACGTGGCGCAAATCATCGTCTAAAGATATTAACCGATAGAAGGAGGAGCCGACGAAAGGTGGTTACGTCTTGACCAAGGCTGACTCTAGTTGGTTGTAAATCGTCGTTTGTCTCAGCTGAATGACGACAAGAGACGAAATCAGGATCGCAAATTGGATGCTCGAGTCGAAAAGGAGCATATGCGAACACGAAAAGAAAGATCATGAAGAAGGTTGGCACGAGATTTCGGGCGCGGATCATGCAACTAACGCGAGATTAACTAGCAGTGCCTTGCAATGATGAGCGTCGACGATCACGCCTCGGCGCGCTAATCTTGCGGATGAACGTGGACGGAAAAGAGTTACTATCCAACTAAGAAAAATCAACTCAGAGAAAAATAGTTGAGAGATATGCGATGGTTTTCCTTAAATACTATATATATATAATTAGGCTGGAATACTATCGATAGTATCAAGTCATTGGTACCACCAAGTTTTTAGCCGTTGGATTAAGAGATGTGCGGTTAGGATGATAGTAGTCCCCTAGAATTTAGTGGGTGGTTGGTTGAATAGTAAAAATTTTAGGGGACCACTATAATCCCAACCGTACATATTTTCATCAAAGAGCTAAAAACTTGGTAGCACCAATTGCTTGATACTATCGATAGTATTCCATCCGGACTATATATATATATATATATATATATATATATATATATATATATATATATATATATATATATATATATATATATATATATATATATATATATATATATATATATATATATATATATATATATATATAGAATTAGGCTAGAATACTATCGATAGCACCAAGTCCTTGATGCTATCAAGTTTTTAGCCTTTGGATTAAAAAATATATGGTTAAGATGATAGTGGTCCACTAGGGTTTACTAGGTGGTTGGTTGAATAATAAAAATCTTAGGGGCCCACTATAATCCCAACCGCATATCTTTTCATCAAACGGCAGAAAACTTGATAGCACCAATTGATTGGTGCTATCGATAGTATTCTAGCCGGACTCTATATATATATATATATATATGCTATCGATAGCACCAAGTCTTTAGTGCTATTAGGTTTTTGACCCTTGGATGAGGAGATGTGTGGTTAGGATGATAGTGGGCCCCTTGGGTTTAGTAGATGGTTGGAAAAATAATATGATCTAAGAGGTGAAAATGATTGAAGGGAAAGATCTAATGGTGGAATATATATATATATATATATATATATATATATATATATATATATATATATATATATATATATATATATATATATATATATATATATATATATATATATATATATATATATATATGCTACTATGCTATTAATAATACCAAGTCATTGGTGCTATTAGGTTTTTGACCATTGGATGAAGGGATGTACGGTTAGGACGATAGTGGTTCTTAGGGTTTAGTGGGTGGTTGAAAAAATAGTATGATTTAAGGGGTTGTTGGGGCTGAAAACGTTGGTCGTCGAACGGCCCCGTGGTTCGGTTGACCCTCTGAATGTGATGCGCCGCGTGCGAATGGATCAATCGATTGGGCCGATGAGGGATTTGTTCGTCCGGGTTTTTCTCACTTAAACTCTCGCGACTGTCAGGCTTAAATTAGTCGAATCGGGATTTGGAGATAGAGAGAGGCTGGGTCCGGCCTAGAGTAGCCGAACTAGATAGTAGAGATAATAATTTGACGCGGCTGATTAGCCGATTTGAACTTTGTATTGATTAAAAAGGGGATACAAGGAGTAGGAAATGGAAGAAATTATAAATAAGCCTATTACTAGAAAGTACGATAAATGCATATATGAAAGATATGAAAAGCAAGGGGGTGGTCCTGACTTACGAGGTTGTAGGACTCCTTCTTCTTCGATGGTTCGGATATTTATACACTCCTGAACCATGCGTATATGCGCCGAGTTTGAAATACCGGTGTGATTTAGGGAGAGTTATCGTGAAATCCTTAACTACTTTCTTTTGAATCGAGACTTCCTTAACAGGATTGTAGTCATTTTTTCGTCCAAGTTCATCCCTTATTATCGTGCCGAAGTGTGATCTTCGGCGCTTTCCAATGCTGGACGCCGCTTGCCGCTTCGGAGTCCGTTGCGAGATTCACGCCCTGAATCTCGTACCCTTCATTTCTAGGATATTCTTTCTCCGGCTTGATCAGTCGAAGGCTGACTCTGACTCCGCCTTCTTCGTCGTTTGACCGGAGTGATTTTTGATGTCCTTCTTTGGCCGAAATCGCTCTTGATTGAGGCGATAATTTTCTTGTCGGCTGCTTCTCCTATCGGTTGATGCCTTCAGCTGATGGCATTCGTCGTGTCCTGCGTTCTTACGCGACTGAGATCGGTCCCGATCAAGATACGGATCTATGAAGAACCGAATCCCAGTGGCTATCTTGTTGTTGAGTTTGGCATCCGGATGATACCTAAAATTGAGTGCTGGGTTTGTCTGTGCGTGAAAAATGGATCCGGCGTGAAATTCGGTTGAAAATCAGCTGTTTGGGTGAATTTTCGGGCATCGGAATGAAAAAGGGGCTACGAATAGTGTTGGGCTGGCCCATTTGACCAGGACCCGGCTTAGTTGACCGGCCCAAAAAGGCGTGCCACGTGGCACCTTTTCATTGGGCCGGCGCAGCCAGGCTGGCGTGCTCGGCACAGCTGCAAGCTGCACCTGCTTATTGGGCTGCGTGGCGGCTGCCTGCTAGGCTAGCTTGTGCGGGCACGCGGCGGATGCGCACGCGTGCGCGACGCCGGCACACCCGCACGGCCAAGTGGCGTGCGTGGGTTGGGCCAGCATCGCGCCACGCGGCGCGCGCAGCGCACCCGGCGCACCATAATTGACCAAGGGCGCTGCATGGCGCGATTTCGACAATTCGGGAGCGCGCCGATTCCCGCCGCGTGGCGGGCTGGTTTCGGGCACGCACGGTGCGCCCGATTCGGGAGCCCGAAACCCCTCGGGCCGGCCACTATAAATTGGGTCCCGGGGGTCATTTTGAGGCCGTCCGACGTTCGTTTTCGCCCGTTCTTGAGGCTACACGAAGCGTGAGAGATCCTCCACCCTCCCCACACATTCTTTTCTGATTTTTAGGCCACCCTGAACAAAGTATCTGTATTCTTTCCCCTTCTGTCACCCGAGGCACTATTTTGGCCGCACCGTCGACGATTTTTCCGGAATATCCCTCAGGTTTTAGGAAAGAGCTTTTGATCTAAAATTTTAGAGAGGTATTTCCTCTTTGATGGAGCTACCTTTTTCATGTTGTGCCCGACTTCGAATTCAGCTCTGGAACAGGTAAAATGGAGCTTTTTTGGGATTCTTGCTGCTATTATTGAATCTTTTGCGCAAGGGACGCTAATCATGAGTTTTCTTTGCTGTTTCTCCGAGTTGTTGGAATCTGAAGGCATGGGGATGATCCTGACTCTTTAAAGATCATAATTGGACCTTGCTTTGAGAATTTTGAGGTTAAATTAATGGCATAGGTTGCTCACATTTTTACAATTATAGCGGGCATTTTGGCATATCTATTTCTTTTAAGAAATTGAGTATATGGAAGTATATTTTGGACTTTCTTGACAACCAAGGTTATGTTTTGATACTCTTTTCAAGGTCTTCATGTCAGCGGGAGCCCGGGGACTACTGCAGTTGTTCTCCTTCTATCCAGTTTAGCAGTTGTCCCATTTTCGACGGTGCGATGGTCGCGGGAGCTGCGAATCGATTTCTTAGACATTTAGCGAATCAGGTGGGTTGCATGTTCCCCCAAGCTCATTAGACTCCCTTCTATGTCTATTGTTTTACATATAGTAGCATGTTAGACTTAGTAAATTGTCCAGTATATCTGTTTAATTGATATGGAACATTGGCTAGTACCCCTGCCACATATTTACTACTATTTTCAGACCAGTGACCTTAGAAAACCCTCCACTATGGTATTTTATCTGATATAGTAATCCCTACACTTCATATATCCCTATTCAGCTATGATTGATGCTATGAGGAAGATAATGAGTCTGGTTGATCAGGGTAGTGTAGATGACATTGTATTCGGGTTGAGACAGAGTGGATCTGGTTGATAGTGACTAGTTATCTTTTGTATCGGGAGTCTGTCAGATTTGCTGTGTTCCTAGAGTCTTTATGAGTTCGTTGACCCTCTTGAGGGAATCGGTTTTGCATTGTGAGTATTCTGATCTGAGTGATCATAGATAGGGTCTTGCTGGTTATATTTTATCGATCGAGTTTGTTGCTATTTATCTTGGGCTCTAGTGAGCATTTGAGACTCGAGACACTGTGTCGATCTTGACATCTGAGTGGGTTACTCATGTATAGTGAGTTATTTGGTCTGAGGGACCGTAGACTTGAGTATTGAGATCATCATTCCTCCTTATTCTCTTGAGTATTTGAGATTTGAGTCACTAAGAGTACTCTGATATCTGTTTGAGTCATGTGAGCACAGTAGGTTATATGATTTGTGAGATCATGGATTTGATCATTCTGAGTACATATATATCGATCCAGTTTATCACTCTCCTTTAATCTCTTGAGCATTTGAGATGTGAGTCGTTGAGCATACTCCGACCTTTGTGAGAGATGATTTACCGAGAGTTGATTTAACTATGCCTGTATGTGCTACTGATGTGATACATGATGCCGTGCTGATTTCTCGGTGGGGTTGCTCCCCATAAGATGCCGCTCCGGATATGATGGTTTGGGCCTGTTGAGGCAGATTTGTGCGATGGTTGAGATTGAGATTGTTCGTTGGGACACCCTATGTGGTATAGTAGGGAGCGCAGGCTTGACTGGACCCGATGTGGCAGTCATTGAGATTGGGTCGATCTGAGAGATTCATGAGTAAGTGACTGTACTCTATTATTCCTTTCTATCTTATCGGGGTGAGTGAGTATATTGCGTTTCTTTTTTTGGGTACTCTGAGACAGTGAGGGACTGCACACTGTCATACTCTTTGGCTATTTTGAGTCGATGATGTCTATACTATCACCCAACAGTACTATTCTGAGTCAGTGAGCATTACTTATCATTACACTTTGAGCTTACCCCTTTGAGCATATTAGTTAGAGGCATAGTAGTTGTGTATTTTTATTCTTCAGTTTTATTCCTACTCAGATTATATGCTACTTTTGACTCCAGTGGACTTAGTGGGTAGATCGTTGGTCTTGGAAACGGTACCTACTGAGAACTACTACTGGATGTAGTTCTCACACCCGCTGTGATGATTGTTTTTCAGATGCTCAGATTTTCCTTCAGCTTGGTTGGTGTCCCTATTCGAGGTGAGGGAGTCACGAGTTAGATCGCTATAAGAGCATCTGAGACAGATAGAGATACCCCTGTTGTAGTAACCCAGATTCCCGTGTAGCTTTCCCCTATGTTTCGGGGTGTGGAACACCTGTTATTGGTGTGTCGGGCCCACAACACATCAAAGGGTTGTGTTGGATGGACTCAGAGAGGGTTTGGGCTAGAGCATGTCTTTTGACTGTGTTTGCTGAATTTTAGAAGTGGTTTCAGGCTGTTTGGAGGCCGTATTTGGATTCAGCGCGGAAAAACGCTTGAAAACGGTTATTTACATGTATTTTTCTGAGTCCGGACGCCCAAAAACGGACACCCGGAAGTTTTCTGTGCAAAATAGTGCATGGGGGGAGCCGTGGACCGGCCTTGGACACGTGGCGGGGTGTGATTGGGCCGGCGCACGCTGTCTGGTCCACGGAGGAGCGCCGCCGGTGCACGGTGGACCGGCGGGACGCGTGGCAACCACCCATAGGCGGGTCTGCGTTGCGCGGTCCACGGGACAGTGCAGCTGGCGCGTGGACCGGGGCGCGCCATGTGGCGGCCCCGGATTCGCGGGCTCACACGCGCGCAGTGCACGCGGCGCCACGGCGCCGACGCCGTATGCACGCGGGCGCGGGACACGCGGCGTGTCGGCCGCTGGTTGGCGGGCTCCGCTGGTGCGGTGTTCGGGCGGGACATGCGGCGGCGCTCGATTTGCGGACGCCGCTGTCCGCTGTTTGGGCGGACACGTGTCGCGCCCGGGATTTTTCGGGCGCGGGCTGGGCTGGGTTTTGGGCCGCACTGTGCCGGCTCGAATGTTTCGGGCGCCCTATTTCTGGGACACATTGGGAATTTCTCCAATTGTTATTTTGGGCCTATAAATATCTCCACCTCTCTCTCTTTCTCTCATTTTTCTGAAGCGTAGAGAGAGAATGTGAGGGAGTGCTCTATATGAAAGTTGTTCCTCTTGTTGTTTTTGATCTCGAGGTGGATCCCCCGGATTTTTGGAGGCTCGACAGCGGCGATCTTGATTTTACAGTGCGCCCCGACTTTTCTTCATTTCGGCCAGTTTTCGACGCATTTCAGTCGGGATTTTCCTGTGCGCAAACCAGGAGGAATTTTTGGGCGATTTCTTCGACAGCGTGTTCCTAAGAGGTAAAGCTTCGATTTTTGTGTTGATTGTTTTGCCCTGTTTCGTACTTTTGGCATGGTTCCTGAGGCACTTTTGACCCCCTTTTTGCTGTGATGATTTTGGGACAGCACCGGCTTGTTCGATTTATATCTTGGCCTAAGAGCATCGGATCAAAGTGTATAAGTACTTGTTTTTTATCTACTCGTCGCAAGAAACACAACCATATTTTTTTTGGAATTTTCGGAGCACTGTACAGAGGTGAAAATTCCTCTTTTTTCGTGCTGTTTGGAAAAATAGCAAAAGCTGTATGTTGGGTTTTGTGTTTACACCGGGTGCGTCGTTCTGTACAGTTGTGCACTGTTTTCGGCGGGTTGCGGAGTTAGAGGACTGTGGACAGCGAGGAGGCTATTTGGGTGTGGATTTGAGTGCCAGGTGGGTGGTTGTTGCTTACCTCTTACTGCGGTTTACTCACTAGGACTATTAGAGAGACCCCTAATTTATTTAGCACCCCATTGGAAATCATGCTTAAACAAATTATCCTGATTAATCGTTGGCCTATTCTTGTGGGATTAATATACTATGGTGGTGATATGTTAGCATGCCATGATTAGTAATTAGACTTGTATGAAAGTTGATTAAATGGAACGGGATGTCATATTTATATGCGGATACTTCTTGGATGATTTAGTAGGGATCAAGGATTATAGACATGTGTAATTGGTTAGTGATTTTGGCATGATGGTTATATCTATGCGGAGTTATTATTTGAATACACATGTGGAGCGACTATTTGATACACGTTCTCTTATCTTTCATGAGGACATTTGTATACTTGTATGGACATCTAGATAGGCCACTATTTATTGCTACACTATCATATTGGGACTTGACTTAGGAGAAACCATGATTGTTTCCTTTCTCCTTTTCATTTAGACTTTTGATTCATGTTGCTCGGATTCGAGCAGGGGATTGGGATAGTGTAGTCGGGACTTTGGAGTCTGGGACAGGTGGTACTTGATTGTGGATTGGTAGGGGGATTGTGGCAACCGCGGACAGTAGGCGGTTGACCGGATATTGATTATTTTACCAGATGGTGGATTGTGGGGCATTATGGTAACCGCGGATATTAGGCGGTTGACCAGATATTGGTTATTTTATCAGATTTGGACTTATGGGGTATTGCGGCGACCGCGGACATTGGGCGGTCGACCGGATGTTTATCTTTGCATCAGATTGGGGGATCGGGGTTTCATTAGTGGAGGGATTTGTTCCACTTGAGCATAGTCACGATCCAGTCCTGCTTTTATTATACGTATGACATTGTTACTTTCCTCGTGTGGGTAGCTACCCTCGAGTGCCACTCCGGAGCGTGCGGGGTACCAAATAGGTACCGGACGGCATTGACTCATTGCTATCACTTTGGCGCTGATCAGGCTGCACGATGATGATAGCGGCAGCAGGCGGTACCAGTTTTTACTGGTGGCTAGATTGGGTTTATTTGGACAGATGCGGTTACTGATGCATACATACAGTCATACCTTTCGGGACTGCATTTAGAGGCATAGTAGTGGTAGTTTCCTTTTTCAACAATCTTATTGCTTACCACTTTACCATTCCCTTTGCCTCTGGTAGACTTAGTGGGTACGTCGGAGTTTGAGGCTTTACCCACAGGGGGAGGCAACTGGTTTACTAGTGGTTCTCACCCCCATTGTTGTTTTACTCTCTTTCTTTCCTTTGTTTTGCAGAGTCTTCTGCGGGAGCTGCCGGGCCATCGGCAGCTGATCGAGGTAAGGGGATCGTTGAGTAGATAGATCTCCTGTGAGGCTGAGAGCTGCTGTTAGACAGATATTGTACCCATTTTACTCAGACTGTAGTAGTTTACTTTTATTTTGAGGTCTGGCTTTGGCCAGCTGGGTGTATTATTTTGGTGAGCTGACAGTTTATTGTATTTATTACAGCTTTAATTTATTTCCAGTCTGAGATATTATGTAGTACTTTTTAGTTCAGCTCTGTATTATGCTCCTTTAGTGTTTATCTTATCTGAGCAGGTTACCGACGCTTCGTGTACATGGAAAATTCTGTGTGCACGGCGGATCTATTGACGAGCCCGGGTTCTAGTTTACACTCGGGGCGTGACACCTGTGGACTTATTTTTTACTGTCAGTCAGGTTGTCACGACCCCGGGAGTTTTTAGGTAAAGATAAGCGAAAAAAACGTATATATTTTTTTCTTTATGAATAAGTATTGACCTCTCCCCAGTGCGTGTCAGACCCGCCACATATACAAATTCACTCTTCATTCGGACGGAGTCTCCTTTGTATATGCACGGCATCACATTTACAACAGCAATAACAACAACATTCTTTAACCACACAGTCACAGTGAACAAGGAAGGAAAGGTAAATTCATTCAATCACATCAGGAGTTAAACTACGAGTTTTGCAATCGGTGTCCACACGACACCCAGTTTTTGAAAATATTTACACATTCACACTAAAGCGGCCATACCTTTTTGAAAGGATAAATCCAGGGGTTTACCAAGATTGTGCCCACACGGCACTTAGTTTGGAAAGCATTTTCGAAACCATTTTGTTAGTTATAAACTATGCCGCATAAAAGTCCATAAAAGTAAATCAAATCCACAATGCTAACTAAATGACTATCCAACATCCCACATGATCCACATTCAAGCAAATTAAACTAACAGTTAAACTAAAGGAGAAATGAGATAAACCCAAGATGGATAACGTAGCTAGCCTCCTACGGCTAAGGTCCTCTCGACGCAGTCTCACCGCCATCCCGGCTACTACACCTAATCAGACCTGTCACGGAGTGGGCAAAGTCAGTGACAAATAAAGTAGATGATTAGCATTTGACATTAATTTTAAAACAAACCGATTACACCAGAACCTTTCGCTTTTCCATCTCATGTGTCCACATCACTTGATTTAATTACAACTGGTACCTGTCGGGGAGTCGACGATCTCCCCTCGTGCACAATCACTTTACTTAAATGATGTTTTTAACCCCTTTCACGGTACTAGTGCGACACTTTTAGCTGGCGTGAAGGGGTCCCCACTGGCACCTACACAAATCGTGGGGCACACGGGTCATTCAGACCACTTCTCCGGAAAAGTACACCCATGCGGAGGCCAATCCGCCTGTGTACGAGCAGCATCCAACAAGAAGGTTTGGCGAAGTCGGCGTGTACCAAGCACTTCGACCCTCAGTCGCCACAATTTAATAATGAAAGAACAATACACATTCATGCGAAAGGTTTAACAGTTCATCTACTTTATTAGACAGGTTATTAAATCTTTTACAATGATATGGTGCATTTATTGCACTTGTTGCACTTATTGCAAGGGTACCCACCTGGTTGCGGGAAGATCGGAGCACTTGGAACTTTTAACACACTCCCGCTGCACACCAGGACCTAGAGAAGTCCCCAAAAGCGATAGTTAATAAAACGCACTAACACTACGGAAAACGGAAATCCAAAACTAACCCCGCGATGAATAACCCAAGAACGACGCTCCTATGATACCTGACGGCGCCCCGCGCCGACGCTGCCGCCCGCGGATGCCCTGCGCGGCCCGAAACCGCGCGGTGTGCGTCCGCGGGCGGCGCCATCGCGGCGCCCGCTTACCCTGCGGGTGCCCAGCGCGGCGCAAGGCCGCGCGGCGCTCGGCCCCGGCGGCGCTCGGCCCCGGCGGCGCTCGTGCGACATGCGCCCACCCGCGGGCGTCCCGCGCGGCATAAGGCCGCGCGTTGCGTCGCCCGCGGCGGCGCCCCGCGCGGCATGCGCCCGCCCGCGGGCGCCCCGCGCGGCACAAGGCCGCACGGTTGCGCGCCTAGGGCGACGCCCGTGCAGCATGCGCCCGTCTGCGGGCGCCCCGCGCGACACAAGGCCGTGCGGTGCATCGCCCGCAGGCGGCGCCCGCACGGCGCACACCCGCCCGCGGGCGCCCCGCGCGGCGCAAGGCCCCGCGGTGCACGCCCGGGGGCTGAGGCCGCGCGGCGCTGCCCGCCCGCGGGCGCCCCGCGCGGCGCAAGGCCGCGCGGTTGCGCGCTCGGGGGCGGCGCCCGCGCGGTGCCCTAGCGGCGCCCGCATCGCTCGCCCACCCGCGCCGTGCCCTAACGTCGCCCGCGTCGTTCGCCCGCCCGCGCCGTTCGCCCGCCCGCGCCGTGTCCTATATCGTGCGGCGGGGTCGGTGATGACGACGGGGATGGAGACGGCGATGTAGACAACGAAAAAGACACGAGAAAACCCCATTAATGCAACAAAACGGAAACTACTTACCAAAAATCCCGACGGGGGAGTCGACCGATTACTCTTCTAAATCCGGTACGGTATTCGGGGTGGTCGGATTCCTCCGTCTTCTTCCTCTTTCTTTCCTTTTTCCTCCTCTGATTAGGGTTCCATCTTTTCCTTCTCGTTTTCTTCCGCGTTCTCTCCGGCAAGGGTTTTTATTTTTGCGAAAATGTGGGATTTTCCTTTTTGTACGTACAATTAAATCCGCCTTTTAATTTCTGTCACCAATTAATTAATTCTTTAATTAATTTATCTTACGGGATAATCCATCTTTTAATATCCGTAACCGAATAACTAATTCTTTAATTAATTAATCCTACGGGATAACCCACCTTTTAATATCCGTAACCGAATAACTAATTCTTTAATTAATTAATCCTACGGGATAACCCACCTTTTAATATCCGTAACCGAATAACTAATTCTTTAATTAATTAATCACACGAGATAAACCCACCTTTTTCTCGAAAAGGTGCAGGATATTTTGCACGGGTTCCGATGCACGTTAAGTCACAGCGACACTAAAAGCCCTGTTCCGGGAGATTCCTACATCGGATTTCAGATCCGATTGCACCGTATGTCTTCGTTTTTCGTGCTCTTTCACCGAAAAATACTCATGCCACACACCGACTGACTTACAGAAACTTGATAATTTCGATCCACTAAAAGGGATACTTTATTAGAAGGAGGGTAAAATATTACTAAAAAGTCGTGTCATTACACAGGTATGATAGTAAATTTATTTACCTTCTAGCTCTGATACATTTACTGTTAGAGATATTTTTGCAAGTTGGACGCTTCTCCTATATGGGGGTTCCTATAGGCAGCGGTTCTGTCGGCGAGCCCGGGTTGCAGTTTCGACTTCGGGGCGTGACAGGATCCTTCTTTGGTTGATTCATTCTTCTGTTGGCTGATGTCTTCAGCCGAGGTATACGCCACGTGTCGTTTCCTCGAGTCGCAAAAATTTTGGTCTCAACAATGCCTCATCGGCAATTGCCTGATATGTCGTTTCGCGCGATTGTCAAATTTGAGTCAAAAAATCTGGCTTGCACAACGATGTCCACAATTATGCCCGTACCCTGGCAAGATATTTGCTCACTGCCCAAGGGATTTGCGAACAGGTGCTGATCTTTCTTGGATTTTGGCAAATCAGCCCTTCGCCGTTTCCCCATTAAATGCTATTGCTTTTTGAGGGGCGACTGTCATCATCTCGCTCCTTTCGTCGGCCGGTAAAAAAGGCCTTACTTGCAGCTCTCTGCGTATCGCCTCCTTTTCTCATGACGATTTCTATGCCATCGTTATACCAGTGTTCTGGTCATAACTTTCTCGTCTCCGAGAATACTTTCGAGGCAACCTCTCAATCTGAAACCAGTGGCGTTTCAACGACAACCGATAAAGTTTTCTTCCCACCTTGGAGCTTTACTAGGGCTTCTCTTGGGGAGCCCATGTGGGTGACCTACCGATCCGAAATCTTACGAGCGGTGGTCTAGCCGATTTTTTGGCTACTTACGGGTGGTTATGTTTATGAATATCATGCCGGAGAGAAGGATGCCCTTTGCCTCCAACCCTAGGAGTTGGTGGAGTTCGGCCGTTCGAACGTTCGGTTTCTACCAGGAAGATGCCTTCTCCCACTTCGACCGGCTTTCCCGTGATGTTAGGTTCTCTCTGATACCATTTAATCTGTCACGCCCCGGGGGTTTTTAGGTAAAGATAAGCGGAAAAAGCGTATATATTTTTTTCTTTATGAATAAGTATCGACCTCTCTCCAGTGCGTGTCAGACACGCCACATATACAAATTCACTCTTCATTCGGACAGAGTCTCCTTTGTATATGCACGGCGTCACATTTACAACAGCAATAACAACAACATTCTTTAACCACACAGTCACAGTGAACAAGGAAGGAAAGGTAAATTCATTCAATCACATGAGGAGTTAAACTACGAGTTTTGCAATCGGTGTCCACACGACACCCAGTTTTTGAAAACATTTACACATTCACACTAAAGCGGCCATACCTTTTTGAAAGGATAAATCCAGGGGTTTACCAAGATTGTGCCCACACGGCACTTAGTTTGGAAAGCATTTTTGAAACCATTTTGTTAGTTATAAACTATGCCGCATAAAAGTCCATAAAAGTAAATCAAATCCATAGTGCTAACTAAATGACTATCCAACATCCCACATGATCCACATTCAAGCAAATTAAACTAACAGTTAAACTAAAAGAGAAATGAGATAAACCCAAGATGGATAACGTAGCGAGCCTCCTACGGCTAAGGTCCTCTCGACGCAGTCTCACCGCCATCCCGGCTACTACACCTAATCAGACCTGTCACGGAGTGGGTAAAGTCAGTGACAAATAAAGTAGATGATTAGCATTTGACATTAATTTTAAAACAAACCGATTACACCAGAACCTTTCGCTTTTCCATCTCATGTGTCCACATCATTTGATTTAATTACAACTGGTACCTGTCGGGGAGTCGACGATCTCCCCTCGTGCATAATCACTTTACTTACATGATGCTTTTAACCCCTTTCACGGTACTAGTGCGGCACTTTTACCTGGCGTGAAAGGGTCCCCACTGGCACCTACACAAATCGTGGGGCACACGGGTCATTCAGACCACTTCTCCGGAAAAGTACATCCATGCGGAGGCCAATCCGCCTGTGTACGTGCAACATCCAACAACAAGGTTTGCCGAAGTCGGTGTGTATCAAGCACTGCGACCCTCAGTCGCCACAATTTAATAATGAAAGAACAATATACATTCATGCGAAAGGTTTAACCGTTCATATACTTTATTAGACAGGTTATTAAATCTTTTACAATGATATGGTGCACTTATTTCACTTTTTGCACTTATTGCAAGGGTACCCACCTGGTTGCGGGAAGATCGGAGCACTTGGATCTTTTAACACACTCCCGCTGCACACCTGGACCTAGAGAAGTCCCCAAAAGCGATAGTTAATAAAACACATTAACACTACGGAAAACGGAAATCCAAAACTAACCCCGCGATAGATAACCCAAGAACGACGCTCCTACGACACCTGACGGCGCCCCGCGCGGACGCTGCCGCCCGCGGATGCCCTGCGCGGCCCGAAACAGCGCGGTGTGCGTCCGCGGGCTGCGCCCGCTTACCCCGCGGGTGCCCCGCGCGGCGCAAGGCGGCGTGGCGCATGCCCGCAGCGGCGCCCGCGCGACATGCGCCCACCCGCGGGCGCCCCGCGAGGCACATGGTCGCGCGGTGCATGGCCCGCGGAGGCGCCCGCGCGGCACAAGGCCGCGCGGTTGCACGCCCGGGGCGGCGCCCGCGCGGCGCCCGCGGAGCATGCACCCGTTTGCGGGCGTCCCGCGCGGCACAAGGCCGCGCGGTGCATCGCCCTCAGGCGGCGCCCGCGCGGCGCACACCCGCCCGCGGTCGCCCCGCGCGGCGCACACCCTCCCGCGGTCGCCCCGCGCGGCGCAAGGCCACGCGGTGCACGCCCGGGGGCGGCGCCCGCGCGGCGCTGCCCGCCCGCGGGCGCCCCGCGTGGCGCAAGGCCGCGCGGTTTCGCGCCCGGGGGCGGCGCCCGCGCGGTGCCCTAGCGGCGTCCGCGTGGCTCGCCCGCCCGCGCTGTGCCCTAATGGCGCCCGCGTCATTCGCCCGCCCGCCCGCGCCGTGCCCTAGATCGTGCGGCGGGGTCGGTGATGACGACGGGGACGGAGACGGCGATGTAGACAACGAAAAAGACACGAGAAAATCCCATTAACGCAACAAAACGGAAACTACTTACCAAAATTCCCGACGGGGGAGTCGACCGATTACTCTTCTAAATTCGGTACGGTATTCGGGGTGGTCCGATTCCTCCGTCTTCTTCCTCTTTCTTTCCTTTTTCCTCCACCGATTAGGGTTCCGTCTTTTCCTTCTCTTTTTCTTCCGCGTTCTCTCCGGCTAGGGTTTCTATTTTTGTGAAAAAGTGGGATTTTCCTTTTTGTACGTACAATTAAATCCGCATTTTAATTTCTGTCACCAATTAATTAATTCTTTAATTAATTAATCCTACGGGATAATCCACCTTTTAATATCCGTAACCGAATAACTAATTCTTTAATTAATTAATCCTGCGGGATAACCCACCTTTTAATATCCGTAACCGAATAACTAATTCTTTAATTAATTAATCCTACGGGATAACCCACCTTTTAATATCCGTAACCGAATAACTAGTTCTTTAATTAATTAATCACACGAGATAAACCCACCTTTTCCTCGGAAAGCGTGCAGAATATTTTGCACGGGTTCCGATGCACGTTAAGTCACCGCGACACTAAAAGCCCTGTTCCGGGAGATTCCTACATCGGATTTCAGATCCGATTGCACCGTCGGTCTTTGTTTTTTGTGCTCTTTCATAGAAAAATACTCATGCCACACACCGACCGACTTATAGAAACTCGATAATTTCGATCCACTAAAAGGGGTACTTTATTAGAAGGAGGGTAAAATATTATTAAAAAGTCGTGTCATTACACAGGTATGATAGTAAATTTATTTACCTTCTAGCTCTGATACATTTACTGTTAGAGATATTTTTGCAGGTTGGACGCTTCTCCTATATGGGGGTTCCTATAAGCGGCGGATCTGTCGGCGAGTCCGGGTTGCAGTTTCGACTTCGGGGCGTGACAGGATCCTTCTTTTGTTGATTCATTCTTCTGTCGGCTGATGTCTTTAGCCGAGGTATACTCCACGTGTCATTTCCTCGAGTGGCAAAAATTTTGGTCTCAACAATGCTTCATCGGCAATCGCCTGATATGTCGTTTCGCGCGATTGTCAAATTTGAGTCAAAAAATCTGGCTTGCACAACGATGTCCACAATTATGCCCGTACCCTGGCAAGATATTTGCTCACTGCCCAAGGGATTTGCGAACAGGTGCTGATCTTTCTTGGATTTTGGCAAATCAGCCCTTCGCCGTTTCCCCATTAAATGCTATTGCTTTTTGAGGGGCGACTGTCATCATCTCGCTCCTTTCGTCGGCCGGTAAAAAAGGCCTTACTTGCAGCTCTCTGCGTATCGCCTCCTTTTCTCATGACGATTTCTATGCCATCGTTATACCAGTGTTCTGGTCATAACTTTCTCGTCTCCGAGAATACTTTCGAGGCAACCTCTCAATCTGAAACCAGTGGCGTTTCAACGACAACCGATAAAGTTTTCTTCCCACCTTGGAGCTTTACTAGGGCTTCTCTTGGGGAGCCCATGTGGGTGACCTACCGATCCGAAATCTTACGAGCGGTGGTCTAGCCGATTTTTTGGCTACTTACGGGTGGTTATGTTTATGAATATCATGCCGGAGAGAAGGATGCCCTTTGCCTCCAACCCTAGGAGTTGGTGGAGTTCGGCCGTTCGAACGTTCGGTTTCTACCAGGAAGATGCCTTCTCCCACTTCGACCGGCTTTCCCGTGATGTTAGGTTCCTTCTCCTCGGCCTCTATTTCGGCCGAAAACGGGGTCGGGATTCCTCATCATCCCATGGTGGCCACCTTTCGCGTCGAGCCACTCTGCCGAGGTCCCGCTTGACGGGTCCCTCGACTTCTTGTTTATCTTCCGGCGCTCCTTGATTGTGCCCCATCGCGGCCTCTAAGGCCTTCAATCGAGCGCCTAATTCTAGCCAGACGGCTTTCGCCGTCGGCTCGACTATCACCGATTGGATCATCGGCGTCTTCTTCTGAGGTGGCACAGTGGAGCCTCCCGTCTCACCATTGTGTCGCATCGACACAACTGGGTGCCGATGTATTGGCTGTCCCTGCCTTGGGTTCGGCCGTGCCCATTGGGCCGTTACGCCGTTGTTCCTGGCGTCGGCCTCTAGCCTCTGCACTTGACGCTTCTGCGTCTTTGTCATGACCGACTTTTGTCATCCGGCCGGTCCTCTGGTTGTGAACCATCGCTCCACTGGCACGTCTACCGGTGGGTCTATCTTGCTTAGGTGCTCCCTGAGGATCTCCCTTCCTTGCCACGGTTTAGGCCATGACTGGATCCTGAGCTTCTGCGCCAGCTGGATGCTCAGGGCCTCGACTTCTCCCTTGGTGAACCAAGGGACTTCTACATCAAGGGTCGAAGGGGTCCCTAGTGCCCGCGACGTCCCGCGGTGTGGAGGCTGTGGTATCGGCCCTATCCATGGGTGGCTGGCTGGGCCCCTCTGTGCCCTTAACGATCCGAACCTCCGGTGGGGCCCGATCCATTCTGGATGTTGCGAATGCCCGTATGCTAGTCTCCTCTCGGCCTGTTGGTCGAAGAGTCTCCGGGGTTCCCTCTGGACCCGGTTTCCTTCATAGCCATGGTGGGGGCCCCGTTACTGCTGTGGGACTTGCAGCCCTTCGTGGCTAGCTAGGATCGGCCTTAGCCTCTCGCGGCCATATGACTCCCGCAAAACCCCCTAGGTGAGAAGGTGTAACAACCAGGTCCACTAGCAATAATAACTCGTTAGGCCTAAACCACAGTCCAAAATGCTTAAATCTAGTTATTATTACTAGTCTCAATGTCTCTTATAAACCCAATCACAACCCCATTCCCATCCGATGTGGGACTATTGGGATGTCACAAACTCTCCCCGTTTAGGCCTGACGTCCTCGTCAGCCCAAACACACACACAGCAGCCCAAGATCACCAGGCGATGTGAGACTTGTCTCGCTAGCCCTGTCATCTAGACCCAGACTCAGCCGAGACTCGCCACACACTTCTGCCTGGTTATTGGCCCCGATACCAAATGTGACGACCAGACCCACTAGCAATTATAACTCGTTGGGCCCACACCATAGCCCAAAATGCTTAAGTCCAGTTATTATTACTAATGCCCATGTCTTATATATACCCAAACACATCCACACTCCCATCCGATGTGGGACCCCGTTTAGGCCTGACGTCCTCGTCAGCCCAAACACACACATTAGCCCAAGATCACCAGGCAATATGAGACTTATTTCGTTAGCCCTATCATCTAGACCCAAGCTCAGTAGAGGCTCGCCACACACTTCCGGCTGGTTATTGGCTCTGACACCAAATATAACGACCCGGCCCACTAGCAATAATAACTCGTTGGGCCCAAACCACAGCCCAAAATGCTTAAACCGAATTGTTATTACTAGTGTCCATGTCTCTTATAAACCCAATCACAACCCCATTCCCATCCGATGTGGGACTATTGGGATGTCACAAAAGGTTTTGATCTTCTTTCTCGCCTTTCTCTTTGGAGGACTCCTTGTCAGACCCTTCGGCCGAACTGGGGTTCGGTCGGTGGTCGTGCTGGTTCACGTCGGCGAAGGCGAACCATTTCTTCACCTCCTCAGATACGTCGAGGAGGAGAGCATTCCAATCTTCCCCACTCATCTCGGCCTTGCAACGGATGCAGAGTCGAATATGTCTCGCGTTGATTGATTCTTATTAAGGGGCTCGGGTCGCCACATTGACTTCTTCCCTTTTAGGTCCACCATGTTTACCCGGGAAGGAGAAGGGTTAGTGTCGACTTCCATATTTTTCTTATTTTCTTGGTCGGCAATAATGAGCCGACCCTTATCGATTTCCTTTTATATCTGCTTCTTAAAGGCGAAGCATTCGCCTGTTCGGTGGCTCCAGAAATGGTGCCACTTGCAGTACTTCTGCCTTCAGAGCTCCTCATAGGGAGGTATCGGCTGGCCCTTCTGGAGTATGATTCGACCATCCTTGTATAACCGATCGAATATTTGATCGATATTGGATGCGTCGAAAGTAAAAGCGTCAGTCGACGCCTGAGTCTTGAACTCTTGGGCCTTACTCGGCTTGAGCGTCTAACATGTGTAGGGCTGGCAGCCGGGTATTAATTCTGCCGCACATACTTCGACCTCTTTGGCCGAAGATTTGCCTTTGTTTATCAACGCCCGAGTCACACGCCCGACCTCTAATTCGACGATATTGTGAATTACTTCCTCCACTTGGGCGTGGATGTCGGCGAGCCCCACTATAAGTGCTGGGGCCGCCGGTTGCTCCAGTGGAGGTGGCGGCCCATACTGGCCGGCTTGATTCTAAGGCGGTCCCTGTGGAGGGACCTGCCTGTCATTTCTGTCCCTAGCGACTTCGGCGTTCCCGGCCTGAGGTACCTGGGCCGTCGGCTGTACTCGTCGAGGTGGCGGCCCGTACTGGCCAGCCTATTGTTGAAGTAGTCCCTGAGAGGGGACATGCCTGCCGATCCTGCCCCCAGCCTGAGGCTGGCCGAAAGGCAGTAGGGGAGGCAAAGGAATCCCTCAGTGGTTCTCTCGCTGATAGCTGATGTCCTGCCTCATCGTCCATGCCCCTATCTGGAATGAGGTCACTTGCGGCTGTACTGTCGTCGCCGCCGGCGTCATTTGGCTTGGTTGCATTGATGACGATGACGTTGTAGATGGAGGTTTCGGTAGACCTCCATGGCATGGCTCGCTACGGGCTAAAATCGCCCGAGACGAGAAATACTTTCATTGGAGGCCGTGATGTCAACGCCCTAGGCTTGGGCGTTTCTTTTGAGAGATAATTGTGTCCTCTCGAGAGATCTTATCATTCGGGCCATTTGCCCGAATAGTTGCGATATGGTCGGCTCTGGTAGTGCCGACCTCCCGCAAGTTTCGGGAGTTTCTAACATATTTATGGTAGGAAGAGGAAAGAGTTACCTGAGGGTCCCACCAGACGTGCCAAAAGGTTGCTGGGGCCGAAAACGTCGGTCGTCGACTGGCCCCGTGGTTCAGTTGACCCTCTGAAGGTGATGCACCGCGTGTCAATGGATCAAGCGATCGGGCCGAGGAAGGATCTGCTCGGCCGGGTTCTTCTCACTTAAACTCTTGCGACCGTCCGACTTATATTAGCCGAATCGGAATATGGAGATAGAGAGAGGCTGAGTCTGGCCTAGAGTAGCCGAACCAGATAGTAGTGACAATAATTTGACACGGCTGATGAGCCGATTAGAACTTTGTATTGATTAGAAAGGGGATACAAGGAAGAGGAAAGGGAAGAAATTACAAGTAAGCTTACTTCTAGAAAATATAGTAAATGCAGATATGAAAGATATGAAAAGCAGGCGGGTGGTCCTGGCTTACAAGGTTTCAGGACCCCTTATTCTTCAGGATCCATGCGTATAGGTGACGGTTTCAGGATCCATGCGTATAGGCGCAAATTTTGAAATACCGGCGTGATTTGGGGAGAGTTATTGTGAAATTCTTAACTACTTTCTTTTGAATCGAGACTTCCTTAATAGGATTGTAGCCGTTTTTTCATCCAAATTCGTCCCCTTATTATCGTGCCGAAGCGTGATCTTCGATGCTTTCCAATGCTGGACGCCGCTTGCCGCTTCGGAGTCCATTGCGAGATTCGCACATCGAATCTCGTACCCTTCATTTCTAGGACCTTCTTTCTCTGGCTTGATCAGTCGAAGGCTGACTCTGACTCCGCCTTCTTCGTCGTTTGATCGGAGCGGTTTTCGATGTCCTTCTTTGACCGAAATCGCTCTTGATTGAGGCGATAACCTTTTCGTCGGCTGCTTCTCCTATCGGCTGATGCCTTCAGCCGATGGCATTCATCGCGTCCTGCGTTCTTACGCGACTGAGATCAGTCCGGATCAGGACACGTATCCTTTTTTGGTTGACTCATTCTTCTGTCGGCTGATGTCTTCAGCCGAGGCATACACCACGTGTCGCTTCCTCGAGTGGTGAAAATTTTGGTCTCAACAGGGGTGAAAATGATCAAAGGTATAGATTTAACGACAGAAAACTTTGTAGCACCAAATGCTTGGTGCTACAGATAATATAGTAGCCGAACTATATATATATATATATATATATATATATATATATATATATATATATGTATATATATATATATATATATATATATATATATATATGTATATATATATATATATGTATATATATATATATATATACATATATATATATATACATATATATATATATATATATATATATATATATATATATATATATATATATATATATATATATATATATATATATATATATATGTATATATATATATATATATATGTACATATATATATACATATATATATATATATATATATATATATATATATATATATATATATATATATATATATATATACAGAAAACTTCATTGTAAATACTTATTTTTTCACTTTTCCTTCCTGACTTTCAAAAACCTATATTTTATCCCCTTAAAATATTAGAAAATATTTTCAGGGGGTTATGGACGACCATATTACCATTGCTTGCCCTATAAAGAAAAAAATTAATTTTTATATTTATGCCATTTCAAGGATATTTTCAGTATAAATTATAAGAAATCGACGGAATATTGACGAAACCCTGACGGAGTGGGGCTAAATGCATCAACTTGAATTTTTAAGGGGATAAAATATAGGTTTTTGAAAGTCAGGGAAGAAAGTGAAAAAGCGAATATTTACAGGAGGGTTTTATGTAATTTAGCTTATATATATATATATATATATATATATATATATATATATATATATATATATATATATATATATATATATATATATATATATATATATATATATATATATATATATATGTCTCTGTGTGTGTAGAGTCCGACAACTATATTATCGATAACACCAAGCACTTGATCAACCTTAGATCAACTTTTTTGATCATTTCCAACCCCTAAATCATACTATTCAACTAACCATACACTAGGGACCATTATTATTCTAACCGCACATTTCTTAATCCAAGGTTGTCGAAAACTTAATAGCACCAATAATTTGGTGTTATTAATAGTATAGTAGTATGCCACCTTGTCTTTCAGATTCCGACTCAGTCGAGACTCGTTACACACTTTTTGGCTGGTGATCAGCTCCGATACCAAATATAACGATCTAACCCATTAGCAATAATAATTCGTTGGGCCCAAACAACCGACCCAAAATGTTTAAGCCCAATTATTATTACTCCTGTCCATGATCTTTCATAAACCTAATCATAATCTCATTCCCATTCGATATGGAACTATTGGGGGGGGGGGGGGGGGTGTGTGTGTGTGTGTGTGTGTGTGTGTGTATACCACCTTTATTGTTATTGGTGCTATCAAGTTTTCTACCTTTAGGGCCTTTATTGTTATTGGTGCTATCAAGTTTTCTACCTTTAGATTAACCCCTTTGATTATTTTCATCCGTTAGATTTTACTATTTTCCCAATCACCTATTAAACCTAAGGGGCCCACTATCATCTCAACCACACATATTTTAATGCAAGGGTTAAAAACTTAATGACACCAATGACTTTGTACTATTAAGGTAGCGTTTGGATGTGGCTTAAACCTGGTTTAGTTATACCAGGTATAGGTATAAAGTAAGGGATAAACCTGGTTTAAACCTAAAATGTGTTTGGATGTGAATGAGGCTTAAACCTGGTTTAAACCTGGTATAAGAAAATAGGTGTTTGGATTGGTAATGATGAATAAGAGGTATAAAGTTGACTTTTTTGTTTAATGACGATGTGACATTTACTTTTATGTATATTATAAATTTGATAATTAAAGAATGTATTAGAATATTTTAAGTAGGAGTAAAAATTTTAATTTTTAAATTTATATAAATTTTACAAAAATTATAAAAAAATTATATAAATTTTACAATTTTAAAATTAATATTATTTTTTAAAATTATAAATTTATAAATATATATAATATAATTAAATATAAATATATTCATAATTTTAATAAAATATAAATATATATAAATTTATAAAATATAAAAAATTAATTTTAAATAATTTATAAATTTATAATTTAAATATTTTTTAAAATTTAAATATTCTAATTAAAAAAATTAAGTAAAATTTAAATATTTTAATTAAAATTTAAATATTTTATGTAGGAGTAAAAATTTTAATTTATAAATGTATATAAATTTTAAAAAATTATAAAAATATTGTATAAATTTTAAAATTAATAATTTTTAAAAATAAAATAAAATTTTTAGATTTATTAAAATATAAAAATAAAAAAAATTAAAATTTATAAAATTTAAAATTTAAATATTTAAAATTTAAATATTTAAAATTTAAATATAAAATTTAAATATTTTTTATAATTAAATTTTTTTATTAAAAATAAAAAATAAAAAATCCTGAAGCTAAAAGAAAAAAAAAAACGAAAAAAAAAGAAAAAAAAAAAAGAAAAGAAAAAGGAAAAGCCCTTCCCAAGGCACTGCCAGTGCCTTGGGAAAGGACTGAGAGAGAGAGAGAGAGAGAGAGAGAGAGAGAGGGGAGGGGAGTAATACCAGGGTGAGAGAGAGGTTTTGGGATATCCCAAAGCCCAGATTTGGGATATCCCCGTTTGGGTGGGATATCCCAAATCGGGGATATCCCAAAACTGTTTGGGGATAAAGGGGGGATATCCCCCCTTTATCCCCTTTCCAAACAGAGCCTAATAGTATTCCAGCCTAGCTCTCTCTCTCTCTCTCTCTCTCTCTCTATATATATATATATATATATAGAGCTAGTAGAACTTATATATTTTCAAAAGTATAAGTTCATCCATACTTATAAATTTTTTACCATAAAATTTGTATTGGGATTCGTATTATTATAAAGACAATTAAAGAGAGAGAGAGAGAGAAAAACTACAAATGCACAAATTTCAATATAAATCTTATGATAAAAAATTCACAAATATGAATAAGCTTATACTTTTGAAAGTGTTGGAATTAGAGGAAAGCGAAAACTTACAAACTTTATAGCCAACGTGTCCAGGAACCGAAATCGGATCGAGTATCTTATTTTACTAGCCTTCTTGGATCGTCATTGTTTTGATGATTCATAATCTTCCACGTATCTCCAATGTGTTGCGAATCGGATGTACGAAGAGGGCTACAAGAGTCCTCTATGTCCACACTCCAAAACTCCGGGAATGTAGGTGGAAACCCAGAGAAAACGTAGAGAGAGAATAAGGGAAGAAGAAGTCTCTTTTTCTTCTTATGTATCGTATCGTATATCTCGTATAGAGGAAGAGGTTCTATTTATAGATTATTATATTGCTTAGGATATTCTGTTTCTCACGTAGAGATAAGAGAATATCGGTTAAGATATGAGTTAAGATATGTTTCTTAATTAATAAGAAACATATATAACTTATCATCCTTATTTTTAACCTATAAGGATAAATTCTAATCTTATCTTTAACATATAAGCATAAATTCCGATCTTATCCTTAACACAAAAAGATAAATTCTAATCCACATCTTATATGGATGAGATAAATTAGAACAGACCAATGTGAACACACCACATGGTAACAGAAAGTATAAAAGCTCTACTCTATATATATAAGTGGAGGACTGGGGGACAGACATCAACCTCAAATTTTTCCAACTATCATTTTATGTAATAGACGATAGATTGCTGACCATTGTGAGAGAGATATTTATAAGGGTTTTTTTTTTTGATTATTTTGCTGACAACTCCACTGGTGAAACAATAATTAAATATTCAAAACAACATAGTAATTTTCCGGCGGTCAAATACTAACCCTCTTTTCGTGGTTTGTTTGGTTAGGAGTGAACTGATGCGGTGGGCGGAACTAGGGTGAGTAGCCTCCACAGGTGTTGGCACCTTTCTTTTGTAGCTCTCCTTTGGTGGGTTTTATCTTTTTGTTTTTTGTGTCGGTTTTTATCTTTTTTGGTGTTTTGTCTTTGTTTGGAGACCACGTTGTCTCACTCCTGTTGTTTAGTTTATTTTCTAGTTGAATGAAGCGGGTAACTTACTACATTTTTCTCAAAAAAAAAAAAAAAAATGAATATCCAAAAGAATATTTATTTTGCTAACAATTTCATTCATCAAATTTTAGTTACAGAAATGACTAAATTAAAAACAATTGAATATTCAAAAGAATTTTTTATTTTTGAAGATGATATTAAGAAGATTAATATTTAACAAAAATATAAATAAAGATAAGGTGTCACATTCCATAGCTCTGTATTTTTGTCGGACCCATGCATTGTTACCTTTGATTTTTTTTTTAAAAAAATTGTTTTTGGAGTTTGTTCATAGAATTCTAAATGAAACATTTTTTTGTACATATATTATTTCGATATAAAAAATGAAATAATTTTTAGTACTTATATTATTCTGATATTAACACTACAATAAATTTAGGTTATAGGGACACATGTTTGTGACACTTTTGTATAAGTGTCATATCTATATTCCATCTATATCCAAAATTAGGTTATAGGGACATATTTTTGGGACACATTACAAAAATGTGTCGCTATACACCCTAGCGACGGCACATATAGCAACACTTACAATAAGTGTCGGTATTTTTGTCAGCGACACTTTTTTTAGATTTTAGAAACACTTAAAAGTGTCGTTATAGCCTAATTTTGTTGTAGTGTAAAGAAATTGAAGAACAAACCTCTTTATGCCAAAGAGCACAAAAATAATAAAATAAAATAGGTCAAAATGTTTGGAATTTATATGAATTATGATCAATTTTATTTTTTTATTTTTTAAAATTTATGATTCAGCTAATTATTTTTTAAATTTATTTAATTTGAGTCCTTAGGTTACTTTTTATTGCACAATTTGAGCACATTATTCCCTTTAACCAACTTAACTAAACTACCTCACAAAATTCTCATTATTATGCTTTCACTAAAAATGAAGTAATAAGAATAATTTTGTGATAATATTTTCATGAATAGAAATGGCTCAATTAGACAATCCAGTGTGATAAAATTTTGGAAAAAAACTTAAGTGGGAAAGGTCTTAATTAGTTTCTATTCAAAAATTATAAATTTTTTCTATAATTATTTTTTAAAAATTCTTATATTAAAAAAAACCTTCCAAAGTTAGAATTCTTCTTAATTATGTGATTTAAATATGTAATTTTAAAATTTTAGTATTAAAAATTTCTCAACGAACTTTTAAATAAATGTAAAATAAATATGTAACAGTAATTTAAAAATTAAAAACTTTCAGAAGTTTATTTATTTATTTTTTTATAATTTAGCATGAACAAAATTTACCGTGAACAATTGACAGGTATTCTCATTCCCGATATTTATACATACATTATTTTACAGTTTAGGTAGGTTTTTTTAAAAGACCACGATTGCTACTAAATCACAGTCTAATCAAAAGTTGCCATATATTAGTAAAAAAATTTAGATACGCCCCGTAAATCAAATTTAAAATATATATTTAAAATAAATTTTTATAATATAATAAATTATTTAAATATTTTATATTATATATATTATATTATATTTTAATTTACAATACTAATTATTAAATATTTTATTAATTTTAATTATTTAATATTATATGTTATTATTGAATCATAACTCGCCATCAAGTCCTGGCCCATACGAAACGTATGCGTACGTGCGACAGTTGTACATCCGGGTATCTTTTGAGAAACAAACGAAGGATTAATAAAGAAAAAAAAAAGCAAAAAACAAAAAAAAAATTAAAAGTCAAATCAAATCCAAATCCTAAGTGAGCACGTGGAATCGATGCTCCCGAAATTGAACCCCTGAAAGAGACAACAACATTTGTGAATGTGGCCGCGGTGGTATATCCGTCCCCGCGCCGTCCACCTGGCGTTCTCCGCCAGCCATAACTTTCCCATCCCCATCATTCCATCTTTGTCACCACCATTACTTATTAATGTCGATCCTACAGTTGAATATTAAAATTTTCTCTTTCACAGTGGGACCGTTTTGGTTAGATATATAATTATTAATAAACAATAATGCTATTGTATATGGAAAATGCTACTTGTACACTCCATTTGGGGGTGTACATCGCACACCCCACCCATCCAATGGGTGGGGTGTGGTGAGGGGTCACTTCACAATTTGTGAAGTGACCCCCCCACCCTTAGATGGGTGGGTGTAAGATGTACACCCCCTTTGGGGGTGTACATGTAGCGTTGCCCATTGTATATTTTATTTAAAATATACTATATATATTTTATTTGTATAAAGATGAGATTTTTTTCATTTATTCTGTATGTCCCATTTGACGATTGAAATTTATCTATACACCCTATTAATTTGAGGTGTACGATATACATTTCATCCATGAAAAGATGGGAGCTTCTTCATTCGTCATTTTGAAATGACAAGTAAAATTTATTTTGTCCTAAAATGGATGGAATATAAGATATATATTTATTTTGGAATATACTACTAGTATTTTCTATTATTAATACAGTATAATTTTAAATATGTTTAATTATAAATATTTTTTATTTTAATTAAATATTATTAAATATAAAAAATTTAAATATTTTTTGAGATATTAGAATAAAAAATTCGAGCTATATCAAACTTCTAATATTATTATTTGTTTTCTCATATATTAGTTTGATATTATTATATATAAAAATATTTTAATAATTTTTTTATTTAATATGGTACCAGAGTATGAGTATCAAAATAGATGGTTCTGAATTCGAATCATGCCAGACTTCTATCATTATTGATTTTTTTTTCATTTAATACAGTATAATTCAAATACATTAAGTTAAAAATATTATAATTATATATTTTATTTTAGCTGAATATTATTAAATACAAAAATATTTAAACACCTATCATATTATGTCACGCCCCCGGGGGTTTTTGAGTCTATCAAAGCGGAAAATAGCGTGTATTATTTTTTTCTTCTCAGCAAGGTAACTTAAACCTCATCCCCGGTGCGTGCCAGACCGCCACATACACAAATTCTCTCTGCCCACGGACAGAGTCTCCTTTGTATATGCACGGCGTCTCATTTACAATAACATACATCAACCATCAACCATACAATAGACATACATCGTCAAACAGAGTACAGTAACTTAACTAATGTTATAAAAGCGGCGTCACCGTTTGGAAAGGATAAAACCAGCGGTTGCAAAACCCGTGCCCACACGGCACTTCGTTTTGAGAAAACGTTTTCGAAATCATTTGGTTTATCTTGAAAACATGCCGCATATGAAAACATCACTAAAAGCATCAAAGTAGAAATGTACACCTCATCCACAGCACTAAGTAATACATGTCCACGACTAATACGATCCACAAGCAAATTAATTAAATAAGGCATAAGGGAAATGAGATAATAAACCCAAGTATCTGACTACGGTCCTCGCGACGCAGTCTCACCGCCCTCCCGGCTAACGCACCTCGTAACACCTGTCACGGAGTGGGTAATGTCAGTGACAAACAAAGTAGATGTCTAATAACAATAAGGAATAAGGAGCAAACCGAAAACACCGGAACCTTTCGCTAAAACCCTGCACATAATTAAGCTGGGCCCCAACCCCAGATTTATCAATTAAGTTGGGCACCAACCCCAGAGTCCCTGTCGGGGAGACTAAAGTCTCCTCTCGTGCGCAAACACCTCTTTGATGCATTTAACCTCTTTGCGGTGCTGGTGTGCTATTTTCAGCGGGCGCGAAGAGGTCCTCACAGCACCCACCCCTTTGTGAGGTACACGGGTCAAAAATAGACCACTTCTCCGGAAAAGTATACCCATGCGGAGGCCAATCCGCCTGTGTACGTGCAGCATCCGAAACAGATTTGCCAAGATCGGCGTGTAGTGAGCACCGCGATCGTAGCCGCTTCAATTGTTAGATAAAACACAATTATGCGAAAGGTTAAACTGTCCATCTACTTTGTTAGATAAATTAAGAGCACTTTAATGACGATAGATGCACTTACTGCACTTGTTGCACTTATCACAACCGTACCCACCTATTTGAAGAGAAATCGGAACACCTGAATCCTTCGCGCACCCCCGCTGCGCACTTGGACCTAAAGAAAAGTCCGCAAGGATAACTATAGTCAAAAACGTGTACTAACATCCGAAAACAAAAGACCCAATTTATTCTTTTTGACGGAAAAGTCCAACACCGCCCGGATTGGCGAAACGGAAATCCCGCGCCGCCGTCGTCGTCCGCCGGGACCCCGCGCGGTTCGGAACCGCGCGGCGCGTCTCCGCGGCGACGCCCACGCGGCGCGGTGCCCGCGCGGGTGTTGCCCGTGCGGCGGCCGCGCGGTGCCCGCGCGGGTGCGGCCCCGCACGGCGCCCGCGCGGTTGCGGGTCCGCGCGGGTGCCGCCCGCGCGGCAGCCGCGCGGTGCCCGCGCGGTGCCCGCACGGTTGCGGGTCCGCGCTGGTGCCGCCCGCGCGGCAGCCGCGCGGTGCCCGCATGGTTGCGGGCGGCGCCCGCGCGGTTGCGTGTCCGCGCGGCAGCCGCGCGGCGCTCGCGCGGTGCCCGCACGGTTGCGGGTCCGCGCGGGTGCCGCCCGCGCGGTTGCGGGTCCGCGCGGCAGCCGCGCGGCGCCCGCGCGGTTGCGGGTCCGCGCGGCAGCCGCGCGGCGCCCGCGCGGTGCCCGCACGGTTGCGGGTCCGCGCGGGTGCCGCCCGTGCGGCAGCCGCGCGGCGCCCATGCGGTGCCCGCGCGGTTGCGGGTCCGCATGGGTGCCGTCCGCGACTCTCCTCCGCGCGATGCCCTAGCGGCACCGCGCGCCTCCGCCGTCCGTTCCGTGCCCTAGCATGATGACGACGACGGCGACGGTGACGGATACGACGGAGAAACCAAGAACTCAAACAAATCAGACGACGGAAAAATCCCAAATAAATTATAACAATTATTTTACTAACCGAAGATCGACGGGAAGGTTGTCCGGTCGCGTTCTTGCCTTCGGTTCGGTGTCCGGGAAGATCGGGCTCCTTCTCTTTCTCCTTTCCCTTTCTTCCGGCTAGGGTTCCGTCTTTTCTTTTCTTTTTCTCTTCTCACCGATTAGGGTTTTTATTTCTTTCTTTTCTTTTCTTTCCGATAATCGGGATCCCTTATATAGCTCGTATTAAATCTTTAATTAATTTCCTTTTTAATTAGTACGTAAGAGAATTCTATTTTCCCTCATGGATAATTAATTAACTAATTAATTATCCCCTACGAGATAACCCACCTTATCTCTAACGGGTGCAAGATATTTTGCACGGATTTCGATACATGACTTAATCACCGTATCACTAGGAATTCCGTTCCGGGAGATCTCGATATCGGATTTCAGATCCGATCGCACCGTCGGCTTTCTTTTTCCGCGCTCTATCGCAGAAAAATACCAGCACCTCACAATGGCCAACTTTTAAGAATTGAATAATTTTATTTCACTTAAAGGTTTAAATGACTACATGTAAGTCAAAAATACTCCGAAAGGCCGGATCACTACATATTACTTCGAGGCAAGCTAGACTCCTAGCATTATTAATTTTTTTCTATTTAATACAGCATAATCAGAGATGCATATGGTTATATATAAATTTAGTTGGATATTGTTAAATATAAAAATATTTAAGCACCTTTTATACTATTTAATTTAATATGATATTAGAGTAAAAAATTTTGAATTTGAGTCACGCCTGAATATTATTAATTTTCTTTCATTGAATTCAAGTCCAGGTCATAAATCTAGTAAAAAGTCTTGAGTCTGCCTAAATTCAAGTCATGCCAAAATCCTAGCAATATTAATTTTCTTATATTTAATTCAAGTCCAATACCTATAGATAATTTATTTAGTTGTATCATGTATGCGGCTGAGAAGTACGTTTAATAAATTTTATTACTTTATATATAAGATAATTAAAATATTCTTTATTTAGAATGTTTTTTTTTGGATATAATATTTAGTATATTTTTCAAAATTTTTAGAATATCTAATATATTCCTTGATCAAGATGTCCCGGATGATTTTCAATTTTTTTTTCAAATATACTACTAACCATAGCGTTTACTAATTGGATTTGAGATTTAGAAGGGTACTTTGGAAGTTATTAGAAAGATAATTATATTTTTATTTAAAATTATTTTTTTCCACCGCTATAGTTGGCATTGCGGTCAATTCAAGTGTAATTCTAACTTCTATAATTAATCTTTTTTGTCGGTTTCAACTACAGCAATTGTATTTATATGTATCAAATCAAATATTAAACTTGAATTTGTATGTAGTTACAACTGGATTGCAATTATAATTATGTGCAACTAAATAGCAACTTATAGCACATCAGATAAAATTTCAAATTATTTATATTTTCTTATGTGAATAGTAGATAGTTTAATCATGGGCAATAAGCTAATATCACATTGGATTGATGTTTAAAATAGATGTTTAAAAGAGATTTGATTAAATGTTATTATTTTTATTTGAAATAACTGTAATAGAGGAATTTTTCAAAACTAGCTAAGGTGTTTATTGCACCGCTGCTCTCCAATCTTTACACATTTATTTTTTGTATTTTAAAATTTGGTCTTAATTTTTTTGCAAGTTGCTCCTTAACTTCTTTAATAATCATACTATATATATATATATATATATATATATATATATATATATATATATATATATATATATATATATATATATATATATATATATATATATATATATATATATATATATATATATATATATATATATATATATATATATAAAATTTATACTCCACCTATCTAATGAATAAACTTTTTTTAATAATCACATTAATTGATTAGCTCTCATATTCCACCGATTAGATAAATGAGATATAAGATGTGCACATTTTTTGAAAGTTATAAATAGCATTTTTCATAAGAGGAGTAGTTAGGAATTAAAGTAAAAAAAAACAAATTTTTTTTTTTAGGGGGTACAAGTAGCATTTTTCAAAGAAGGGAAAATTATAGTAAAAAAAGAAATAAAAACTAAAGATTAAAGAGTACTATTAAAAAAGGGAAAAGGCTACTTGTATATTTTTTAAAAAATGTATATTTTATATTTTATTTATGGTAGGATAGAATGAACTTCATTAGTCACATTAATGTGATTAATGTGATTAGTAAATAAAATTTTATTCTAAAATAAATAAGATGTACATTATACACTCCAAATAAAATATATAGATAACGTTACACCAAAGCCCAATTTCATCATTATTAATATAGTCTTTTGCGCGTCTAATCATCTCGACCTAGCTTTTAAACAACACGGACAATCTCGTTTCGTTGTTATCTTGACATCCGGTTAGATCATGTTAGTGTCAAAATTGAGCAGAAGCAATATGATCATATTCCGTCAAAATTAATAAAAAATTGAATGATTTAGACCAAATATAAAGGTTAGAGATGAAGTCACAAAATCACAAAAAATCAAAAAAATTTATGAAGCAAAGTTTTTTTTTTTTTTTTTTTTTTTTAATAAAAAAGGTAAATTTTTACCACGAGGGCGGCGATGGAAAAAGATTTCTCCTGGCTTGTGAGGACAACATGAACGAGGACACCACTCTCCACCTAGCAAAATTGGTAATCGGGGACTCCAGCTCAAATTAATGCATGTGTAGTAATTATAACATAACATATGTTTTAATTCAATCAAACAATATTAACATATTTAATTTGTTATATAGTATATTAGTTACATAGTGTTGAACTGCAATAGATATTTATTGATTTTTTTTATTTAATTTAATTATAAATTTAGAAATTAATTTAAAATATTTGTTGAAAATTTGCAAAGTTACCGAAATAGGAATCTCCGTAGGGAGACACTGTCATATTCTAATAATGTCATATCTGATGAAAATATGAATTTATTTGGATATATATATATATATATATATATATATATATATATATATATATATATATATAAAAGACATTACACTAGTAATAATAATTAGACTTAAACATTTTGAACTGTGATTTGGATCCAATAACCAGCCGAAAGTGTGTGCCGAGTTTCGGCTGAACTTGAATCTAGATGATAGTACTAGCGAGACAAATTTCACATCGTCTGATGATTTTGGGCTGACGAGGACATCAGACCGTCTCGTTATGGGCTGACGAGGACATCAGACCGTCTTGTTACAAAGACATGATAGAAGGGATTTTTCATTTTCGGATGATGAGAATGTTAGGCTTAAACGGCAGACGAGAACGTCAGGCCGGATCACCGAGATAAGATAGGATGGATTTTTGACGAGAACATCAGGCCGTCTCGTTACAGAGACCAGATAGGAGGGATTTTTCATCTTCAACCGACGAGAACGTTAAACTTAAACGGCTGACGAAAACGCCAGGCCAGGCCGGGCCACAGAGACAAGATAGGAGGGATTTTTCATCTTCAACCGACGAGAACGTTAGACTTAAACGGCTGACGAAAACGCCAGGCCAGGCCGGGCCACAGAGACAAGATAGGATGGAGCTGAACGGAGGACCCATTTATTTGTAGAAGCGTAGAAATGGAAAGGCCCTATGTACGTCCCACCCTGTCAGGTCTCGTTTGATTGATAAGAAATTAGTATTTAAAATTTATGATTTTTGATATACAAGTCTTTTAAATAATTTTTTTGAGGGAAAGGTTGTTAGGTTTTGCGCAAAAATAAACGCAGCGGAAAAAGAAATCAAATAGGCAAATATGAAAAACTTGAGATCTGATCTCAAAAACTACGCAAAACAGGATCCCTCATGTATCTAAGATTAAAAGGAAGAGGAAGATCTAATCTTCACCTTTGCGTGGGGAGATCTACACCGCGATTTGATGATCGTGGAATTTGGTTCTCTTGAAGCCGCACACGCGTCCGGCCTCTACGGGTATCCACACGAGGTTGTCGACTTGATCGAAATTCTCACCGGGGTGCTAGCTCCCTTGCACACCGGGGTGCTAGCTCCCTTGCAGAGAACGTCTTTCTTTTAATGTGGATATTTAGAAAAAAGGAAGACGAGGAAAGATGACGGCTAGGTTTTTTTTTTCTCCATAAAAACTCATACGTATAAAGAGGATATAATCCTTTTTATAATTATTAAGATAAACATTAAAATTAGATTTAAATTTATCTTATCCCTAATCGGTTCAATCGATTAAATCATAATTTAATTCGATTTGAACTCAATCCTAATTTGATCAAATCAAATCATTAATGCAACATTAGCACTTAAGTCCTCTCACAACTTACTAACTATTAGTAAGCCCTCTCCTGCAACATTTGCACTTTAATATCCTTAATTTGTAACAATTACAAATTAGTCCAATTATCAATATATTGATAATTAAGTCCTCAGGCGATTCAAAAATCGCGATCCAACTATCCGATCAGTCATAACCTCTTATGTGTATGACCCCATAGGTTCTATTCTATCTGGTAGTGAGATATATTGTGATTACCATCAACAATATCACTGAAACTCTTTTCAGTGGGTTAGAATTATTCAAACTCAGCCCAATAAGAATTATCGATCATCATCCAGATAATTCTCGTGAGTCCCACAATCCACCAGTGACGCCTAGCAGCATGTAGTGGCATTCCAGTAGAATGGAATACTGAACCTCTAGGTGCAGTTAACGTGTGATACAATCCTTCTATCCGGAGTCCCAACTAGACGAAGGTCATGGAATTGCTCGTCAAACCCTACCGTCTGTCATATGTCTAATATCGGAAAGGGTTTCCGATATTAGAAACTCGAGTTTTGACATATGACAGACGGTAGGGTTTGACGAGCAATTCCATGACCTTCGTCTAGTTGGGACTCCGGATAGAAGGATTGTATCACACGTTAACTGCACCTAGAGGTTCAGTATTCCATTTAGGAGAACGTCGTCCACATACAATACGAGGAATGTAATAAAAACCCAATAACATTCATAATGTAAAATGTTAAATACAAATTTATATCCTAGAAAGAATATATGTGTCTGCCAAGTTGGCTTCTAGGGCATACATCTAACAAAGGTAGCATGCTACCGCTTCATTCATAAGGAAGATGAATTAGGCAACAGGAGTAGGCAGCAGGGCCCAAAAAAAAAAAAAAAAAAAAAAAACCGAATCAAGAGGGCAAAGCAGGCTGATTCCACCAGGTCAAACGGTCTCGGGCCTCCCTAAACAGACATCCCGCCGTTTTCTTGCGCTCGTCAAAAATCCTCCGGTTTCGCTCGAGCCAAATAGTCCACAAAACCGAGGCTATCCCCGAGATCTCTCTATCGCGCAATGAGCCACCTCTCCGACAGGAGAGATTCTAAAACCCAGCAACCGTAGCGGAGTAGTGGAGAGAAGAAGAAAGCAAAATGGAGGCTTGGAGGATGCTTCTTGTGAACTGACATCCTAGAAACAGGTGGTCCACCGTCTCTGCCTCATCCAGGCAGAGGACGCAGTCGCCATCCCCGGTCCACCCCCTTTTGAGTAAGTTGTCTTTGGTCCCGACCTTTGACCTTAGTGTTAACCAGATAAAGATTTCCACCTTGAGAGGGGCTTTAATCTTCCAGAGTTCCCGAAAGTGGGGATCATAAACACCGCCATTCTCGATGAAGACGTAAAGAGATTTGACCGAGAAAATCTCAGATTGAGTCCATCTCCACTGCACGACATCCTTAGAAGGTAGGGTGGGGAGGGCTGCGATAGTCTCCTTAATCAAGGCGACCATATCAGCTTCCGTCGAGTTGCCAGGGGTGAATCCCCGAAAGATGTAGCCCCAATTCCACCTGTTCGCCCCCCTACAATCCATCACACTATATCTCTTCTCCCTGGCAGACTCGAAGATAACTGGGAAGAGAGTTCGTAGGGGAGCCTGGGCAGCCCAGATGTCCGACCAAAAATGGATGTCGTGTTCGTCCCCCAGCGAGAACGACAACCCATATCTGAAGACGTCCCTAGTAGTGACAACATTGTGCCACCATTGAGAGAACGGCCTGAAGGAAGAGCCTTCTCTCAACGGCTTCCTACTACCATAGTAGAGCCCTTTGACAAGGGGTCCCCACAGAATGCTCTTGTCAGTGAGGAATCTCCACCACCACTTAGCAAGTAGTGCTATATTCATGCTTTCCAGGTTAAGGACACCAAGGCCGCCCTCCGAGGTACTCTTGCATACCGTCTTCCAGTTTACGAGGTAGTGTCCCCCTACAACGGTTGTCAACCCCTTCCAGAGGAAGGCCCGGCGCAGCGCCTCCAATCGTCTAACCACCCATTTTGGAGCCCTGAACATGGAAAGGAAGTAGAGTGGGAGGTTCGACAGCACCGAGTTCACCAACACTAACCTGCCACCCTGTGAAAGGAGTTTTGCTTGCCACCCTTCTATCCGAGCCTGAAGCTTGCCAATAACCTGCCACCAGTCATCTTTTCGGACAGGTTTGTCGGATAGAGGGAGGCCAGGGTAAGATAACGGAAGAGTACCCAGCTTACACCCGAGGATGTCAGCTAGGCTCCTCCCTCTGTGGTTCCGCCTGCCGAGGTAGATAAGTTCAGTCTTCTTACGGTTAACCTTCAGTCCGGACGCCTACTCGAAAAGGTTCCAGATGAAGAGCAGGTTGCTGATTTGTCTCTTCTTAGCCCCGCAGAAGAAGAGGGTATCGTCCGCGTATTGAATGATAGAGACCGTAGAAGCCTGGGTGGGTCCCACCCCACATAGAAATCTGTTAATAGCAGCCCGCTCAGTCATTTTGGTCAATCCTTCCGCCACCAAAATGAAAAGGTAAGGGGACAGGGGATCCCCTTGCCTGAGCCCTCGATAAGTCTTAATCCAGTTCGTTGGTACTCCATTCACAAGGATTGCCACCTTCGCGTTACAGATACATTGCTTAATCCAACCACACCACCTGTCATTTGCCCCAAGCCCGGAGAGGGCCAGGAAAAGGAAATCCCAAAGCACCATGTCGAACGCTTTTTCGAAGTCGGCTTTAATCCCCACCACCTCTGCTCCAGATTTGGAGCTCCAGTTGATGAGTTCAGTGGCAGTAGCGAAGGAATCAAGGATAGATCTGCCTTTGAGGAAGGCAGACTGGGCAGGTGAGATGACTTCCTTCATAACCACTTCAAGACGGTTGGCAAGTACTTTCGAAATAATCTTCTGAACTGTGTTAATTAGACTAATAGGCCTAAAATCATTAGCCGACTTGGCCCCCTCCTTCTTGGGAACCAGGCAGATGTAGGAGTAATCCAGAGGAGAGGAATTCAGCGAACCATTATAGAGGTCCTGGAAGATGCACAACAGGTCCGACTTCACTACATCCCAGAACTTTTGGAAGAAGCCCAAGTTGAACCCGTCAGGCCCGGGCGCTTTATCACCGCCCAATTGAAAGGTAGCTTTTTTAATCTCCTCTAAGGTGAAAGGCACAGTTAGATCCTCTGGCCGGCTTAAAGTTCTAGCTCCAAATAGTTCGGCCCAGTCTCCTACCGAACCCCGGGTGTGCTCCCTCGGGGCGAAGTAGGTTTTAAAGTAATCGAAGAAGTACCCCCTTTTCTCCTCATCCCTCCGCAGGGTCTGGCCGTTATCCACCACATCGCCAATGGTGTTCTGGCGTCTTCTACCATTAGCAACGTCGTGGAAGAATTTCGTATTACCATCCCCTTCCTTCAACCAACGCAGATTAGCGCGAGACTTCCAAAGGATCTCCTCGTCTACAATCACCCCTCTAAGGAGGGACTTCAGCTGCGCCCGCTTCTCTAGCAGTTGAGGGGAGAGGTTAGAGTGTTCCTCCAAAACGTCAAGTTGATGAATTTCTTGTGCGAGCGTTTTTTTGGTTCGGGAGATATTGTAAAAACTCGTGGAGCACCATTCCTTGATGCGCTTCCGGCAGTGCCGCAACTTGGCCGCTAAAGTAAGCACTCCGGAGCTCTTGGCGGCTACCTCGTTCCACCAAAGTGGTACTTTGTTACAGAAATCCTCACGCGTGAGCCATACCATCTCGAATCTTAACCGGGGGGGGGGGGGGGGGGGGGGCAGAGCTTATGACTAGTAGAGAGGAGGATCGGCGAGTGGTCAGAAGTGATCCTCGGTCCTGCGACCACCTTAGAGAGGGGGAAACATTAATCCCACTCAGTGGGGATAAGGAAGCGATCCAGTTTGGCCATGGAGGGGTTGCTCTGCAAGTTGGACCAGGTGAACTGCTGGTTGCTTAACGGGAGGTCCAGCATCTCCAGCTCGTCTAGGAGGTCAGAGAACAGGGACATAATTCGCCCACTCCAGTTTCGCCCTCGTCTTTCTTGCAGATTCTTGGTAAGGTTGAAGTCCCCGCAAATAACCCACATCCCCTTAAAGCCTCTTTTGAGATCAGCTAGCTCCTGGCAGAACTCCGGCTTACCATCCCAAGTGGGGGGGCCATACACATTGGTAACAAAGAAGGAAGCCCCGCTGGGGATGTAAGTTAGCTGAACGGTTAGCGAGTGGTTTCGCAAGAGAGCCCCATTACAGGAAAAAACATTAGAAGGCCAACAGGTAATCAGTCCCCCAGATGCACCAGACGACTTGATGAACAGGCATTTATCGAAGAGGGGGCCAACGAAAGACCTAAGGAAGGATCGGGAGACCGATTCTACCTTGGATTCTTGAAAACATAAGATAGACGACTTGAGATTCGACACTATAGACTTGACAGCGGCACGCTTGTTTTGGTCGTTTAGACCCCGAACATTCCAACTGAATAACTGAAAAATAACGACAAATGGACAACACCAAACACCAGAAACACGACGGGGACAAGGAACCCCTACTGGCGGGGTCCGGTGAACAGTAGGAGATCCGCGGCTTCATCGTCGGACAGGCGGATCCAGCAAAGGGCGCTTTTCCCCTTAGCAAGCTCACTAGAGGCACACGACGTCAGCAGAGTCCTACCCTCCCTAAGCAGAACTTTACGTGCAAAGGCTCTAGCAATCAAATCACGAGAGCAGCGATTTGCAAACCGGGAGCTCCTGCGAGGGGGAGGAGGGGAGCAAGCTATTGGCGAGGTGGCTAGGGAGATGAAGCAACCTAAGCCGGAGGAGGCAGAGAAAGCCGGGGTCTCTACAAGCGGGTCAGCAGGCAATCCCGAGCGTGGCAAGCCCGTCTTTCCAGTAGAAGAAGGCAAGAGGAGGCGGGGGGCGAGCCCAGCGATGGGGGGTTTGGGCTCCGGGTCCGCCGCGTCCACAAGGGCCCACACAGGTTGGCTAGAAGCCGGGCAAGTACACGGGGTGTGGAAGGGCAGCGGGAGAGGAGGATCACTAGCGTCAATGGCGAAGGAGAGAGGGCCCCAGACGAGGAGGAAGCCCCTCGGCCCGGATGGCAACGGGTGGGGGCCTTCGCTCCCGTCAGCACCTCCAGCCCAACCGAGAGGAGGCCCGGTCAGGCCCAGCCGCAGAGCAAGCCAAGGGCGCTGCCCGCAGCAGGCCCTGACGCTTGAAGGCCCGTCCGGGTCCAGACGCCTGGGGGCAATTGCTCCGCACCCCCAAAGGCCCGCGGGCCCAGGTGCAGCTCCACTCTCATGGAGAAGGCCCAAAGCGTAGAAGTCCAAAATTTGCCCAGTGGCCGCTGCGACAGGGTCCAGCCCGCCCACGTCCCCATCAGCCAGCGGGCCCGCACAGGGCGTAACCTCCGAAGAGCTGGTCACGCGCACTCTCCAAGACCGAACACTACCCGAGGAGGGGGATCTGATCGAGGAGTTGCTAACCCAACGTAAATAATGGAGCCCGAGGGGCGGTTCTCGGGGGCGGGGCAGCTCCAAACCCCGACCGCCGGGAGAAGGTGCTCCACCGCCAATCGAGGGCACCCGCAGAAGACCCGCGTCAACCTCCTCGGGGCGAGCGGCCAATCGCGGTTCACCGCCAATCAAGGACTCCCGCAGTAGGCCCGCGTCAACCTCCTCGGGGCGAGTGACCAATCGTGGTTCGGTGGCAGCCTCCGCCCGCTCACCGTCGCCGCCGAGCACCACCGAGGCTAGAGCTGACCTCCGCACCCTGCCCGGAGTGCTACGCCGCCAATCATGCCGCCCCGAGGTGATCCAGGACTCATTTGAGTCCTCCGCCATGCCGTCCGTGGAGCTTGGGCCAGGGGTTCCGTCGCCCGTCGGATTCACACGCCTAGCAATGGAGCGGCCCAGGGGATCAGTCTGGTCGGCTCCCTCATGCGGATCCCCCCCCGGCGAACGGGATCCCGCGGTCGTCACCACCCAGGGGTGCGGTGCGCTGCAGTTGTACAATGACGGAAACGGTAAGATCCCCCAAGGTGATCAAAATACTCTCCGGGATATCTGCCGGGTCGTCAACCGCGATCTGGCAGTTGAACCGGCTGAAATCTGACATGATAAGACTCTCCTCTTCGCCTCGCAGGTACTGGCCAAATTGGCTGACAATAGCGGCCACCCTAGATTCCTCCCAGCATTCGAAGGGAAGGTCGACCAACTTGATCCAGGCTTTGCACCGCAGCAGAGAACGGGAAGCGTTGCGGTACGGGTTCCAAGCAAAAAACCGGAGCCGGCAGCGGGGGAGCCGGACCAGCTCCCTGCGGATGAGATCCTCCAGGCGTACCCAGTGAGGAAGGAGAATCAAAAAACCCCTCTCTCGGTGGCGTGCCACGTGGAAGTCTTCAGAGAGCCCGCCAAGCTTGTTGGAGAGATCAGTTGCGATGGCCTCCTGTGGGCAGTGACCAAGGCGATCTGGACCGATCACGCTGGCGAGGACGGCGTTGCGGCACAGTTGTTGACGGGTATGGAAGCTCTCCGAGAGATGCACGAAGTGCTTCGTGGCTGGGGGCCTGAAGCCTAAGGTTCGGTACATCTTCTTGGAAGACGGCGGACAGAAAGAATTACAGCGAGTGGCAAGGTGCCCGAGCTTAAAGCAGCGTCGGCACCGGAGAGGCTCCCTGCAATCCCGGATCCTATGCTCCCTCGAAAGGCAGCAGAAACACCTAACCGCAGTCGATGAGGAGTAATCGTCCTAGCGACGGTTGTTCACAGCGTGGGGGGAGGAGGGGGGGGGGGGGAGAGTTTCCGGGGTGAGGAAGAAGCGGGGGAGCGGAGGAGAGCATCCTTATAGGAAGGCTTAGCAGGGGCCTCACACCCATTCTTGGAGCCCCCGCTTCCCCGCTGGATATACGAATGACTCCAGCAATCAGAAACTTCCAAAGCAACGCGGTCGCCATCAAGAGGACTATACGAGGATAGGGGGAGTCCTCTGTGGTCCGCCCAGGTGACCGAGCTCTGCGTCTTTTTCCCCCTGGAGGCGCAAGGTCCACTCACAGCGTCCTTCGAAAGCGAGGGGGTTCGCTCGGGGACAAGGGATTCCTTAACCAGAATCTTTGCCCCGTGACGGCTTCTGTCAGAGGGCGGGCCTCCTCTACCATCTCTGTCAAGGTGACGCTTCCTACTACAGCTGGAACAGGAGATCCTCTTAACCTTGCAGCCAGTGGGCCTGCTGGCACCCCCAAGCTTCACGGGCGCGCGTCCTCTCCTCTTGCTCTCAGACCCACTCCTTACGCAATCTCTCCATCGCCGCTCACTCTCACTCCCTCTGCTCCCACGAACTCCCTCTCTCATCGCCCTCTCGTTCATGGTGGCACCTCCCTCGTGCTTTTAAATATTACAAAGCACATTGATAGCGTTTTAAGAGTGCAGCATATGAGATGTACTTAAAAATGCAGTGTTGGCAATAGATTATTTTGAAAAGTTCTCCCTCCTCAGCTTTAGCTTTTCTCTTATTTTATTTTATTTTATTTTTTTTATTTATGGACAATCTTTACTTTCAATTTTTTAAAAATTAAATAATTTTAGCAAAAAAATTAAAAATTTTACAAAATTCTTTAACAATGTGGTTGAGTTTAATAGTTTTAATTGATCTTTTGTAAATAATGACTTTATTTAGCTATTTTGGTTGTAAATAAACTTGTCTACATATAAATAGCTAGTAGTGTCGTTAAATTTAATACAATTTTTAACCAAAATAACTAAAATTACTTAATTATAAAGAATTGATAGTTAAGGAGGTCGTAACAAAAAAGGAAAAGTAAAAACTAAGGGGACCATTCCAAAATCGACTATAGTTGAGGGTCCCTATACATTTTTATCTTTTTATTGTCACGCCCCAAACCCACTGTAGATACGGAGAGTTGAATCAGCTTGTGGAAGGCCGAACCAGCTTGTGGAGGGCCGAATGCCTTGAGACGATATGGGGGCAGCATCTCGGCTCATGCCGGCGCAATCGGTCCATACTTTAGTCAACGAATTTTGTTGGTGATGGAATAACTGCTAGAATCTGCGCAAACACTGGAGTTATTTATTATGAGGATAAGCTGATGTGACGTGCCTGTACACAACTCTGTCATGCCGCAATGCGCCGCCCGGTCAGCGTCGCTTGGTTATATCTTTTCTTTTCGTGTCTAACTGATTTTCTCTATAAATAGTAATGAGAGCAAGTCTACTAGAGAAAACTCTGTTGGATATTGTGAGAGATCAGTTTGAGCCGAGGGACCGAAATCTTTAGGAGACTGTGAAGCTCGATGACTTATTCCTCAAATCGGCTCATACCTGAAGGAGTGTTCCTTGGCGATCCCGGCAGCCGACCGCGACCTTCTGCAAGTTCTCCAGCCTGAGGTGTGGGATATCGTCAAGCAGAGGTGATCTCTTATCTTGTCTACTGTTTTGAGCTTCGGTTGTTGTTAGTTTCTTGCTTCTAGTTGTAAGTAGGGGTTGTGGAAGGAGAGTTGTGTAGAACTCCCTGAGCCTTGAGGTTTTGAACCGTAGAGATTAGTGACCCTGTGTTCGGATATTTTGCTTATGGACCACAGGGTAGAACCGAGGGGTGGTAGAACCGAGGATTCGGCTGAGTGTGAGAGTTGGTAGGCTCTGCCTTAGGAGTAGCCTAAGAAGAACTAGAGGAGAGTACTCTGGTGTATTGGTAAGTTGTGTAGTTGTCCTTTGGGCTGTTGTGTGGCATGAGAACGCTTTTATTGAGGAAATGGTCAATACTTTTGACTCCTTTGGAAATGAGTGTACAAAGCTAACGATTAGTGTTGTGGCGTGGGTGTAATATGGCCTCCTATTCGGTGTTGTGGTGAAATACCCACCGGAGGATGATAAGAGTACATCCCGGTTCTCCAGGCGCAGCGCAGTTTGTGGTGAAATACCTACTGAGAGTGACGTGGGTTGGGTCCCAGCTCTCCTGGTGGTAGGATTGTTAACTAGGTGGTGGCGAGTGCGAGTTCTGTCGGCGCCCCACTTGGCACTCAGGATCAGTTTGGGGAGCGTACGGACAGTCGACTTTGCCCAGATGGATGTATAGGTGGCTGATGGGAATGCAGTTCGAGAATTCGACCTCCGCTCGGGGTTCGTACAGGTCAACCGATTGGGGAGGTGAGACCCTTTCGGCATTAGCGCAAGTGAGATACTCGGCAGATCTGAACCGAGGCGCTGGTAGGTGCTGTGGGTTCGGTTCGGTGTTGGTGAGGCATTTGGGGTGTTTCTTTAACCTTTATTATTTTCTTATCTACATGTTTTATCTCCGTCTTACTTTTGTATATGCCTCCGGTAGACCAAGTGTAGAACATTTTTTTCTCGATGGTTGAACCCATTGGAAACTTTAATTAGTTCTTACTCCATGTGGTTTACTCATTTAAGGTGTCGGATCGGTTAATGAGACGCACGATCTCGGTAAGAATGTGGTCAAGTAGCGAGGCTAGGAGAGTTGTGTCGTTCGGTTGTTGTTTTGTTGAACTAAGGGCTCGGTTGTCAATCTCTTTTGTATCCGAACCGATAGATGGAATAAAGTTATATATTTTGATATTTTTTTCCTTATATTCTGATATTGTGTATCCTTTCGCTTCTATATATTGAGCGCGAATGTGACTAATTGTTCCGTTCGGGGTGAGCGTGGCTTATCCGTTCGACGGAAAGTCTGTGTGTGCTCCTTAACCGATTAAGAGGCGGATCCGGGACATGACAATGGAAGCCCTCGGGCACACAACAGACCTGCCACGTGTGCAAGAATTCACCCTACACAAGCGAAGCATCCAAAGCTAACTTGTAAAAGAACTATAATTTATAACTAGTCATGTATCAGAGTGTAAGTAAAAGACTAAACCAATATCTATCACTGTACACAATACATACAAAACCACATCACAGAAATAAAATACAAGTAAAGGGCCTCGGCCTGGCAAGTCCCGAGTACAATGCAACTATACAAAACTACTAATAGGTGGTCTACCTCTAACAAAATAATTGGGTAGGGGCTGCTATCTATAGTACAATCTTCTTACCTCGATCCGGAGTTGGCTTGGAAGATCCTGAAAAGTAGACCACAAGCGGGCGTGAGAACTACTAAACAATAGTTTTCAGTGGGTACAGTCGGCGATAATTATAGTCTACCCACTAGATCTATAAGAGGCAAAATAGAAAAACTATAAATGAGTGAGTAACAAAGCGTAATAAAATAAATATATAATAAAACACAACACCACGCTATCGTGCCTCTACACCAAAATCCAAGATATCTTTACACCCAAACTTGAAATCAATAAAAAACCCAATAAACACGAAGGACTCACCAACCCGACTCACACAAAAACATAACACTAGCCGACTCGACGGTACACTGGACCCAATCCTATACTAACCGTCTCAATAGCCCGGTCAAGCCTGCGCCACCTATAGATAGGTCACTGTCAATGTCACGCCCCGAGTCCGCCAATTTGTACGGTTCGGGCACGCCAACAGACCCGCCTATCGGGTATGACCTTTCACTACCTGAAAGGAACGGTAACATCCATAATCATACAACAAGTATATGCGGAAGCTCAATATCAGAGTACTGAAAATCACTATAAATTTGAACTTTCATTTTATAAACAAACAGTTTAAACGATAATGAAAGCATACAAGAGTGAACCATAACTTAAATTTATTACACTTTACATTTCTGAACTTGCAAATAAAATTATTGCAATTCCTTTACATAAATTCCTCACCAGACAAGGTTCACTCAAGAAATATATAAAAGGGATACCTCTGCTAGACCCTCTAGGTCTCTATGCTGCTGGGCCCTTGCCCCTGACGTATGCCTCGCCGTCTGCATCTGAACCGTCTCGTCCGCTGTATCCCGACCCGAACCTGTGGGGGGGTCACCCAAGGGGTGTGAGAACTCCGACAGAGTTCCCAGTGGGTTCAACCACCGAGAAAAAGTGTCCTACACCACTTGGTCCAATGGAAGCAATAATAATAGTGCTAGGAAACTAAAATCCTCAATATCAAAATGCGGCTATGCTATATAATATATCACTACACTATCTGTGTATACTCATCGACCCAGCACTACTCTGTCTAGCCACACTAGGCTGCTAAGCACCAACTCGGCCACTATGCCGCTATATACAGGGTTCAACTAACCCGGCCACCTTGGCCACTCTATCTTTCTCTTTTTTTCTTTACATTCTGGTGCTTTAGTTCAAGTTAACCCTCGGAAATTCTTATCCAACGGGCCCCAGCCCGGTAGTCCTGCTACCATAAGATAAGATTTCTAAGGTTGCCGATAACACCCGCAAGTGTTACCCCGTCCTACGGAAGAAACGTCCCGAACGGGTCTCTACCCGGGAGAGGGGCACTGCCAACTGCTCCAACTTGGGCCGCGTTTCACTCCGTAGGTCCGCCCGTTTTATCTTTATCTTTTCTTTTGCCTTTAGCTCTTTGCTTTGCCTTTACTTGGGAAGCTGAGTCTTGCTCACACACTTCCCCCGGGAGTGACATATGCTCAACCCTCCCGTTGGCAACTTAGCTTTAATTCTTTAATTCACTTGGGAGTGACATATGCTCAACCCTCCCAAGGGCCATTTAGGCTTTTCTTTTACAGGGTCCGAGGGTTCCAAAAGACGAATGCCTACAACCCCAATCAAACAAGAACATGTTGTAGCATCGCCTCCCGTAGTGCTTGGCCCAATACATTTTATCTTATCCTTTTTACCTTTCATTAATCATTCTCTTTCTTTAACCATTCTCTTTACACTTTATGTTCAGATGAGTTTAAGGCACCTTGGCACTCATCCACCCGGGAGTGACATATGCTCAACCCTCCCGTTAGCATTCATGCCTCAATGCTTCTCTTTTACTTTTCTCTTTTATTTCAAGCAATTTGCTTGTCTTGATCATTAATCACTTTTAGCTCGCTCTCGAGCAATTTGTTTGTCTTGATCATTAATCACTTTTAGCTCGCTCTCGAGCAATTTGCTTGTCTTGATCATTAATCACTTTTAGCTCGCTCTCAAGCAATTTGCTTATCTTGCTTATTAGCCACTTTAGCTTTCACTTAAGCTTTATTTCCTTTATCCTAAGTTCTTTACTCTAGGATAATTTGGGTGTCTATAACACCAATTTAAGTTTGAACAATTTACTCATTCACATTTCCACTTATTTTGCCACTTGGCAATATCTTAAATTTCCTGACCACTTTATACTTTTCTTACTTGTTCTCAATTCACAACCCTAAACTTCAATTACCCTTAAGGTTGCACTATATCACTGCACTATGTCACTAGGACACTAGTTACTTTCAATCTTATCTAACTTAAGAGTTTATTAATTCTATTTCCATTTTCTCTTCCTTTCATGTCTCCACATTTAATCATTTTCCATTTTCCTTATTTAACTCAGATTGCAGTTAAACTAATTGATCCATTTACCCAGACTTCCTATGACTTCCTGGGGGTTACCTTAATTAATTCTCTAACTTGGGAATCTAATTTTCCCTTTTTCCTGATTCCTTACTGAATCCTAGAGTTTTACTAACTCTATTTTTCTGTTCCATGTTTAACCTAGGGTTACATTAACTCTATCTCCTCATTAGAGTTTAACCCTATTAGTTCCTCTTAGGTTCCTTTACCTAAGTTCCATAACTTGTTTAACCTAGAGTTCTCTGACTCTATGTTTAACACTCTGGTCCCAACCTTAGGTTATTTTCTTAAGATAATGCCACTTGTCGATCTAGGTATATCTCCTAGGTCATCATGCCACTCGTTAAACCTAAATCTAGGTTTTCTCCTAGTCTTACTACCAACATATTCTTTTCCCTTATGTCTCACATGATTCCTAGGGTTAGACCCTAACATTATCACAATCATAAATAGCTAATTATTTTCATGCATGCAATTATTTTCATCTCCAGAATAAAATAATATATATTTTTCTATGCATGCCATTACTATCATGATTCCCTAACGCCTCTAACAGGCTACTATCATGCTTCTGGATCGAAAAGCAAAGGAGCAAGGGGAGAGGTCACCCAATTTCGACAGAATCCCCCACCTTGTGGTGTTCCCAATTGCTTGTAGACACTTGCAATTGGTCTCCGCGCGATTTCACTTGTCTCCTCGAGCTTGCACGCAAAACGGTGCACCTCCCTCGAGTCCACACGCACAACGGTGCACATCCTACAATCCTGCACGCAAAACGATGCATGTTATTAAAAACCCATACGTAAAAATGGTGCGCGCCACTTCAGCCGGCACGCAAAACGATGCGCGACAACACGATCTGCACGCGAAACGGTGCACGTACCTCAAATCTGCACGCAAAACGGTGCACGTCTGACTGTGGGGTTGCACGCAAAACGGTGCACGTCTTTTTCCTAGCCTGCACGAAAAACGATGCAAACCATTAGATTCTACACATAAAACGACGCGCATTGGTCCAACCCACACGCAAAACGGAGCACGTACCCCGTCTTGGCACGCAAAACGGTGCACGCTCCACAATAGGGTTGCACGCGAAATGGTGCACCTTCATCCAGTCCTGTACGCAAAACGAGATGCATTGTTAGAACCCGCACGCAAAACGGTGTCCGTTAGTCCAACCTGCGCGCAAAACGGAGCACAGTGCCAGAACCCGCGCGCAAAACGGAGCCCGCACGCAAAACGGTACACATCGTCGGGGTCCGCACGCAAAACGGTGCAGCAAAATACGGTCCCTAACACATATGAGAGCAAGGGGTTTAAACCAAGGTCAACAAAACGTCCCCCAATACTGTGCAAAAATACCGTAAAATAAAAATGCGGGACTTACCCGACCGCGCCGCCGCCGCCAAATCGCTTCCATCGGAAGCCTCGCGCGCTCCACGAGGCCCACGACGCAAAACGGCATCTCCCACAACCTCCTCCCTCACTCTCCCTCACTCTCGGTTGGAGAAGGAAAAGAAAGAAGGGAAGAAGAATGGCTTGCGGGGGAGTTGCGGGGGAGGAAGAAGAAGAAAAGGAGGGAGAGAGGGAAGGGTGGTCCACGGGCCCACGGTACCCGGTGCACCCGCCGGTCCACCGCACCCATGCGGGTGCACTCAGTCCAGTCAACGAAGCGGCGGCCACGTGGCCGCGCCCCTGCGCGCCACGCGGCCGCGCAGCCTGCGCACAGGCGCGTGACACGCGCCCGTGACACGGGCACGCGCCCACGCGCGCCCGGGGCCGCCAGTGGGGGCCCGCCACGTGGCGGCCCCCCGCGTGCCCCCGCGCAGGCGGGTGCGCTTCCCAGCGCGCCCGCAGCGCCTCCTGACATGCGGCCGCCCTCGAAATGCGCGCCAATGCTGCCTCCTCGGGATCCGCGCCGCGCATGCCTCGGGATTCGTGCCCGTGACGCCTCGGTTTGCGTGCCGCGTCGTCTCGAAAAGTGCGCACGCCTACCGGGCTCCAAATTAAACAAATAAATAGTCCATTCTTAGCGATTTCGCGCGCTGAGTCCAAAAACGATGTCTGTTTCTCCAAATTCTCGTCCAAACATTTGTCGAATGCCCCCGGATAGCCCACTAATCCGGTTTTCCGCACCGGGTCCAATTCTGAAACCCGATTTGCCGAATTTCAACTCTAAAATTCCCCGGAGACGCCCGGAGAGGCAATCTTCAATCCAAACTCCGCCCGGGGGCCAAATTTGACATCCACGACACGCGAAATCACTTCTGAACACTCGACGGGTCCTCCAGTGACCCACGCGATCTCTTTTTAAGCCCGGTTTCCAACGCTTGCGCCCAAGTTGCACCACAATTCCATTTCTTGGGCCCAACACGCGTCCAATCACGGCCAAGGCCACCGAAAGCTGCCGAACAACCAGCAAACCCTACGCTGGGAATTCCGGGACCATTTTTGATTTGCCAAAAGTCCCACGGAATTTTAATTCGCTGGCGGAGCCCGTTCTCTCAATCCGGGTGTCCGATCAATGCGAAACTTTTACTGTGGCCTTAAAACACATTTACGGAGCTCCCGTAATTTTCTCGGAATTTTTCGAGACTGTGAATTTTTCACTTACAATCTGGGCCCACTTTCTCACATAAGATTCTAGATATCTTATTTTAATCCCGATTTAGGCCCAATTTATTTCTAGGTCATTCTTCACCTCAATAAACAATAGTATTTCATACTATTTTTATTTCCATTTATTTATATTCCAAATTCCGGTTCACTACAGTTAATTTCTCCTTATTGTCTGGATTGCACACCGCCGGTAGCCCGTCAACAGTAGACAGCAGCCTAACAGTCTAATTTGGCGATAGACAGAACTGGCGCAGACGGCACTGGATGCAGACAAACTTTTTCAAGTTTAGGGCGCCCGAAAGGTGTTTAGGGCGCCCAAAAATAGTAATGGCAGATTTCTGTTTTTACTATAAATAGAAGGTTTTGGGGCTTCTTTCTCCACAAACCAAGCTTAAAAAACTTGTGATAACTTGCTCCTAACTTTCAAAATCTCTCTCTAAATTTGAGTGATCATTGTAGTGAGAAAATCTTGTAAAAGAGAGAAAAAGGATTGTGATCCTCTTTGTGAAGAAAAGAGGAAGTTGGTGTAAAGGCTTGGTGCTTGCCCGCAACAGTATCATCTAGAGGAGATCCAGCATTCTCTTGTGTTGAAAAGTTGGCATGGACATAAGCAAAGTGCCGAACCTCGAAACAAATCGATCGTGTGCTTCTTGAGTTTGCATTTCTATTACTTTAGCTTATTTTATTCTATTTGGGATTTTTTTATTTGCTTGATTAATTACAATTTTATTTTAGAAACCTAATTCACCCCCTTTTTTTTTGGGTTTGTGATGCTTGTGCTCAAGCAAAATAGGTTAAATCATCTTTTAAATCTAAAAATGTTGTTTCCACATCAAGGCCATTGGACTTAATCCATATGAAACTTTTTGGACCAATTGACGTCACTAGTCATGATGAAAACAATTATGTTTTTGTAATTATCGATAATTATTCAAAGTTTACTTGGACTTTGTTTCTAAAAAACAAATATGACATTTCTAAATCTTTTAAAGATTTCGTCCTTTATGTTAAAAATGAAAAGTGGTACATGATCTCCAAAATTAGAAGGGATCATGGAGGTGAATTCGAAAATCACAACTTTGAGGATTTTTGTAATGAAATGGGAATCGAACATCAATTTTCCTCCCCACGCACACCTTACCAAAAATGGGGTTGTTGAATGAAAGAATAGATCTCTTCAAAAGATGGCAAGATCAAAACTACTTGAAGGGGAGTTACCAAAATATTTTTGGGCCGAAGCCGTAAACACGGCTTGCTGCATCACGAACCGTGTTCTAATTCGACCAATTCTTGAAAAAACTCCTTTTGAATTATGACATGGTAGAATTCCCAATATTGGTTATTTCAAAATTTTTTGTTGTAAATATTTTATTTTAAATACAAAAGACAAGTTGAGAAAGTTTGATGCTAAATCCGATAAAGCCATATTCTTGGGATATTCCTCTACTAGCAAAACTTATCGAGTCTACAATCAACGAACTTTGGTAATAGAGAAAAGTATGCATATTACTTTTGAAGTGTCACGCCCCGGGTGTAAACCAGAACCCGGGCTTGTCCACAGATTCGCCGTACACACGGTATTTTCCGTGTACACGAAGCGCTGGTAACCTGCTCAAATATAAATGAAATAATAAAGGAGCATAAAAGCAGAGCTAAACTAAAAAAACTAAAACTAGTACATCTCAGACAAATGCTGGAAATAAAAGTACAACATAACTCTCATAAATATACATGTGTCTCTCCCAGCTCACGAAATAAATACAACCAGCTGGCCGCAGCCAGACCCAAAATAAAAGAAAATACAACCGTCTGAGTGTACAGGGGATACATCAAAACTACTAAACTCGAGCTCGGGGCAGTAGCGATCTAATCAGCGATCCTCTTACCTCGGTCTTGGGAAGAGGGTCCCGCAACTCCCGCAGAGGACTCTGCAAAACAAAGGGGAAAAGAAAAGGGAAAACAGTGGGGGGTGAGAACTACTATAAAAACAGTAGCCTCCCCTAGTGGGTAGACCTCAAACTCAGACATGCCCACTAGGACTACCAGAGGCGAAAATAAAACAAAGGTGGTAAGCTATAAGTAAAACTACTGATACAATAAAGCTACCACTACTGTGCCTCTAAATACAAAGCCGGAAAGAGTAACTACGGATGCATCAGTGAAAGAATCTACCAACAGGACCCAATCAGATGATCCGGTATAAAATCCGGCACTGCCTGCTCTGTCATCAAACTCACGAACTCAGTATCTCTATTGTCCAAATGACCGGAACCCAACACGGTCTGACCGGCACCCAACACGGTCTAAAGCCTACTCCGGAGTGGCACTCGAGGGGAGCGACCCACACGAGTAAGGTATCACTGTAACCAGTATCATCAGTATCATAAAATAGCAGGACTGGGTCACGACTCTGATCAAAGTGGGAAAACCCATCCACTAAAGGGAAACTCTATCCCTAATCTGGTGCAATAATAATAATAATCACCCGGTCAACCGCCCATAGTCCGCGGTTGCCGCAATACCCAACCATCAATCCCTATCTGTCCCAAACTCTAAATATCTGACTACACTATCCCAGACCCCGCTCGAACCCGAGTACACTATCCCCTAAGACTAGACAACAGGAGAAAGAATAAAAAGCATGGTTTCTCCTAAGTCAGTTCCAGCATGATAGTGTAGCAGAAAAAGGTGGCATATCTAGGTGACCATACAAGCATGCAAAAGTCCTTTACTTATTAAAATGATTTCAGTGTTCTAGTTCTTAAATGATTTACAGTATGCCTTGGTTTGAATATCTGAAATACTAACATGCCATAAGCTAATTCATACACATGCATGAGTCCCCCCAATTATACATAAAGCATGATATGGTTTTAGCCCATTATTATCGAAAGGTTTAATCAATTTATCCTTTGCCAAGAAATATTAATTCACTAATTACTAGTCCCCTAAAGATGCCAGTGCTAACAACCAATCGATACTTTCATACAAGCATGCTAAGTTCGTCCCACTGATACAGCTATCAACATGATTTAGGAACACCTCTTAGTATGCCTAGTGGGTGATCAAAAGTGAGAGGTGACAACGGTACCCACCTCGAGCGCTAAATCCTGGTCCCCAAAGGTGCAGTCCACGCTCGGCCAAAACCAACTCTACAACACTGCACAAAATTCCCCAGAAGAAAATACATATTTTAATCACACAAAGCCTCACAAAATCTGTCTCAAAATACACAGTCCAAAGTTGCCCTATTTTCACCTGCGAAAAGTACCCGAAAAAATCCACGAAAAATACTGTCGCGATCCCCGCGATGAACCCGTCGAAACGAGTACCTGCACGCCCAAATCCAAGTTTCCTATGCTGAGATGCAAATTCGGCAAGGGGAATACCACAACAAACACTGTACAGAAATTCTGTAACAAAGAACTACAGTAAAAGGAGATTTTCACCTTCGGAAAATATTCCAAAAATTCAGGGAAAAATCCAAGAGATTCCTTGCGAAGTGAAGATGAAAAATACCTCCTGAATCGCCTCGATCCGACGTCTGTGCGGAAAGATACAGCTAAAACACCGCTGTGCTGTCCAAAAATCCGCGAAGACAAATGGGTCAAATAGAAGCTCGGGAAACTCCAAGGTTAGCATGGAAAACAAGGAAACTCAAAACTATGAAGTTGGAGTCCTACCTGTCATGAGTCCAACGGCGTGAGAATCGCCTAAATCGGAGGTCGGGGTGAGTCGGGGAGTCCGCACACTGAAAAGGGACGAAGCGGGTCGCCGGTGAACAAGCGTCGCGCCGCGCCGTAAAATCGCAAACCTCGGGATGCGTGCCTCCTAAAATTCCCAGGGATCCACCAAAGTGAAGAGTACTGTGAGGGGAAAAACTCTCCTGAAGAGTCCACAGTGAAAAGATGTCCAAAGGCCCGAAAAAGAAACCCAAGAAGTCTATTTATAGGGCCAGCCCACCACTGAAATGGGCCGGGTTTTCGGGCGCAAAATCCGGGCGCCAGGATCCGAAACGGGGTCGCAGCTTCCCCGTCCGACGCGCCCGAAAGCCTGCGGTGCTGCCACGTGTACACATAACACGGGACAGCGGTGCAGCGGCCTCCGGCGTGCGCCACGCATCCCCCCGCGGTCAGCGGGGGTAGGTACGGCCCGCCTCTCGCGTGCCGACGCATGGCGCACTCGAGTGCGGCCGACCACGCGTCAGGCGCCGCAGCGCGCTCCGTACCGAGGCACCTCCCTCCGCACGCACCGTGGACCGCGCCTTCGTGAGCCCGCTAATGCCAGGTTGCCACGTGTCATGCGCCCGGTCCACTGAAGCCGTGCAAAATTGCTGAGCCGTGCCGCGTGCGCCAACCACTCCGCGCACGCCACGCGTCTCCCGCCCGCGGTCCATGCACCGCCGCGCATCCCCGTGGACCGAGGTGAGTGAGCCGGCCAATGATAGGCCGCCACGTGGCTCAGGCCGGTCCACGGTCACCCCCCCATGCACCGAAAATCCTCGAAAACTTCCGGAAGCCCGTTTTTGGTCATCCGGACTCCAAATTTAACAAGCAAATAGCCGTTTTCAAGCGTTTTTCTGCGCTGAATCCAAATCCAACCTCAAATTGGCCCGAAACCTTTTCTAAAATTCGGCAAATACAACCGAAGGACAAATCAGCTAACCATGACACACAGGGTCCATCTGTGGCATCCCTTTGATGCACCATGGGCCAAACACACCAACACTAGGTGTTCTACACAGTGGATTCATCGGAAAGGTTGCATGGGAAATCTGGACCACTACATGAAGAGTCTAAGGAAAAGGATGGATCTTATGAGGATAATCTTCTTAACTTGGAAAAACTAAATTTAAACTGTACACCTCAAGATGTGGAGCAAACCAAGGAAGTGGAGAAGTTCAAATCAAAAGATGTTGAATCTAGTACTTTTCCTAAGGTGTGAAAATTTGCTTCATATCACCCCAAAAATCTTATCATTGGGGATATAAGTCAAAAAGTCAATACAAGATCTTCCATTATACTACTTTGTCACCACTTGGCTTTTATCTCTTAAGTTGAACCGAAAAATTTCGATGAAGCTAGTGTTGGGGCCAAAAAAGTGGCTTGCGCGCGATCGACCCCTGGGGTGACCTTCAGAGATATCGAGTGCGCCTCGTGCCAACAATCAAGCGATCGGGCCGAGGAGGGATCCGCTCGGCCAGATTCTTCTTTGGTAACTTCTCGTGACCGTTCGGCTGAGGATAGTCGAATCGGGTTTATGGAGGTAGAGAGGGATCGCTGGGTTCGACTTAGAATAGCCTAAGCGGGTGAAAAGATAATAATAAGACTAAGGAACCGATTATTACTTTAAAGCGCAAGAAATACAAATAAAGATACGGCTGATGAGCTAATTTATATTTTATATTGATTTGGAAGGGGATACAATGGTACGACGATGAGCCGATTACAACTTTGTGAAACAAAAAAAAGAGATATAAGGAAGAAGGTAGGGATATAAGAGTTACAATTAAGCCTACTCTTAGGAAAGGAGTAAAGAAAAGCGATAAATGCAGGTATGAAAAGCTAAGTTAACCTACTCATAGGATAAATAAAGAAGATGGGGTGGTACTGGGCTTACGAGGTTGCCGGACCCCTTTTCCTTCGATGGTCAGGGTATTTATACACATCCCGAATCAAGGTGGATAACCGTCGATTTAGAAATTGGCGTAATTGAAAGGGAATTACCGGGAAATCCTCAACCATCTCCTTTTGAATCGATTATCTTTAATAGAATAATGGTTGTTTCCCATCTAGGTTCATCCCCTAATTGCCGTGCCGAAGCGTGATCTTCGGCGCTTCCCTATGCTGAACGCCGCTTGCCGCTTCGAGATCTGTTACGAGATTCGCGCCTGAATTTCGCCTTCATTCTTTCCAAGATATTTCCTTCTGGAGATTCGAGCAGCTGAGGATTGACCTTGACTTCGCCTATTCTGTCGCTTGACTAGGACGCCTTGATATTTGTCTTTAGCTGACAAACGGTCCTGAATGAGATGAATAATCTTTCTACTGACCTATTCTCTTGTCGGTTCACTCTCCTATCAGCAGGTACCTTCAGCCGATAGCGCTCGTCGCGCTTTTCGTCTTTGCGTGACTGAGATCGGTCCGGATCGGGATGCGGACCCTTCTTCGACTGAGGTTTTCGTCCGATGGTGTGCGCCTTGTACGCGCCAAGACCGGTCTGAAATAAGACGTGGATCTTTCCTTCTTCGGCTGGGTCAACCGAAGGTTAATTTTGTTTCCATCTGCCTCACCGTCCGATCGGGCGGTTCGATGTCTAGTGGCAGCCGAAGTTAGTCCTGGACGAGGCATTGGTCCTCTTCATCGGCTACTTCTCCTATCGACTGATGCCTTCAACTGATAGTATACCGCATACTGTATGCCTCTCGCCCTTGGGGCTAGCCTCAACTGAGACGCAAGTCCTTCTTCGTCGACTCAAACCCCCGTCGGTTGATGTTTTTCAACTGATGGTTGATGCCACGTGTCGCTCCATTTCGTGGCAGAAAAATCTAGTCTCAACAATGCTTCCTCGACAATCGCCTGATGTGCCGTTCGGGTGATTGTTGAAATTGAGTCAACTTCTGGCATGGACAACACTGTTGAACGATCGTCCCCATATCTTGGCAAGATATATATTCACTGCCCGAGGGATTCGTGAACATGTGCCAATCTTCCTTGATTTTCGACGAAATCGTTCTTCGTCTCTCTCCCTGTCAGATACTGCTTTCCTCTGGTCCTTAGAAGCTCCCTACAAAGTTTGGTGGAGTTTGGTTTAGGGATGAAGCCGCAGTTTGATGCCCTAGTTTTGGGTTGCTTAGAGTTGGCCGAACTTGGTCGTACGTCGTCGCTGCCGCTCCTCGCCGTCGGCCAAGGGTATGGTTGACCTCCACTTGTCGAGGGCAAGCCACAAGTGCTCTTGTATAGACCTGAAACCCATTGAATGGCTCTCCACCATTGTTGTGGCTTTGAGGTGACCTTAAGGTCTTCTCCAGCCATCCACTGCCACCACATGTCGGCACCAGACCCCGAGGTGCGCATGGCACCTCTTTTAACACCCTCCAGCTAGTGCTTGCTGTAGTTTCTGTCCAAAGCCTTCATTTGATTGGGTTGCCCTATACTAAGCTCTAAGTTACTTATTTATGGCCGAGGTTGTCTATGTTATTGTTCCGGCAGTGCTCCGGCCACCCAAAGGTGAGCCCTTGGACCCCCTCGACCTCATGAGCATGGTGCTCACCTTACTTTTGCATATGGTTGAGTGGTTAGGTCAATGTGGCAACATAGGCCTTGTATGCATAATGCATGTTGACCCGAAGTTGTTCTTGGGCTCCGTGCTGTTAAGGAATTTATTTTGGCGCATTTCGTGAAAGTATTAAGTCTTGAAGATTGAAGATGAAGAAGTTTGGATCATGTAACTCAATCTCAAGAAAGAAGAATTCAAAAGGATCAGGTATGTTTAACTAATTATTTTTGGTGATCCGAATACTTCTTATAGTGTAGAAACACTTGGATGAATTTTTAATTGCATAAAAATCAAAAACTGGACATGGGACATGTTCAGGATCCGGATCAGACATTCCAATCCGGATCCCGAAGGGTGTTAGTTCATACGCAAATTCAATCCGGATCCAAGCCCTTTCTGATCCGGATCCCGAACATAGGTTTTTGCTGAATTGTATGAACAATCCGGATCAGGCACTTCGATCCGGATCCCGAACCTTTATTTTTCAGGAAACTGTCTGTCTCGTTACTGCAATCCGGATCGCCGAAATCCGATCCGGATCGTCGTCCTGAAAAATTCCAGGAAAGGTTAGTTTTTGATTCTTATCTTCTTCCAACGGTTTCTAACCAATAAATAGACCCTTTAATTCATCTTTTAGGGTACGACGCAAAAAGCGAAAAATACGATCGAAATAGAAAAATCCACATATAGAGAAGAAATGAAATACTAGATTTAATCTATGTTTCTTCATCTATATTATTAATTTGATTCTAGGTTTTCCAAACTCAGATTTTGAGTAGAATCTAATTAATGAATACTTAGATGGTATTTCCGATCTATTTCTAATCTAAGTATTCGGCGGATCATCACCACCCAAAAATAACGATTTTCCCAAAATCGGCGCGTGAACTCGCGTGGCCTTGTGGATTCAAGGTGCAACCGCTCTCGTGGATTCGGAGCGAGGTACGTTCATGGATTCGAAGCGTGCTACTGGGTGAAGACCGTGGATTCGGTCGGACGTCGTGGATTCGGCGTTGGGCGCTGATCGTGGATTCGAGAAGCGTTGTGGAGCGAGCGGAGAAGATCTACTAGGAGCGTATGGAAAAGGTTGAGTCGTCTGTGAGTACGGTATATCACATTGTACGTGTTTAATTCTAGTGAATTTCACCGTGTGATCGGTCCCATGGTTTTTTACTCCGGTTTGGAGTTTTTCCACGTAAAAATCTTGCGTGTTTATTTTTATTTCCGCATTGGGTTTTATTGCGCAATGATTTTTTGAGTGTTTAACGTTTACACCTATTCACCCCCCTCTAGGTATTTTTTCTCCTATTTAGATCTAATTATATATAACCCAACAAGTGGTATCGGAGCGGGAATAGGGTTGTAAACAATGGTTGAAGGTGGAAACATCAACAGACCCCCGTTCTTCGATGGAACAAATTATGCCTACTGGAAAGTACGGATGAAAGCCTTTTTAATTTCCATCGATGAACGGGTGTGGCAATCAATTGAATTAGGATGGTCTAATTCAACTGAAATTCTTGCTGATGTTCGCACCATCAAACCTAGGTCGAAATGGACCAAGGAAGAGATTGATTTATCCTCTTACAATGGCAAAGGGATTAACGCTTTATTTAATGCTTTGTCGCAAACAGAGTTCTCTCGTGTCTCGGCATGTGAGACTGCGAAAGAAATCTGGGATGTTCTCCAAGTTACACATGAGGGAACTAACCTTGTGAAGATTCAGAAACTACAAATGCTTACGAGCAAGTTTGACTCTATTTTCATGGCAGAAAATGAATCGTTCACAGATTATTATACACGATTGCAAGATATCGTGAATTCATGTGCTAACTTGGGAGAGAAAATTCCAGAATTTAAAATTGTAAGAAAGATTTTAAGAACTATTCCTGAAAGATTTCGATCCAAGGTTACGGCCATTGAAACTATTAAACACCCGGACGAAATCCGTGTAGAAGAATTAGTTGGTTCTTTACAAACATATGAAATGACATTTCCTACTAACTATTCTTCGGGAAAGGCATCCTCTTCTAAGTCTTCAGGTTATGCTTTGAAAACAACAAAAGAAGAAGACGCGGATTCATCCTTCTCAGACGATGACGAGAACCTATCTATGGAGGACTTTGAGAAGCAGCTCGCTCTCTTGACAAGGAAGTTTCGCCGAAATTTTCGAAGGGGTAATTAATTCAAGCAAAACTCCATCCTTCGGAAAGTCGAAGAAAGGCAAGGGTTCTTCAAGTTACAAGTCAAGAAAGCAAGAGAATTTTTCAAAGGATAAGAAAAGTTCAGAGGGACAAGTACAATGATTCAAATGTCGAGGCTACGGCCACATTGCAACGGAATGTCCAAATAAGAATCCGTCAAAGAAGAAAGCAATGCAAGCCGTCACTTGGGATGACACCTCATCGTCAAATGAGTCGTCTTCAAGTGATGAAGAAAATAACGCAACGGCGTTCCACGCGTCCACATCTTCACCCTTCATGTGCTTAATGGTAAGTACATCCGAGTCATTGTCCAACTCCTCCCAAGTTGAAAAGAATGCAACGGACGATGAATCGGATAATTCTGAAGGTGAAGACTTTGCTCTTGCCTACCATAAGCTTTTGAGGGATTCAAAGAAACTGGCAAAGCAAAATAAGAGTTTGAGAGGGAGATTGCAGGATCTCGAAGAAGAAGCAAAAAGGGCATCTTCTCTCTCAAACGCTCTTGAAGTGGAAAGGGATAATCTGATTAAAGTAAATGTTTCCCTTCAAGAGTCCAATGAGCAATTCGAGAAGAATTATGTAGATATGGTGAACAAAGTGAATTACTTCTTGAAGCTCTACGGCGAGGCTCGACAGAAAAAATTGGAAATAACAGAGACCATTTTCCAACTCAAAGATGATTTAAAGCAATTTTCTTCTGGAAGGAGTAAGTTGGATAGAATTCTTGGTCTCGGTCAAACAAATCAGTTCGGCCTCGGATACACTCAAACTGGAGACATTCCTAGTTCGAGTGGGATAGTCTTTGTGCCCCAGTCGGTATCTCCTCCTCCGACACCGGAACTAACGACAAGCAACGACAACAAGCCTACTTCACCCTCCTCGGGATTGTCAAGCACTAAGGTATGTTTTCGTTGTGGTTATGCAGGGGACATAAGGAGAAATTGCAAGAATGGAGCGAAAAGATCAAATCAAGTACATCTTGCAACTACTACCAATGAGTTCATTTCCCGCAAATCAAAGAAGGACCTTTCAAAAGGAAAGAACATTGGTAGTACATCAAACAAGATGACGACGTCAAGGAAAAGCGATGGATCAATCAAGACACTTTCACCAAAGGTATCAACTTCACAATCATTTCCGACGTACTCCAAAACTCGAAAGGTTTGGGTACGCAAAGGTAAAATTTTTTCTTGTCTTGTTGTTAATATTTCCTTGCATGCATATGATAATTCGTCTTGGTACCTGGATAGCGGATGTTCCCGTCATATGACCGGTGACAAAAACTGCTTTCAAAATTTTGAGAAAATCTCCGAAGGACTTGTAGTTTTCGGAGACGGTCAGTCTTCCAAAATTGTTGGAAAAGGAACTGTAGCTATTCCGGATGGCCCGGTACTGAATAATGTGTTATTTGTTGAAGGCCTTAAGACTAACCTCATAAGTATCAGTCAACTTTGTGACAATGGTTTTTCAGTTAATTTTTCATCTATTGAATGTGTTGTAACTGATAAGGACCATGTTTTCTTTTTAAAGGGGGTTAGATATGAAAACAATTGTTATGTTGTTCCCAATAAAATTTCTGAAAATTGTAACTTAGCCTCCTTGAATAATGAAACACTTTGGCATGAAAGGCTAGGTCACATAAACTTTAAGGAACTTGCTAGAATTTCAAACAAAGACGTGGTCAAGGGGGTTCCAAAACTTTCACTTAAACTAAACATTGTGTGTGGTGGTTGCCAAAAGGGAAAACAATCCAGGACTGCACACAAGAGCTTGAACCACGTTGGTACTAAACGGCCTTTGGAACTATTGCACATGGATTTAATGGGGCCAACACGTCAACCATCTTTGGGAGGTAAATGGTACATTTCCTTATTGGTTGATGATTTCTCTAGATACTCATGGGTAGCATTTTTGAAAGAGAAAGCTGATACTTTTGATTCTTTTCAAGAGATTTGCCATCGTATTATGATTGAAAAGAATGAAAAGATCATTCGTGTTAGAAGTGATAGAGGTGGAGAATTCATAAATTCTAAATTCATTGATTTTTGCACTTCCAACGGCATTAAACATGAATTCTCAGCACCCTATACACCTCAACAGAATGGTGTAGTCGAGCGCAAAAACAGGGTTGTTCAAGAGATGGCACGTGCTATGCTTCATAGCCGGAATTTACCATTATATTTTTGGGCTGAAGCTGTGAACACTGCAGTCTATGTTATTAACCGAGTTTATTTGCGCCCAGGAACTTTAAATACACCATATGAACTATGGTTTTGTAGAAAACTGGATATCAAATATTTTCGTATCTTTGGGAGTCGGTGTTACATTTTACGTGACCGCGAAAATCTTGGAAAATTTGACTCTCGAAGTGACGAAGGAATTTTCTTGGGTTATTCTACAAATAGTAGAGCATATCGGGTATTTAACTTGGTATCTAAAACGATAGTAGAATCTATAAATGTTAAAGTAGATGAAGCTTTCCACTTTGCATCTAATAAATCTACCCCTGATATCTCTCTTGATGGTGATACTCCTGCAAATGCATCTTCTCATAATAATTCTTCCGATAATGATGATGCATCTAATGGTTCTTCAAGTTTATCTGATGTGCAGGAATCATCTCATGTACCTCCGAGTACTCCGTTACCTCAAACGTTACGCATCTCCAAGGATCATCCGGAATCTAATATTATTGGAGACCTGCAAGAAGGAGTCAGGACTCGGAGACAGTTGGTTTGTGGATTCGCTTGTTACGTTTCCTTAATCGAACCAAAGAACGTTGATGAAGCTCTTCAGGATGACTACTGGATTGAAGCAATGCAGGAAGAGCTCCATCAGTTTGAACGCAACAAAGTCTGGAAATTAACGACGCCTCCGAAGCAACACAATGTGATTGGTACTAAATGGATTTTCAAAAACAAGAAAAATGAGGATTGTACCATCATCAGGAACAAAGCACGTTTAGTTGCTCAAGGCTACTCTCAAATAGAAGGTATAGACTTTGATGAAACTTTCGCCCCTGTAGCTAGACTCGAGTCCATTCGTATCTTATTCGCTATTGCTTGTCACTTTAAAATAAAACTCTTTCAAATGGACGATAAGAGCGCGTTTTTAAATGGGTTTTTAAATGGGTTTTTAAATGAGGAAGTTTATGTGGCTCAACCGAAAGGTTTTGTAGACTGTAAACTACCTAACTATGTTTTTCGTTTGAAAAAGGCTCTTTACGGTTTAAAACAAGCACCGCTAGCGTGGTACGAAAGGTTGACAAAGCACCTTTTGGAGAAGGGCTATACTCGAGGGGGAGCAGACATGACTCTCTTTGTGAAGCATTATCAAAATAACTTCATTGTTGCACAAATCTATGTCGATGACATTGTATTTGGAGCAACAAAGGATAATGATGCTTCTAAATTCGCTGAAACCATGAAAAGCGAATTTGAGATGTCAATGATGGGCGAACTGACATACTTTCTTGGATTGCAAGTGAAACAAAATGATGAAGGCATCCAGCTGTGTCAATCCAAGTATGCAAAGGAGTTGGTAAAGAAATTCGGATTAGAAAATTCTAAAGATTTTCCGACTCTTATGGGAACTAGCAATAAGGGATTAGGAAGTGAATCTCTTAGTGAGAATGTAGACGAGAAAATTTATCGCAGCATGATTGGAAGTCTACTTTACCTCACAGCTAGTCGCCCGGATATATCCTTTAGTGTTGGGATTTGCGCGAGATATCAATCAGCACCAAAGGAGGTTCACCTGAAAGCGGTGAAAAGGATCATCCGGTACATCAAAGGAACCATTAATTTTGGAATTTGGTATCCTATGGGAACAAATCTAGATATTGTTGGATATTCAGATGCCGATTGGGCAGGATCTGTGGATGATCGGAAAAGTACGAGTGGTGTATGTTTTTATCTTGGCCATTGCCTTGTTGCATGGCATAGTAAAAAGCAAAACTGCATTTGTCACGCCCCGGAACCTGGGCTCGCCAACAGATCCGCCGTGCACATGGGATTTCCCGAGTACACGAAGCGCTGGTAACCTGCTCCGATATAATATAAACAATAAAAGAGCATAATACAGAGCTGAAGTGGAAGAACCACATAGTATCTCAGACTGGAACTACAAATAAAGCTGTAATAAGTACAATAATCTCCCAGCTCACCAAAATAGTACATCCAGCTGGCGAAAACCAGACTCAAAATAAAAGGAGAATATCACAGTCTGAGTGAAGGGTACAACGTCTATCTACAGCTCTCAGTCTCCCAGGAGATCTATCTACTCAGCGATCCCCTTACCTTTATCAGCCGCTGATAGCCTAGCAGCTCCCGCAGACGACTCTGCAAAATAAAGAAGAAGAAAGAGAAAAACAATAATGGGGGTGAGAACTACCAGATAAACCAGTAGCCTCCCCTAGTGGGCAAAACCTCAACTCTGACGCACCCACTAGGACTACTAGAGGCCAGAAAGGAAAAAGTGGTAAGGCTGTAAGCAGAACTGCTGAATAAAGGGGAAACCACCACTAGCATGCCTCTAAATGCAGTGCCAAAAGGAATGACTGTATGTATGCCTCAGTATCTAACATGCCTGCCTGAATAAACCCAATCTTATGTCACCAGTAAAACTGGTACTGCCTGCTGCGCCTTGCCTGCCCAAATCGGGTATGCTGGCCAATGCATAACACCGATAGGGAATGAGAGTCTCAAGGACTCAAGCCTGCCTGTAACACACTCCGGAGTGGCACTCGAGGGGAGCGACCCACACGAGTAAAAGTACCTCAGTAATAAGTATCATAAGTGTCGTAAACAGCAGGACTGGATCATGACTATGATCAAAGTGGGAAAAGCCATCCACTAAGAAACCCTGATCTGATGCCATAGTACTCAATAAGTGGGAAAAACCATCCACTAGAGAAAAACCCGATCCCCTGCTGATGCCTAAAATAGACCAGACTCAACCCCAGTCTGATGCAAGGATAAACATCCGGCCGACCGCCTACAGTCCGCGGTCACCGCAACACCCCACAAGTTTATAATCTAACATAACCTTGGCTATACTATCCCAAACCCCTGCTCATACTCGAGCGACAAGCAACTGAAAGCAAAAGAGAGCAATAAAACATGTCAAGTCTTAATATGATAGTGTAGCAATAAATAGTGGCCCTACCTGATGTCCGGGCATGCATGCAACTGTCTTTATTTTAAAAGTTGTAAAATAGTGTCAAAGATTTGAAAAGATTGATTTACTGAATAAAAGTCATTTGCATGCGAGATTATAGCCTTTGTCTCAATCACAGTGTCCCAATATAAGTCATCATATCATCTGTGGGGTTATATTAATTTTTAGGAGAGTTCGTCCCAGCGGTTCTCATCAATTGTCCTGTTAGTAGTCCCAATAGTTCTCATCAATTTAGTTTGTCCCAATTGTTCTCATCAATTGTCATATTAGTTTGTCCCAATTGTTCTCATCAATTGTCATATTAGTTTGTCCCAATTGTTCTCATCAATTAAATTTTAGGGGAGTTCCAGTAATCCCAGTGAGCTTGTCAAAAATGAGGTAAGCAACAACCGCCCACCTCGAGCAGCTCAAACTACACCCCAGGTAGTCTCCTGGTTGCCCACAGTCCTCAAATCCTGCAAATCAGCGCACAACTGTTCAATATAAGTCCCAAAAGTACAATATTTGCTGTTTTTCAAACAACACGAGAAAAGATGAGTTTTTCAACTCTATAAATTACTCAGAAAAATCCAGAAAAATTACGGTTGCGTTCCTCGCGAAGAGTAGATCAAAATCGACTCCTAAAACACCTCGATCTGATGCTCCTACGCCAAGATAAAAATCGGAGAAGTTGACACTGTCCAGAAATTTCCACAGCAAAAAGGGGGGTCAAAGAGACCTCGGGAAACGTGCCAAAAGTACGAAATGGAGCAAAGTGATCAACACGGAAATCGAAGCCTTACCTCTTAGGAACGCGCTATCGCAAAAATCGTCTAAAAATTCCTCCTGGTTAGCACACAGGGAATTTTCGACGGAACTGCGACGGGAAATGGGCCGAAAAAGAAAACCGTCGCAGTGCGCCGCGTCGCACATAACTCACTAACGGTATCTTCAAAAATTCTGAGATTTGGAGGAGAGAGAGAAGAGAGAGAGAGGAAGAAATTTCGTAGAGGGCACTTTCTCTGGTTCTCTCTCTAAGGGCTCGAAAACCGAGGTGCAAAGAGAGGGGGTGGGGGGCCCTATTTATAATGGGCTGAGGCTCCACACAGGATCGGATCCGAACAGGAAACACCGAAACGGGTCAACCAAAACGCGCCACGTACCCACAAAACAGGGAACAGCCTGTGCAAGGGCCACTCAGAAGACGCCACGTGTCCACGTGGAGCACGGGCCCGGTCCCCGCGCCGGGTCTTCCGGAAGATGTCGGCCAATCCGGGTGTGCCACGTGTCACAGTCCCCGTGGACTTCTAGAAGCCAGCCAACCAATTGAGAGCCGCCACGTGGCACGGGGGGTATTCGGTGCTCCCGGTGCACGCCAGGCCCATGGACCGCGCACCCGAGCCCCCCGCCCGCGCCTGCGCCGCCGCCCTCTGCCGCTGTGCCGCCGCTGCGCCGCTGCCCGCCGCCGCCCGCCGCCGCTCGCCGGTCGCCGGAACAGTAATTCCGGCGGCCGGAGTTACTGTTCCGGCGTGAACAGTACCGAGGTGCCGAAAAATTAAAGTAAATATACCGTTTCGATCGTTTTCGCGCGCTGAGTCCAAATACGACGTCCATTTCGCCAAATTCTCATCCGAAATTTTGCCGAAAGCTCCCGGAAAAATTCTATTTGCTCCGATTTTCGCGCAGAGTCTATAATAAATGTTCAATTTCAAATCTACAAGCTCTGTTTCACCGAATAAGCTCCCTACAATCACTGTTTAATGTTGCACAGTTCCTGCGGGAGTCTGGATCATCACATCCTCCCCCACTAAAAAGAGTTTCGTCCTCGAAACGAGACTAAACAATAATTCTCAGTCCGATGTCTCGAATAAGTAGGGGTGAGCATTCCTCATCTCCGACTCGAGCTCCCATGTAGCCTCGCGCTCGTCATGATTGCTCCATTGGATCTTCACATAGGGAATGGCCCGACTGCGTAATTCTTTCACCTCTCGATCCAGAACTCGCAGTGGGCGTTCTTCATACCTCAAATCCTCGCTGATCTCAAGCGGTGTGAAGTCGATGACGTGCGATGGGTCGAAGATATACTTCCTCAAAGTAGAAACATGAAATACATCATGGACACCAGCAAGCCTTGGAGGAAGTGCGAGTCGGTAGGCAACTGGCCCGATACGCCCCAATACCTCAAAGGGTCCAATATATCGGGGGCTAAGTTTCCCACGAATGCCGAACCTCCTGATTCCTTTGGATGGCGAGACTTTCAGGAATACATGATCTCCAACCTGAAATTCTAAGTCTCGTCGCCGAACGTCGGCATAGCTCCTCTGTCGGTTTTGGGCGGTCTGAAGATGCTTTCGAATCACCCGGACCTTCTCTTCTGCCTCTATCAAGACATCTGGTCCCAAGGTCCGCCTCTCGTCTACGTCACTCCAATAAAGTGGTGATCGACACTTGCGTCCATACAATGCTTCAAACAGAGCCATCTGAATGCTCGCTTGAAAGCTATTGTTGTACGCGAATTCAGCCAAAGATAAATGCCGAATCCACCATCCGCCGAAATCCAAGACACAAGCCCTCAGCATGTCCTCCAGGATTTGTATCGTCCGTTCTGACTGTCCATCCGTCTGCGGATGAAAAGCAGTACTGAACCTAAGCTGAGTTCCCAAGGTTGTCTGCAAACTCATCCAGAAACGTGAAACAAACCTCGGGTCTCAATCTGATACAATGGAGGCTGGTACTCCATGTAATCTAACTATCTCATCTAGATATAGCTGGGCTAGTCGCTCAAGTGGCCACGTAGCCTGCATGGGCAGAAGTGCGCCGACTTGGTAAGTCTATCTACAACTACCCAGATAGCGTCTGCTCCTCCCTGGGCCCTCGGTAGTCCGACCACAAAGTCCATTGTAATGTGGTCCCATTTCCACTCGGGGATTGGGAGACTTTGTAACTTGCCAGCTGGCACTAGATGCTCAGCTTTCACTTGCTGACAAGTTAAACACTGGGCCACAAATCTCCCAATATCCCTTTTCATGCCTTTCCACCAGAAGTGTGCCTTGAGGTCCTTATACATCTTAGTCCCACCAGGATGTAGGGTATAAGGTGTATAATGGGCCTCTCGCAATATCTGTTCTCTAATCTCCACATGTATTGGCACACATGCTCGGTTCCTGTACCTCAGTACTCCCGAGGCATCTACCGTAAAGTCCCCTGACTGATCACTCGGAATATGATCTCTAATCCTGGCCAAGTGGGGGTCCTCACTCTGTTTCTCTTTGATCCTGTCCAGCAGAGTGGGCTGCAAGACTAAAGATGTCAGTCTAGCAGTGACCCCAGGGGACACAACCTCTATCTCGAGTCGTCTCATTTCCTCTAATAGCGGTGCCTGGTCTGTGATCAACATAGACAAACTTTGCACCGCCCTCCTACTCAAGGCATCAGCGACCACATTAGCCTTGCCTGGGTGGTAGAGAATATCATAATCCTTTAATAGCTCTAACCACCTACGTTGCCTCAAATTCAACTCCTTCTGTGTGAACAGGTATTTTAGGCTCTTGTGGTCGGTGTAGATTTCACAATGCTCCCCATATAGATAATGACGCCAAAGCTTCAGTGCAAACACTACAGCAGCAAGCTCCAAGTCATGGGTAGGGTAATTCTTCTCATAATCCTTGAGTTGCTTGATGCGTAAGCAATTACCCTCCCTTCCTGCATCAGCACACAACCAAGTCCGCTGTGTGATGCATCACTATAGATCACATATCCTTTTCCCATAACAGGAAGGGAAAGGATAGGAGCGGTCATCAGTTTATTCTTCAGCTCCTCAAAGCTCTTTTGACAGTCCTCACTCCAGATAAACTTCACTCCCTTACGCGTCAAGCGAGTGAGGGGTGTGGAGAGCTTCGCAAAGCCTTCCACAAACCGACGGTAATACCCAGCTAAACCCATAAAGCTACGTACCTCAGAAACCGTCGTTGGTCGGGGCCAATCCCGAACCGCCTCAATCTTCGCTGGGTCCACTGCCATACCTGCGGCAGAAATCACATGGCCCAAGAAGACTACCTCCCGAAGCCAAAACTCGCACTTTGCCAGCTTGGCATACAACTTCTTTTCTCGCAGAAGTTGCAGCACAACCTTTAAGTGCTCCTCATGCTCAATATCACTTCGGGAGTAAATCAAGATATCATCAATGAATACTACTACGAATCGATCCAAGTATAGTCGGAAGATCCGGTTCATTAAATCCTTGAATGCGGCAGGGGCATTAGTTAGCCCAAAAGGCATAACTGTAAATTCATAATGCCCATACCGTGATCAAAATGCCGTTTCGGAATATCTACGGCCTTCACCTTCAATTGGTGGTAACCGGACTGCAAATCTATCTTAGAGAAGACGCAAGACCCTTGCAGCTGATCAAAGAGATCATCGATGCGCGGCAAAGGGTACTTGTTCTTGATGGTCACTTTATTTAATTCTCTATAATCCACACATAGTCGGAGTGACCCATCTTCTATACGAATAGCACCGGCGCACCCCAAGGTGATACACTCGGCCTAATAAAATCCTTATCCATTAAATCCTGGAGTAGCGCCTTAAGCTCTCGTAGCTCAGCCGGTGTCATCCGGTAAGGAGCCTTAGAGATTGGCGCAGTTCCTGGAACTACGTTAATCACGAACTCAATCTCCCTATCTGGCGGCATGCTAGACAGCTCAGGTGGGAAAACATCCGGGAACTCGCGGGCAATAGGGATATCCCCGAGTTCCGGCGCCGCCGTAGGCCCCTCAACAACACTAGCTAAAAAGGCTACACATCCTCGACGGATCATCAGCCTCGCTCGGGAAGTCGAAATCATAGAGGCAAAGAAAGCGCTCTGACATTCCCGATATACCAACATTTTCTGGTCTGGCTTTCTAAAAGTGACGGTCCTTGCGGCACAATCAATAGTCGCAAAATACCGAGCCAACCAGTCCATCCCGAGGACCACATCGAAGTCCTTCAGTTGACTCAGGTCCAATAGGTCTACTAGCATAATTCAGGACTCGATCTAAATCGGGCGGGGCTAACAGCACTCCTCCATGTGCAGAGTTCAATCGGGAATCTACATATTCTGTGCACAAGGTGAGAGTCCTATTCCTAACCCTATGCAATGATGTACATTCTCTACAAATAAAAGAGATGCCCCTATAAAAACGAGGTACGAGTCCTTATGCCAGAAAGTAAATCATACCTGCCTCCACTCGATCAGCCATAGCAGAATCCCTTGCCTGCGCTAAGCCATCTTGACTGCTCAACAACGGCTGTCTCTCTCCAGAAGGGCGGGGGAATGAAACTTGATCTCCTTGAAGATCTGTCGGTGAAGCTCCCGGTCGTAGCTGGGAAGTGGTAGGGACAGATGCCGAAGTAGGTGCCACCGTTATCCCCGAAGGACACGTAACTCGCACGTGCCCGGGCTGTCCGCACTTGAAACAGCGGCCGAACCTCAAGTCACAAGCACCTGAAGTGTGCTGACCTTCGCAGAAAATGCACCTAACTATAGACTGAGGCTGCCTTACCTGCTGTTGCTGCTGCCTATGCCGCTGAGGCCTCTGTGACCTCTGCTGGGATGCGGTAGGGGCCAATGCTGAAAAAGGTGCTACTAAAACCCGAAAGCGGCACGTAGGTCGGATGTGGCCTGGCTGCCCACATCGGAAGCATCGACCCTCCCTCAAGCCACAGGTATTTGATGAATGCTGCCCCCTACAGAAAATGCATCGGACCGACGCCCGAGACTGTCGAGACTGCTACTGCGGAGGCCTCTGCGATCTACCAGGTCCTCGTCGACCAAGACGCCCACGGCCCGTAGACTGGGGCCGCAGGGGTCGTGGTGGTCTCCCTGAACTGGCCTGTCCATCATTATCTGGGGTGGGGCGTTTCTTGTCTGGACGCTGCTCGAAAGTCCTGGCCCCTTCGTCAACCGCCAAGTCACCTCTCTGCGCCAGCAACTGCTCCAGGCGTTGGTCCTGTCGAAAGCTTCTTGCCACCAAATGGGTCACCAAGGCCCGTAGTTCTCCCAGCTCAGCAGATACCGCCTGCTCGGGCTTCTCAGAAGGGGTAGAAATATCCCCGACGGAAAAATGACGACGGGGTGACATACTGTCACCAAAAGCCACAAATCAGGCAAAATAAAATTCCACACGACCCAATCTAGCGAAAGTCAAAGACATTCCCCTATTTCTGTGGCTTTATGTTGTCTGCAAGCCAACATAACTGTTCACCAGAAATGGGGTATGTCGGTCTCTCTTCACTTACTTGGAAGAGTCAAACAAATAAATCAACGACTTTCGCAAAATGTCACGTCTCCGCGCCCTATTATCCTAGGGTCTACCAAAAGCCTAGGGTTTCCTAAGTCCCAACTGACCTATCCCTAAGCTCTGATACCAACTTAATCTGTCACGCCCGGAAACCCGGGCTCGCCAACCAGATCCGCCGTGCACATGGGATTTCCGAGTACACGAAGCGCTGGTAACCTGCTCCGATATAATATAAACAATAAAAGAGCATAATACAGAGCTGAAGTGAAGAACCACATAGTATCTCAGACTGGAACTACAAAATATAAAGCTGTAATAAGTACAATAATCTCCCAGCTCACCAAAATAGTACATACAGCTGGCGAAAACCAGACTCAAACTAAAAAGGAGGAATATCACAGTCTGAGTGAGGGTACAACGTCTATCTACAGCTCTCAGTCTCCCAGGAGATCTATCTACTCAGCGATCCCTTCCTTTATCAGCCGCTGATAGCCTAGACAGCTCCCGCAGACGACTCTGCAAATAAAGAAGAAGAAAAGAAAAACAATAATGGGGGTGAAACTACCAGATAAACCAGTAGCCTCCCCTAGTGTGCAAAACCTCAACTCTGACGCACCCACTAGGACTCCTAGAGGCCAGAAGAAAGGAAAAAAAAAAAAGTGGTAAGGTGTAAGCAGAACTGCTGAATAAAGGGGAAACCACCACTAGCATGCCTCTAAATGCAGTGCCAAAAGGAATGACTGTAGTATG
>CM055075.1:25669808-25705168 GCA_029204045.2 Tillandsia leiboldiana | reverse complement strand
AGTGTCGTAAACAGCAGGACTGGATCTGACTATGATCAAAGTGGGAAAGCCATCACTAAGAACCCTGATCTGAGGCCTAGTCTCAATAAGTGGAAAAACCATCCCTAGAGAAAAACCCGATCCCCTGCTGATGCCTTAAAATTAGACCAGACTCAACCCCAGTCTGAGTGCAAGGATAAAAATCCGCGACCCACCGCCTACAGTCCGCGGTCCCCGCAACACCCCACAAGTTTATAATATACATAACCTTGGCTATTACTATCCCAAACCACTGCTCTACTCGACGACAAGCAACTGAAAGCCAAAAGAGAGCAATAAAACATGTCAAGTCTTAATATGATAGTGTAGCTTAATAACTAGTGGGCCTACCTGATTGTCCGGGGCATGCATGCAATGTCTTTATTTAAAGTTGTTGTAAAATAGTTGTCAAAGATTGAAAAGATTGATTACCTGAATAAAAGTCAGTTGCATGCGAGATTATAGCCTTGGTCTCAATCACAGTGGCCCATATAAGTCATCCCTATCATTGTTGGGGTTATATTAATTTAGGAGAGTTCTCCCAGGGGTTCTCATCAATTTCCTGTTAGTAGTTCCAATAGTTCTCATCAATTAGTTTGTCCCAATTGTTCTCATCAATTGTCCATATAGTTTGGCCCAATTGTTCTCATATTGTATATTAGTCTGTCCCAATTGTTCCATCAATTAAATTTTAGGGGAGTTCCAGTAACCCAGGAGCTTGTCAAAAATGAGGTAAGCAACAACTACGCCGACCCACTCGAGCAGCTCAAACTACACCCCAGGTAGTCTCCTGGTTGCCCACAGTCCTCAAATCCTGCAAATCAGCGCACAATCGTTTCAATATAAGTCCCAAAAGTACAATATTTGCTGTTTTTCAAACAACACGAGAAAAAGGAGTTTTCAACTCTATAAATTACTCAGAAAAATCCAGAAAAATTACGGTTGCGTTCCTCGCGAAGAGTAGAGATCAAAATCGACTCCTAAAACACCTCGATCTGATGCTCCATTACGCCAAGATAAAAATCGGAGAAGTTGACACTGTCCAGAAAATTTCCACAGCAAAAACGGGGGGTCAAAGAGACCTCGGGATACGTGCCAAAAGTACGAAATGGGAGCAAGTGATACAACACGGAAATCGAAGCCTACCTCTTAGGAAGCGCTATCGCAAAAAATCGTCTAAAAATTCTTCCTGTTGTCAGCACACAGGGAATTTTCGACGGAACTGCGACGGGAAAATGGGCCGGAAAAACGAAAAAACACCGTGCGAGTGCGCCGCGTCGCACATAACCTACTAACGGTATCTTCAAAAAATTCTGAGATTTGGAGGAGAGATGAGAAGAGAGAGAGAGGAGAAATTCGTAGAGGGCACTTTCTCTGGTTCTCTCTCTAAGGGCTCGAAACCGATGGTGCAAAAGAGAGGGGTGGGGGGCCCTATTTATATGGGCTGAGGCTCCACACCAGGATCGGATGTTCCGAACAGGAAACACCGAAACGGGTCAACCAAAACGCGCCACGTGTCCACAAAACAGGGAACAGCTGTGCAAGGGCACTCAGAAGACGCCCGTGTCACGTGGAGCACGGGCCCGGTCCCCGCGCCGGGTCTTCCGGAAGATGTCGGCCAATCCGGGTGTGCCACGGTCACAGTCCCCGGGACGTCTAGAAGCGCAGCCAACCAATTGAGAGCCGCCACGTGGCACGGGGGGTATTCGGCGTGCTCCCGCGTGCACGCCAGGCCATGGATGCTGCCCGCTGCCCCGAGCACCACGCGCTGTGCCGCCGCCCAGGGACCGCCTGGCCCCGCCCGGCCGCCGCTCGCCCTCCGCCGCCTCCTTAAGCGTCGAACCGTTACATTTGCTTAATTCCGGCGCGCAGGTAGTAACCTGTTCCGGCGTGAACAGTACCGATGGTTCCGAAAAAAAATAATAGTACAAGTTATACCGTTCTCGCATTCCTTTAGTGCTGCCCTGAGTCCAAACAATACGACCGTCCATTTCGCCAAATCTCATTCGAAAATTTTGCCCGAAAAGCTCACGGAAAAACATCTTCTATTTGCTCTACCTCCGATTTTCTGCGCTCGCAGAGTCTATAATAAATGCTGCAATTTCAAATCTAAAAGCTCTGTTTCACCGGAATAAGCTTCCCTACAATCACTGTTTAATGTTGCACAGTTCCGCGGGAGTATTGGATCCATCCAATCCTCCCCCCACTAAAAAGAGTTCGTCCGTTTTTGTCGAAACTGAGACTAAACAATAATTCTCAGTCAGTCCGTGTCTCGAATAAGTAGGGGGTGATGCATTCCTCATCTCCGGACTCGAGCTCCCATGTAGCCTCGCGCTCGTCATTATTGCTCCATTGGATCTTCACATAGGGAATGGCCGACTGCGTAATTCTTTCACCTCTCGATCCAGAACTCGCAGTGGGGCGTTCTCATACCTCAAATCCTCGCTGATCTCAAGCGGTGTGAAGTCAGATGACGTGCTGATGGGTCGAAGAAGTATATACTTCTCTCAAAGTAGAAACATGAAATACATCATGGACACCGCAAGCATGAGGAAGTGCACGAGTCTGTAGACAAACAGGACCGATACGCCCATCAATACCTCAAAGGGGTCCAATATATACGGGGCTAAGTTTCCCACGAATGCCGAACCTCCTGATTCCTTTGGACGGCGAGACTTTTAGGAATACAAGATCTCCAACCCTGAATTCTAAGTCTCGTCGCCGAACGTCGGCATAGCTCCTCTGTCGGTTTTGGGCGGGTCTGAAGATGCTTTCGAATCACCCGGACCTTCTCTTCTGCCCTATCAAGACATCTGTCCCAAGGTCCGCCTCTCGTCTACGTCACTCCAATAAAGTGGTGATCGACACTTGCGTCCATACAATGCTTCAAACGGAGCCATCTGAATGCTCGCTTGAAAGCTATTGTGGTGTACCGGAATTCAGCCAAAGATAAATGCCGAATCCACCCTCCGCCGAAATCCAAGACACAAGCCCTCAGCATGTCCTCCAGGATTTGTATCGTCCGTTCTGACTGTCCATCCGTCTGCGGATGAAAAGCAGTACTGAACCTAAGCTGAGTTCCCAAGGTTGTCTGCAAACTCATCCAAAAACGTGAAACAAACCTCGGGTCTCAATCTGATACAATGGAGGCTGGTACTCCATGTAATCTAACTATCTCATCTAGATATAGCTGGGCTAGTCGCTCAAGTGGCCACGTAGCCTGCATGGGCAGAAGTGCGCCGACTTGTAAGTCTATCTACAACTACCCAGATAGCGTCTGCTCCTCCCTGGGCCCTCGGTAGTCCGACCACAAAGTCCATTGTAATGTGGTCCCATTTCCACTCGGGGATTGGGAGACTTTGTAACTTGCCAGCTGGCACTAGATGCTCAGCTTTCACTTGCTGACAAGTTAAACACTGGGCCACAAATCTCCCAATATCCCTTTTCATGCCTTTCCACCAGAAGTGTGCCTTGAGGTCTTTATACATCTTAGTCCCACCAGGATGTAGGGTATAAGGTGTATAATGGGCCTCTCGCAATATCTGTTCTCTAATCTCCACATGTATTGGCACACATGCTCGGTTCCTGTACCTCAGTACTCCCGAGGCATCTACCGTAAAGTCCCCTGACTGATCACTCGGAATATGATCTCTAATCCTGGCCAAGTGGGGGTCCTCACTCTGTTTCTCTTTGATCCTGTCCAGCAGAGTGGGCTGCAAGACTAAAGATGTCAGTCTAGCAGTGACCCCAGGGGACACAACCTCTATCTCGAGTCGTCTCATTTCCTCTAATAGCGGTGCCTGGTCTGTGATCAACATAGACAAACTTTGCACCGCCCTCCTACTCAAGGCATCAGCGACCACATTAGCCTTGCCTGGGTGGTAGAGAATATCATAATCCTTTAATAGCTCTAACCACCTACGTTGCCTCAAATTCAACTCCTTCTGTGTGAACAGGTATTTTAGGCTCTTGTGGTCGGTGTAGATTTCACAATGCTCCCCATATAGATAATGACGCCAAAGCTTCAGTGCAAACACTACAGCAGCAAGCTCCAAGTCATGGGTAGGGTAATTCTTCTCATAATCCTTGAGTTGCCTTGATGCGTAAGCAATTACCCTCCCTTCCTGCATCAGCACACAACCAAGTCCGCTGTGTGATGCATCACTATAGATCACATATCCTTTTCCCATAACAGGAAGGGAAAGGATAGGAGCGGTCATCAGTTTATTCTTCAGCTCCTCAAAGCTCTTTTGACAGTCCTCACTCCAGATAAACTTCACTCCCTTACGCGTCAAGCGAGTGAGGGGTGTGGAGAGCTTCGCAAAGCCTTCCACAAACCGACGGTAATACCCAGCTAAACCCATAAAGCTACGTACCTCAGAAACCGTCGTTGGTCGGGGCCAATCCCGAACCGCCTCAATCTTCGCTGGGTCCACTGCCATACCTGCGGCAGAAATCACATGGCCCAAGAAGACTACCTCCCGAAGCCAAAACTCGCACTTTGCCAGCTTGGCATACAACTTCTTTTCTCGCAGAAGTTGCAGCACAACCTTTAAGTGCTCCTCATGCTCAATATCACTTCGGGAGTAAATCAAGATATCATCAATGAATACTACTACGAATCGATCCAAGTATAGTCGGAAGATCCGGTTCATTAAATCCATGAATGCGGCAGGGGCATTAGTTAGCCCAAAAGGCATAACTGTAAATTCATAATGCCCATACCGTGATCAAAATGCCGTTTCGGAATATCTACGGCCTTCACCTTCAACTGGTGGTAACCGGACTGCAAATCTATCTTAGAGAAGACGCAAGACCCTTGCAGCTGATCAAAGAGATCATCGATGCGCGGCAAAGGGTACTTGTTCTTGATGGTCACTTTATTTAATTCTCTATAATCCACACATAGTCGGAGTGACCCATCTTCTATACGAATAGCACCGGCGCACCCCAAGGTGATACACTCGGCCTAATAAAATCCTTATCCATTAAATCCTGGAGTTGCGCCTTAAGCTCTCGCAGCTCAGCCGGTGTCATCCGGTAAGGAGCCTTAGAGATTGGCGCAGTTCCTGGAACTACGTTAATCACGAACTCAATCTCCCTATCTGGCGGCATGCTAGACAGCTCAGGTGGGAAAACATCCGGGAACTCGCGGGCATTAGGGATATCCCCGAGTTCCGGCGCCGCCGTAGGCCCCTCAACAACACTAGCTAAAAAGGCTACACATCCTCGACGGATCATCAGCCTCGCTCGGGAAGTCGAAATCATAGAGGCAAAGAAAGCGCTCTGACATTCCCGATATACCAACATTTTCTGGTCTGGCTTTCTAAAAGTGACGGTCCTTGCGGCACAATCAATAGTCGCAAAATACCGAGCCAACCAGTCCATCCCGAGGACCACATCGAAGTCCTTCAGTTGACTCAGGTCCAATAGGTCTACTGGCATAATCCAGGACTCGATCTAAATCGGGCGGGGCTAACAGCACTCCTCCATGTGCAGAGTTCAATCGGGAATCTACACATTCTGTGCACAAGGTGAGAGTCCTATTCCTAACCCTATGCAATGATGTACATTCTCTACAAATAAAAGAGATGCCCCTATAAAAACGAGGTACGAGTCCTTATGCCAGAAAGTAAATCATACCTGCCTCCACTCGATCAGCCATAGCAGAATCCCTTGCCTGCGCTAAGCCATCTTGACTGCTCAACAACGGCTGTCTCTCTCCAGAAGGGCGGGGGAATGAAACTTGATCTCCTTGAAGATCTGTCGGTGAAGCTCCCGGTCGTAGCTGGGAAGTGGTAGGGACAGATGCCGAAGTAGGTGCCACCGTTATCCCCGAAGGACACGTAACTCGCACGTGCCCGGGCTGTCCGCACTTGAAACAGCGGCCGAACCTCAAGTCACAAGCACCTGAAGTGTGCTGACCTTCGCAGAAAATGCACCTAACTATAGACTGAGGCTGCCTTACCTGCTGCTGCTGCTGCCTATGCCGCTGAGGCCTCTGTGACCTCTGCTGGGATGCGGTAGGGGCCAATGCTGAAAAAGGTGCTACTAAAACCCGAAAGCGGCACGTAGGTCGGATGTGGCCTGGCTGCCCACATCGGAAGCATCGACCCTCCCTCAAGCCACAGGTATTTGATGAATGCTGCCCCCTACAGAAAATGCATCGGACCGACGCCCGAGACTGTCGAGACTGCTGCTGCGGAGGCCTCTGCGATCTACCAGGTCCTCGTCGATCAAGACGCCCACGGCCCGTAGACTGGGGCCGCAGGGGTCGTGGTGGTCTCCCTGAACTGGCCTGTCCATCATTATCTGGGGTGGGGCGTTTCTTGTCTGGACGCTGCTCGAAAGTCCTGGCCCCTTCGTCAACCGCCAAGTCACCTCTCTGCGCCAGCAACTGCTCCAGGCGTTGGTCCTGTCGAAAGCTTCTTGCCACCAAATGGGTCACCAAGGCCCGTAGTTCTCCCAGCTCAGCAGATACCGCCTGCTCGGGCTTCTCAGAAGGGGTAGAAATATCCCCGACGGAAAAATGACGACGGGGTGACATACTGTCACCAAAAGCCACAAATCAGCAAAATAAAATTCCACACGACCCAATCTAGCGAAAGTCAAAGACATTCCCCTATTTCTGTGGCTTTATGTTGTCTGCAGCCAACATAACTGTTCACCAGAAATGGGGTATGTCGGTCTCTCTTCACTTACTTGGAAGAGTCAAACAAATAAATCAACGACTTTCGCAAAATGTCACGTCTCTCGTGCCCTATTATCCTAGGGTCTACCAAAAGCCTAGGGTTTCCTAAGTCCCAACTGACCTATCCCTAAGCTCTGATACCAACTTAATCTGTCACGCCCCGGAACCCGGGCTCGCCAACAGATCCGTCGTGCACATGGGATTTCCCGAGTACACGAAGCGCTGGTAACCTGCTCCGATATAATATAAACAATAAAAGAGCATAATACAGAGCTGAAGTGGAAGAACCACATAGTATCTCAGACTGGAACTACAAATAAAGCTGTAATAAGTACAATAATCTTCCAGCTCACCAAAATAGTACATCCAGCTGGCGAAAACCAGACTCAAAATAAAAGGAGAATATCACAGTCTGAGTGAAGGGTACAACGTCTATCTACAGCTCTCAGTCTCCCAGGAGATCTATCTACTCAGCGATCCCCTTACCTTTATCAGCCGCTGATAGCCTAGCAGCTCCCGCAGACGACTCTGCAAAATAAAGAAGAAGAAAGAGAAAAACAATAATGGGGGTGAGAACTACCAGATAAACCAGTAGCCTCCCCTAGTGGGCAAAACCTCAACTCTGACGCACCCACTAGGACTACTAGAGGCCAGAAAGGAAAAAGTGGTAAGGCTGTAAGCAGAACTGCTGAATAAAGGGGAAACCACCACTAGCATGCCTCTAAATGCAGTGCCAAAAGGAATGACTGTATGTATGCCTCAGTATCTAACATGCCTGCCTGAATAAACCCAATCTTATGTCACCAGTAAAACTGGTACTGCCTGCTGCGCCTTGCCTGCCCAAATCGGGTATGCTGGCCAATGCATAACACCGATAGGGAATGAGAGTCTCAAGGACTCAAGCCTGCCTGTAACACACTCCGGAGTGGCACTCGAGGGGAGCGACCCACACGAGTAAAAGTACCTCAGTAATAAGTATCATAAGTGTCGTAAACAGCAGGACTGGATCATGACTATGATCAAAGTGGGAAAAGCCATCCACTAAGAAACCCTGATCTGATGCCATAGTACTCAATAAGTGGGAAAAACCATCCACTAGAGAAAAACCCGATCCCCTGCTGATGCCTAAAATAGACCAGACTCAACCCCAGTCTGATGCAAGGATAAACATCCGGCCGACCGCCTACAGTCCGCGGTCACCGCAACACCCCACAAGTTTATAATCTAACATAACCTTGGCTATACTATCCCAAACTCCTGCTCATACTCGAGCGACAAGCAACTGAAAGCAAAAGAGAGCAATAAAACATGTCAAGTCTTAATATGATAGTGTAGCAATAAATAGTGGCCCTACCTGATGTCCGGGCATGCATGCAACTGTCTTTATTTTAAAAGTTGTAAAATAGTGTCAAAGATTTGAAAAGATTGATTTACTGAATAAAAGTCATTTGCATGCGAGATTATAGCCTTTGTCTCAATCACAGTGTCCCAATATAAGTCATCATATCATCTGTGGGGTTATATTAATTTTTAGGAGAGTTCGTCCCAGCGGTTCTCATCAATTGTCCTGTTAGTAGTCCCAATAGTTCTCATCAATTTAGTTTGTCCCAATTGTTCTCATCAATTGTCATATTAGTTTGTCCCAATTGTTCTCATCAATTGTCATATTAGTTTGTCCCAATTGTTCTCATCAATTAAATTTTAGGGGAGTTCCAGTAATCCCAGTGAGCTTGTCAAAAATGAGGTAAGCAACAACCGCCCACCTCGAGCAGCTCAAACTACACCCCAGGTAGTCTCCTGGTTGTCCACAGTCCTCAAATCCTGCAAATCAGCGCACAACTGTTCAATATAAGTCCCAAAAGTACAATATTTGCTGTTTTTCAAACAGCACGAGAAAAGAGGAGTTTTTCAACTCTATAAAGTGCTCAGAAAAATCCAGAAAAATTACGGTTGCGTTCCTCGCGAAGAGTAGATCAAAATCGACTCCTAAAACACCTTGATCTGATGCTCCTACGCCAAGATAAAAATCGGAGAAGTTGACACTGTCCAGAAATTTCCACAACAAAAAGGGGGGTCAAAGAGACCTCGGGAAACGTGCCAAAAGTACGAAATGGAGCAAAGTGATCAACACGGAAATCGAAGCCTTACCTCTTAGGAACGCGCTGTCGCAAAAATAGTCTAAAAATTCCTCCTGGTTAGCACACAGGGAATTATCGACGGAACTACGACGGGAAATGGGCCGAAAAAGAAAACCGTCGCAGTGCGCCGCGTCGCAGATAACTCACTAACGGTACCTTCAAAAATTCTGAGATTTGGAGGAGAGAGAGAAGAGAGAGAGGAAGAATTTCGTAGAGGGCACTTTCTCTGGTTCTCTCTCTAAGGGCTCGAAAACCGAGGTGCAAAGAGAGGGGGTGGGGGGCCCTATTTATAATGGGCTGAGGCTCCACACAGGATCGGATCCGAACAGGAAACACCGAAACGGGCCAACCAAAACGCGCCACGTGTCCACAAAACAGGGAACAGCCTGTGCAAGGGCCACTCAGAAGACGCCACGTGTCCACGTGGAGCACGGGCCCGGTCCCCGCGCCGGGTCTTCCGGAAGATGTCGGCCAATCCGGGTGTACCACGTGTCACAGTCCCCGTGGACTTCTAGAAGCCAGCCAACCAATTGAGAGCCGCCACGTGGCACGGGGGGGTATTCGGTGCTCCCGGTGCACGCCAGGCCCATGGACCGCGCACCCGAGCCCCCCGCCCGCGCCTGCGCCGCCGCCCTCTGCCGCTGTGCCGCCGCTGCGCCGCTGCCCGCCGCCGTGCGCCGCCGCCCGCCGCCGCTCGCCGGTCGCCGGAACAGTAATTCCGGCGGCCGGAGTTACTGTTCCGGCGTGAACAGTACCGAGGTGCCGAAAAATTAAAGTAAATATACCGTTTCGATCGTTTTCGCGCTCTGAGTCCAAATACGACGTCCATTTCGCCAAATTCTCATCCGAAATTTTGCCGAAAGCTCCCGGAAAAATTCCATTTGCTCCGATTTTTGCGCAGAGTCTATAATAAATGTTCAATGTCAAATCTACAAGCTCTGTTTCACCGAATAAGCTCCCTACAATCACTGTTTAATGTTGCACAGTTCCTGCGGGAGTCCGGATCATCACAGCATTGCACTCTCGACTGCTGAAGCGGAATATATCTCAGCGGGTAGTTGTTCAACTCAACTCATTTGGATGAAAAGCGTGTTGAGCGACTTCCGGATTTCAGCAACTTCGGTAACTGTTTTATGTGACAACACTAGTGCTATAAACATTTCGAAAAACCCTGTGTTGCACTCAAGAACAAAACACATTGAACTTAGATATCATTTTCTTAGAGAGCTAGTTGAATCAAATATTCTTCAAATTTCCTACATTTCAACTGAAGATCAATTAGCTGACATTTTAACAAAACCTTTGGATCAAAAACGTTTTATTCATTTGCGTAAAGCAATTGGAATGCTTTCCTTGAAATAACCTCTTTTCGAAACTCTTGTTTAGGTTAGGTTTTGTTTTTGTGTTTTTGTTCATTATCTATGCTTAGACATAGAACATTAATTGAGCATATGTCTTATTGACTTTAGTAGCATCTTTTCGTTTATTTAGAAATTTATTATGCTTTGGATATCATAATAATTCATTTGATGCAATGATCATTTATGTGAATTAAATCATCTTTGTTTTGATCGAAGTCAATTTCTCTCTCGATGATCTCTTGGTATAGTTTTTATCTTATTTGACTATTTAGTCGAGTATGAAATCGAGATCAATATTTGGTTGAATACTTTATATCTTAAATAATTGATAGCCAATTGAGGGGGTGTCACGCCCCGGCGTCGAAACTGCGACCCGGGCTCGCCAACAGATCCGCCGCCCATACGCTGAACCCCGTATAGACGAAGCGTCAAACCTGCAAAAGATAGATACTAAACTAACCAGATATCAGAGCTGAAAATAACCTGCTAGAAATAGAATAAATTAATACAAGGTCCTCACCAAAGTACAAGTCACTCAACTCTGAAAGAAAAGTACAACTCTATACCTCACTACAAAGTCTCTCAACAAGAAACTCTCAAAATAATAAGGGTACATCTACTCACTGGACGACGACTGGTAGGGATCTAGCTCGCGACTCCCTCACCTCGATCTGAAGAAGCAGCAACAGGAGCAGCAGGAACAGGAGTAGAAGTCCCTGTGGGAAAATACACCACGACGGGTGTGAGAACTACGTCCCAAGTAGTTCTCAGTGGGTGCCGCCAACAAGCCCAACGGTCTGCCCACTAAGTCTACTAGAGGCATAAAGCAACAAATGTAGTGCTGTAAGGAAAGCTGGGAAAAGTAAACTCTACAGCTACTATGCCTCTATCTAGATGCTCAAAGAGTGGAACAGAAAGAACATGATGCCACAACTAACTCTCATCTCTGATCACCCAATCTGAACTGACTGCCTCCTCGGGTCCAGTCAAACCTGCGCCAACCTACTGCCGTTACGTCCCGGAGGAGCGGACTTACGTAGGGCGTCCATGGCTGCCAACAAAAGCACAGCCAGAGGGACAAATGCAACAACAAGTCGCGAAGAACATCTCAACTCATGCGGGTACAACAACCCGGTCTCGTCTACTCCGGAGTGGCCCTCGAGGGGAGCGACCCGCTCGAGTCAAAGTAACCCATAAGTATCACTGTAAAGTATCTCTGTAAAGTATCTCTGTCAAGCTCAAATGTGGCTCATGCAGGCTATGATCCACGATCAAACAGATCGGTAACTCCAAGCTCAAAGCACAACTCAGTCGGAAAAAGAACCTCGACTCAAACAGGAATAGCCCAAAACACTCTCACAGCTATGTCGGAGAACCCTCAACGACTCAATCTGATAAATGCACGACCATGGCTGAGTCGGGAAACCTCCACGACTCGATCTGCCAGAACCCCAAGATCCTCAAAGCTAGGTGGGAGAACCACCTCCACCACTAAATCAGAAAAACAACCTCTAGATCACACTCTACCCACTCATAGCACAAAGTCGCATCCACTGCGAGAAACTGCCTCAACAGGCCAACATCGCATCCACTGCGAACAACTGCCTCAACAGGCCAACATCGCATCCACTGCGAACAACTGCCTCAACAAGCCAACATCGCATCCACTGACACGAGGAAGGGTCCGGGAACCCCGAAAGACTAGAACCTACAATCCAAATCAAACAAGAACAGGCTCTAGGCATAGCCTCTCGTTGTTCTCGTCCCAAGAAGAAGGCAGACCTTAGAACCCAGACCACTCGAATCATCTCGGGTGGTTAATTTATAGGAAAAGGTGACATTTCTTACTGAAGCCCTTTGATCTGTAAGAAATTCATATTTAATGATTTTTAGTTCTTTTTAGGAAAACAGTTGAAACCAAGTTTTATATCCAAGCCTCGAAGGGCTAATGCCTTCGTCCAACCAAACAAGAACAGACTCCGGCGACCCTACGATGCTTGGAAGAAACCATTTGGTTGATAAAAATCATATGTGTGTCCAAAAAGGTTCTGGGTTTAAGGTCCTGCTAACACTGATATACCGCTGCCACTAACACAGCGGCGACAGATAAAACAAGAGAATAAAACATCTCGGGACCGCCGTCTACCCAAACGGCTCCCGCTACAGATGAACAACCAACTACATCTACCAGACTCCACTCTGCCCCCAAGCACGAGTGTAACATGCATCCCACACTAAAAGATAACTCCTGACCACTCGGCCCACTACCCGGGCGAGGAAGAACACTATGTCCAGGAAAGTAGAAGTGTGGATGTCTAAAGCAGAAATAACCCTAGCCCAAGTGAGGGTTTTCTACTAGTCTGGTTACACATGCAACATATGACGGGGTGCTAGGTCAAGTTCCAAGATAACAATAATCAACAGCTTGTAGGGAAGGACCATAAACACATGATCATCTGACAGCATCAGGAACATCAATTTCTAAATTCTAGCATGCTATACAAAATACATCTACAACATGCAAGTCCCTACACTGATAGAATTAATGTACAGTCCATAGGTCATGAAGACAAGGCCACCCACCTGAAAATGCTGACTGTCCGGAGTTCCACAGCTGAAAATACCCAGAATCCCAAATCTCCAACTCCAACGGGTCCAGCAATACCCGCAAACTCTCCTGGGTACAACATACAGTCCAAAGTTACACTTAAACCCCATAAATTACCCAAATAATCACACTCTGAAATCCAGCCTCAAAGATGTCCATTTTTCACCCGCAGATAAGGCTCCAAAAATTCTGAAATAAATATCACAGCGATCGTCTCGTCGAGACCTTCGAAACGGGTACCTGCACGTTCAATTCCGAGCCCCGTAGGCCGAGTTACAAATTCCACAGTACAGGTGCGCAAACACTCACAACCACACAACTGTAAAACTCTGCACAGTAAAAGGGGAAACAGTATACCTTCGGGCAAGCCTCAGAAAAATCCCAAAAAAATACGATGATAATCCTCGCGACGAGTAGATCCAAAAAGTGTATAGGCTCGTCTCGATCTGATGCTCGAGTGCGGAGATAAAATTCCGGCAAGCCTCCGCTGTCCAGAATTCCACCAGCAAAACAGTGGCTCAGAAATGCCTCGTAAACCGTGCCAAGAACTCAGAATCAATCAAGGTGATCAACACAGAAATCGAAGGCGTACCTCTCGTGATTCCAACGCCGCAGAAATCGTCCAAAAATACTGACGGAGTAGCTCTGTGGACCTCTCAGATCGAACTGCGACGATAACGGGCCTCCGATGAAAGATCGCCACACTGCGCTCCGATGCCGAAGTCGTCGACGCCGCGGCTTCCAAAAAATCCGGGCCTCTGCCAGAAGATGCGCAGCACAAAGTTCTACAACTTTCCTAAAGGGGCCGTGGGCAGGGGAGCTCGGGAAAGGGGGCAAAAAGCCTCAGCCAACTGCCTATTTATAGGCCCAGCCCGAAAAATCCAGATTTTGGACTTTTGGCCCAAAGTTCGGGCGCCCGGGGTATTCGGGCTGCTACAGTAACGGGCCCGGCCCTTTACTGTGCGCGCCCGAATCCCTCACGGGCCGCCACGTGGCCCAGACGCGCTCCCCGCGCCCGGCGCACGTGCGCCCGCGAACCGCGCGACGCCACGTGTCCCGACACGTGGACGTGCGCGGCTGCGCCCGACCAACCACGGGGCGCCACGTGGCGCCCCCACGTCGCCCCCGACCGCGCCCACGCCGCGCCCACGTGCGCGACCGCGCCTCCCGCTGCCGCACGTCGGGAACGCGCCCCGAGGCACCTGCCTCCCGCCGCGTGGACCGCGCGCACCAGAACCCGCCAACCAAAGTCCGCCACGCGTCCGCACCCGGTCCACCGTGCACCCGCGCCACTGTGTGGACCGCGCGTGCTGCGCCGGCCAACCGGAGCTCGCCACGTGGCCCGCGCCCGGTGCACGACTCCCGCGGTGGACCGACCGGCCTCTCCTCGGCCCGCCGCCGCGCTCCGCCGTCCGCCGCCGCCGCCGGCGCAACTCCGGCCGCCGGAACAGTAACCCCACGCCTCGAAATCCGTGCCGGGTCATCCGAGCTCCGAAAAATATAAGTAAATAGTCCATCTTGACCGTTTTCGCGCGCTGAATCCAAATCCGATGTCCGATTTGCCAAATTCCACTTCTAAAATTTACCAAAAATTCCCGGAAGAGCAAACTTGATCCGTTTTTCATGCCGGGTCCAATCCTTGAGTCCAATATGCGCGCAAACACCTCTAACACCCGACATGGGTCTCCAGAAGCCGCAGATCCAACAGTAATCCAAACGTGGGAATTTTCGGGTCCTCACAGGGGGAGTCAAAGAAAAAGTGTTATGCTCAAAAGATGTGGAAAGAGTTACATCCCAATGAGGAGTGTGAAAACTACCACCACATGGAGGAAAGAGCTACCACCTCGGTCGTCCGAGTACTGTGTGCAGCTACCACATGTATACCAAGCATGGTTGTTCAAGTTGATTAAATAAAATACTTTTTGGAATACTTGACTCTATCAAATTCCAAGGTTGGTATAAGGTGGGGATTTTATTGAAAGATGCTCAAAGAGCCACTCCTTACTATAATTTGACTAGATATATTATTTAACTTATCTGGGATTTCAAACATCTATTGATCTTGGTATTTCATTTTCTTTACCAAATTGATGATTTGATAAAGGCATTACTCATAAGATCATGATAGATGTGATTGAAGTTGTTCAACTTTAAGGGATTTATTTTTATAAATTTTCATTTCATTAATTGACTATTATTGATAGATTTAGTATAATCTATTTCCTTTGATATGAAATGATGATTTTTGGTTAAAGTTGATACACAAAAGTGCTTACAATCTTTTTCTGGATTTTCTAGAAATTTTTTTTTTTTCTGAAGAAAAAGGTTGGAGCCGATCCGGATTGGACAAGCCGATCCGGATCCCGAACGCAGGTATTTCCTGCGGGTAGCCGATCCGGATTGAAATCTCGATCCGATCCGGATCACGGCTAGGGTTTATATGAAACGAAGGGGATCTTGATTTTATTTTCATCACAAGCTTTCGTTTCTAAGCTTCCAAACTTTCTCTCTCTAAAAAGCAAGGATCTTGGAGCCCTCTAAACTCATTTTCTTCAATTCTAAGTAAGTTTTCTTGATCAAAATCTCATTTTTTTCACAGCTTTTCTTATTTTTCCTCAAAATGTGATGAATTTCTTGCATCTTTTTCGTTTGTGGATGGTTTTTGATCAAACTTCTTTTGAAATAAGAACTCTGGGAATATTAGTTTTGATTATATGCTAGGTATTCTCCTGATTAACGGATTTTTGGGCTTCGTTTTCTAAAAATTCAGTTTTAGGGCATATAATAGGAATTTTTGAAAATCATGAAATTGATCTATTTTTAAATTTTTTTTTGAAAAACTAATTTGATTCTTAGTCTATCTACACGATTATGATTGTTTGGGTACAATTTTTTTAAATTTTTGAAAATTAATAATTCTTCGTGTTCTTGAGTTGTTGCCCACAGGACCTTATTTCTCACAAGGAACTTGTAGCAATGGTGATCACCTGGATCATCTTTCTTCTGGCTGCCATGGTGCATACAAGAAATCCTGTCAAGCCTAAAAAGGCAAAGAAGGCAAAGAAATCTAGGGATGATTCCGAGACGGAATCTGAAACGGAGTCCATTGATTGGGATGAGCTTCAAGTTGAAGCAACTACTCCCACTGCTTCGAAAGGGAAAGCCCCTGCAGAAACATCAAAGGCAAAGGCTCCGCCCACTGCTGCTGAAAAAGGAAAAGCTCCAATGGAAGAAACTCCTGTGAAAACAAAAAAAAAAAGTGTTGCCCGCAAGAGAGGGAGTGCTCGAGGAATTTCCATTGAGGAACCACTTGCTAGCCAGCCTCCTTCACATGATTTCATCAGCTCTGCAAGAATCAAGGATTTTGAAAAACGGGAGTGCATTGGCGAAAGGAATGCCAATATCAAAGCGCTGAAAGAACGATCTACACTCTTTGGGACTCTGTATGAACAGACTGGTCTTGGCCCCATCTGTAGTTTCCCTTAGTCCACTGGGTATTGTCTTCATTCGGTAAGAATGTTTTATCAAAATGCTTCAAGTCTAATTGATCAGGAGGACGGACGTCGGGAATTTCAAACATTGGTTAAAAATGTCAAGATCAAAGTCACACCTCAACTGATTGGAGAGGTGTTAGGGATGAAGGCCACAGCTGATGGACCTCATTATATGAAGAGTCAAATCTTCTCCACCAACTCCTGGAGAGTGGTAGTTGATGGAATTTGTCTTCCAGATACTCTGTCGACAGGAAATTCGGTCTTTTCAAAAGAGCTTCGACCAGAGTATCGCTATGTGAACTTCATTGTTTGCTATAACATTCTTCCTAACATGAATACAAAGGTTCTTCGATGGGACAGAATGTTATTTCTTTATCTTCTTGGAAACCCCACAGCGACAATGGGAGCAAACTTAAACATTCCTTACCTCATCTGGTCAAGGATGGCACGCTATGTGGAACATGCTCACCCTACAGAGAGACTCCCCTACCCAATGATAATTATGCGCATCTTTCGGAAATTTAAAGTCGACACACGTGCGAGCTCCTACATGTACAGTCTAGGAACAATCAACGACTCGACAATAGTGAAGTCTCTCTCCACTAAACAAGATGAAACCTCATCACCTCCTCGCCGACAAAGAGCACAACCACCAGCGGCAACTTCTGCACAACAAGCAACACCTCCAGTCCCACCAGTACATGCAGCACAACAAGCACCTCCATCAACTTTCGATGATGCATCGGTTACCTCAATCTATAAAGAACAAAAGCGTCTCTCCGACGAGCAAGAACACATGTCTAACAAGTTCGTTGAGGTGACGGAGAATCTTAGAGAGGTTAAGAAAGAACAATCTTCAATGAACAAGAGGTTAAAGAAAATCTTACAAATACTCGGGTGTGTTAGTTCCGAAGAATCAGAATAATTTTTTAACTTATCTTTCTCTTGTGCAGGTTTCTAGTCTTAGTTTTAGTTTTCATATTATCTGAACTTTTAACTCTCCTTACGTTTTGTATTTTTGGCTTGATTTTGTGACAAAAAGGGGGAGAAAGAAACGAACAATGAATGATGAACAATGATATGTGAACTCTGAACTTTGAACTATGAAGGTAAGTATCACAACTTGTGATTTTGTATTGTGTTTGAATGCATGCCCCGACTAACTATTTGACTAATTATTTGGGCATGTACTATTACTAACAAGTTGTTTGATTACTAACAAAGTTATGACATCTTGAATTTTATTGCTTAGAAGATATGTCGATGTTTTATTGTTGATCCTATTACATATCTAAATTCGTAAAATGTCATAGTGAGTATAAACTCTATCTCTGTTAGTTTTTGAATGCTAAAAATTCTTGAGGTATCTAACGATCTTGTTTTGTCAAGAATTGCTTCTTTTTGCAGAGAGTACAGATGTCTAAGTCTAGAGTCTGTTTTAGGAGTTTATCTCATGTATTTTATTTTGGATCTCCATTGTAAATTTTTGTTGTATGGTGATAGCAACAAAAATATCTTTTTGAATTTTCTTTAGTGGATTTGTGTTTTGTCACGAAACCGCCAAAGGGGGAGATTGTTAAGGAATTTGTTTTGGCACATTTCGTGAAAGTATTAAGTCTTGAAGATTGAAGATGAAGAAGTTTGGGTCATGTAACTCAATCTCAAGAAAGAAGAATTCAAAAGGATCAGGTATGTTTAACTAATTATTTTTGGTGATCTGAATACTTCTTATAGTGTAGAAACATTTGGATGAATTTTTAATTGCACAAAAATCAAAAACTGGACATGGGACATGTTCAGGATCCGGATCAGACATTCCAATCCGGATCCCGAAGGGTGTTAGTTCATACGCAAATTCAATCCGGATCCAAGCCCTTTTTGATCCGGATCCCGAACATGGGCTTTTGCTGAATTGTATGAACGATCCGGATCAGGCACTTCGATCCGGATCCCGAACCTTTGTTTTTCAGGAAACTGTCTGTCTCGTTACTGCAATCCGGATCGCCGAAATTCGATCCGGATCGTCGTCATGAAAAATCCCAGAAAAGGTTAGTTTTTGATTCTTATCTTCTTCCAACGGTTTCTAACCTATAAATAGACCCTTTAATTCATCTTTTAGGGTACGACGCAAAAAGCGAAAAATACGACCGAAATAGAAAAATCCACATATAGAGAAGAAAGGATATACTAGATTTAATTCTATGTTTCTTCATCTATATTATTAATTTGATTCTAGGTTTTCCAAACTCAGATTTTGAGTAGAATCAAATTAATGAATACTTAGATGGTATTTCCGATCTATTTCTAATCTAAGTATTCGGCGGATCATCACCACCCAAAAACAACGATTTTCCCAAAATCGGCGCGTGGACTCGCGTGGCCTTGTGGATTCAAGGTGCAACCGCTCTCGTAGATTCGGAGCGAGGTACGTTCGTGGATTCGAAGCGTGCTACTGGGTGAAAACCGTGGATTCGGTCGGACGTCGTGGATTCGGCGTTGGGCGCTGATCGTGGATTCGAGAAGCGTTGCGGAGCGAGCGGAGAAGATCTACTAGGAGCGTATGGAAAAGGTTGAGTCGTCTGTGAGTACGGTATATCACCTTGTACGTGTTTAATTCTAGTGGATTTCACCGTGTGATCAGTCCCGTGGTTTTTTACTCCGGTTTGGAGTTTTTCCACGTAAAAATCTTGTGTGTTTATTTTTATTTCCGCATTGGGTTTTATTGCGCAATGATTTTTTGAGTGTTTAACGTTTACACCTATTCACCCCCCTCTAGGTGTTTTTTTCCCTATTTAGATCCAATTATATATAACCCAACATGTGCTACTCCCGAACAGCGAGAACGGTGTTCAGTAAGTCGAGGCCCACCTACTGGTGCCCTCGGTTCAATTCAAAAATCTCCAGTTGAGAAGTAATTGCTTAAGTATTGATATAATGCATGTATTTATGCAATTTTAGTAAATCCTAGGGATCTAAATGCAAATGTGACCTCATGGGCTACTTTGGGCAGCGTGCACATGATCTCTGAATCTTTTGTTCGAGATCCATTGGCTTCCGTTAAGCAAAAATTGGATAACGACTCGTAAATCGGTAAAATTATCGATTTATGGATAGTTTGGCACTAATCGCGCAAATCGAGAAATTTTGTTGACCAGTTGTGAGTCCCAGATGTCCCTGGTTGTTCCCGACATTATCCTGGTAGATCTAGTGATTTTGGTTTAGCGTTGGTGATTTCCGGAGCCGAAATCAAATTTTCGGAGGCGACTTTTGGTTGTTATGGCACCGTTTGTGCACGGGATTACACAAAGTCAGATGTTAGTGCCCAAACGTCTTAAGTTAAGCGTTCCGGGGCAGCACGTGAAGTTTCACGAGATTTGGATACTGTTATGCACAGCTTGGACCATAGTTGGTCGATCGGCGAATTACCGAAAATTCCAGCGAATCCCTGGACTTCAGTGAAGTTTCTCCATTTAACTTATCTGTATATAGTGAGTTTGTGGGTCGGGTGTGAGTGAGTTTTTCTTTGTCACATGTTTTTATTGTAGGCTCCAGCAGTCAGGAGCCAGCCCGTGAGCCATCCAGCAGATACCGCGACCGTCTACCTTGAGGTGGGTTGCTTCTGTCCGGGCTTTATCATTTCGGCTCTGTGGGGTACTATAGTAGGCCGGACCCTTGTGTTTGACGTCAGCCTTGGTCCTACAGTTGAGTCTTTCCATATGCTTTCCTTTCTAGCATTTATACTGTTATATTTCAGCATTTAGTATATCTCTTTATACAGTTGGACATATGTCATCCTTGCTTGGTCACTAGCTCAGTTATATCTATGTATTTTCTATTCTTCACTGCATGTTTAGAATAGGAGTTTCAGTTTCAGTTACATGGCATTGATTGTATCTCAGTATTTGTATCCCGGTGGGGATTTTTCCGGCTTTTCGCCGATTGTTTAGTCTTTAGACCGTGAGATGAGCATCAACATTATGATCGCCATAGAGCCAGCTTCAGTCACACACACCCGCGGGTTAGCTACCCACCGAGATGTTCTTTATTGGTAGAGAGGTCACATCGATCCGTGAGCAGGGTTATGATAGAGTATTGGTGTATCAGTGTGGCATTAGCCTGAGGTCCTTGAGACCAACAGTGGTAGATGATTGGGTATCTATATTGTTTACAGCTTTGATGCATTATCTTATTACCCAGTTCAGTACTTGTATCTTATTGTTCAGCATGCTCAGTTTCAGTATTTGTTATTCAGCTTGAGATATTCCAGTTCTTACTAACCGCTTATTATGTTATACCAGTAGGTACGATTTGTTATTTTTCGGCCCGTCATACTCACTGAGATACATTTATATTATATCTCATATTTTTTGGTGATCATTTTTTCCGGTCAGATAGGTGCTGGGATCTTGGGACGATCAGGAGAGCTGACACGTTAGAGTCGTCCCGTATCGCCAGCCTCGTCTGGCAGTACCTTAGATATTTTACAGTTTTAGTACTTTTTGGATTATGGTTTTGCATGTTATGTTTATGAGTATATTTGGATTACTTATGTTGGGTGGATTGTGATTATGGATTATAGATGTGGTTAGTTGTAGAGGATTTGTGTTTATGTTTAGTTTAAATGTTTGTCTCTCCTCTGATTGTATAAATGTACTTGTCTAGCTGTGCATGTATAGAGGAGACTCTGTCTGTGTGTAAAGAGAATTTTCTATACGTGTGGCGGTCTGTTCACATCCTAATTTTTAAAAGGTTTTAAACTTTGATAAAAAAAAATTTACTGGTTTTCAAAACTTGGGGCGTGACGGAGAGATGCCACATCGCCGCTAGCCCAGTCGCCCCACGTCGCTCGCGCGTCATCCGCGCTGCTGCCGCCACATGGCTGGTCGCCTCGGACACCGAGCCGCCTCGCGACACGCGCCTCCCACCGCGCCTCTCTCTCCCCCATTCGAGCGGCTACAATTCAGATCCGGGCGCCCGGATCGGCGCCCGAAACCTGAAAAAGCTCTCTAAAACTCCTTCGTGCTATGTTTTTCACGCCGATTTACGCTAAAACGGTCCCAACTCCGCCCAGTACTCCTCCAACGTGCTAACCGACCCACCATACTGCAACTTTGCCATTTGCAGATGTCCATTATCTCACATTTATTTTCTAACTTTTGAATGCTAGTTAAAATTAGAAAATTTTATTAATTGTTTGTAGCTAAAACTTGACCCTACAAACTTTAAATCGATTTGGATATGTTCCTAGTTTAATTCCAATTCGATTTTATCCAAAAAAAAAATTGCTAGTAAAAACTTAAGTAATCTCTAAAATTAGTTACTAAGTCAACTATTTTAGTATTTAATGTTTTTTTGAATCAAATCAAATTACGTGCAGAATTTAGTTATTTGCATATTTAATCAAACTTAAATAAATGAAAAAAATTAGTGAGTGTTTGTAGCACGCCAATCTTTTACATTATTAGGGAAAAAATTAGGAGGTTTTTTTGGCGCCAACTATGGACCAAATTATAATTACAAAATTGTTAGTAAATTTTTCAAAGTTTTTGGAACAAAATTGTATCTAAAATAACTTTGTCCATGACTAAATTATAAATTTTACAAAATATAAGCTTGTCATTTAAACTGTTAATTTATTGCAATCCATCACTTTCTGCTGATGTTAAGTGTTGGTCAATTTGCCGTGAAAAAGAATGACATACCATCACATTAACTTTGACATATTATTGAAAACCATTTGAACTTTTATCCAAATTACAAAATACCAACTAAATTTTATTCAAATTACATAATTTCATCCAAATTTTAAACTTAGGGACACTTTAGAAACCTTATATAAAAAATTTTCTTATCGCGACAGTTATTAAATGATTTGATGCGATGGTCAAGCTCAATGATTGATTGTGACAAACCAATTGTTTAAATTTTAAATTTATATTTTTTCAAGGCTAAGTTAGAGCAAAAGTTCATATTAATCTGAATTTTTTTTTTCCCCTAATGTACAGAATCTTTATAACTTTATTCTTTTTAAAATTCTTCTAATTATTTTTAAAGGATAAATGCATTAGAATTGTCCCAACTTTGGTCTATTTGCAAATGAACAACACTACACAAGAACAAAATACCAACATTTTTTATATACAATCAACCATCTCTAATGGAAGTGGTAAAAGATTTGGTGGTTGATATTCGAGATCTGAGTTCGAAATCTAACTGTTTCACATTTTTAGCTAAGTTTATTTCAAAAATAAATAAAGCGGGTAGCATGCTACCTTTCTTTCAAAAAAACATTTCTTATGTACGAAGATTTTCAATGGTTGATATTCACCTGATCAAGAGAAATATAAGTGATTCAAGGTGACATGGGCCCATTCACCTTGCCCAACTATTGTGTTGGTAAAAAGTGTTCTTATTTTGTTTGTGGATGAAGCATTTTCATTTGTTATAGTCATCTAAACTTTAAGAAAATTTAATTTGTTTTCTGTACTTTTTGATTGTTGCAAACAACTACTTAGATTTATAAATGGAATGCCTGCAGCAATAAATGTTAGCCCAATAATCAAGGAGCAATGAAGAATACACACTAGCAATATAAATAAGTCTTCTTAATGCCAAAAATTTCTCTTGGTGGTCAAATTTACAGCAACAATCACAATTACTTTCCAACATTAAAACTAAAGATCAAATTTCTTACCAAAAAGTCAAATTTTAAGATATCAGCAGCCCGAATTCTTTATTATTGATTTCAAAAGTTAAAACTAAAGATCAAATTTCTTACCCAGAAGTCGAATTTTAAGATATTACATTGACTCATTTTATAAATAGAGTAGCTTCAATAATCAAGAAAATAATTACATCGACTTATTTTCTACATAAAGTAGTTTCAATTCGAACTCTCTTCCTGAATCTCTCTCATCCTTATCGTCTTCTATAATTCCATAAGACTTATCTCTTTGAACATATCTGTATACTTAGTGCATCCAAAATCATTAATATTTTGGCCATATCATATGGTTGTGGCTAAGCCGTATCACCACCTCCACCATGTCATATGTGGCACTCTAATAGTCACACATCGGATGAAAATGAAATTGTGATTGGAAATATAAGAGACAATGTACACTAGTAATAATAACTGGGCTTTAACATTTTTTGCTATGGTTTGGGCAAAACGAGTTATTATTGCTAGTGGGTTGAATCGTTACATTTAGTACCAGAGCCAATCCCCAGCCGAAAGTATGTGACGAGTCTCGGCCGAGCCTGAATCTAAATGACAGGGCTAGTGAGACAAGTCTCACATCGCCTGGTGATCTTGGGCTATGCATGTGATTGGGCTAATTAACGAGGACGTCAGGTTTAAACGGAGACAGTGCACACTAGTAATAATAACTGGGCTTTAGTATTTTGGGATGTGGTTTGGGCCCAACGAGTTATTATTACTAGTGGCCCGGGTCGTTACATCATATGGGTGTGGTTATTGATAATCCGGTATTCGCTCCGGTACCAAATTTTGTGAATCAGCAACCCGCTTCGATGCCGATTGTTGGGATTCCGCAACGAATAACTAGAATCGACATGATCACAAAAGAAAAAAAAAAAATCAAAACAGAAAATGCGGATTAAATAAAATTCATTAATCAAGAGAATAATTACATCTGACTTATCTTCCACACAGAGTAGCTTCAACCCGAGCTTTATTCCTGAATTTCTGTCGACTTCTCTAATCTTCTATAAATTCAGAAAACTTCTCTCTTTGGACGCACTAGTGCACTAGATGCATTTAAAATTATAGACATTTTGGCCATAACATATGGGTGCGGCTAAATCGTACCACAACTATAAAAAAATAATAGCGCATATGCTATATTTATAGCTTATATTAAAAGCTATCTAAATTCTAGTCTAAATAGATTTATATTCTAATTAATATTTAAATCTTAATAAATTTATCTTTAGCTGATTTAAATATTAATCTTAATCCAACTAGAATTCAACTACAAATCTAACCAAATCTTAACAATCTCCACCTTGAGCGACTGTATCTCTGTACGATTCGATCTCACTTTTGGACCCTTATAGCTCCACCTGAAACTGAAAGATCACTAACCTTCCAGTCCAACACGCCTAGCGAGATCAAATTGTGATCACTCCTAGTGATGATCGGTAATCTAGTACTCTGACGTCAATTTCTCCTGAGGATCAATAACTTCTAGTACTCTAGTGATGTTCATTAGGTGCATCCAAAATTATGGACACCTTGATAATTACATATGGGTGTGGCTAAACCATACTACCACTACAAAAAAATAGTAACTCATATACTATATTTATAGTTTACATAAAAAACTATTCAAATTCAAGTCTAAATAGATTTATATTCTAATTAATATTTAAATTTTAATAAATTTATCTCTAATAGATTTAAATATTAATCTTAATCCAACTAGAATTCAACTACAAATCTAACCAAATACTAACAGCTTTTTTATACCGATGGAGTATGAGTTGAGATAGTTTTTCTTCGTTGAGATAAGAAAATGAATAAAGCTAGAATATGAAGCAACTAGTCTTCAAATTCGAAACTTAATTTGAATATCAACTATTCAATTTTTTACCAATTATGCTGGGGACGGACGGTAGCTACAAGTTGAGATAGTTAATTGTAAAAAAATGAAGGTTTGAGTGGCAAAACCAAAATTTTGAGAGTTTAGATGGGTATTCGCTAATGCATAAAATTCCAGACAGCTCTAATACAATTAACATTTTTTCAATAGTCAGTTTCTTTAAATCTTCTTGCACCTTCCATAACAATCCAAAGGTCATGAGGTGACCATGGTAATAAACTGATAATTTAATAATTTCATATCAGATGTAAAAAAAATTATAGTCAATTTATAAAAGATTATAGACATGCACTATAATAAAATTAGATTATAGGGACACATGTTTATGACACTTTTTTATAAGTGTTCCATTTATAGTCCGTCTATATCCAAAATTAGATTATAGGAACATATTCTTGGAACACATTATAATAATGTGCCGCTATACACCATAGCGACGACACATATAGTGACACTAATAATAAGTGTCGGTAATTTTTCTAACAGTATTTTTTTTAGTTTTTAGGAATATTTGAAAGTGTCGCTATAGTATAGTTTTATTATAGTGATGTTTAATAACTAAGCTTAAATATTTTGAGCCGATGATTTAGACCTAATAAATTGTTATTATTAGTGAGTCGAATCGTTACCCATTACACAAATGTTAGGATATTATTTGGTTGGAAAACAAGAAAAAGAATAAGTGAGTTAAACTCTGGTTTCTGGTTTCTGTCTTAACGGATTATTGTTCCACCCAAACAAGTCCATGAGTCGTTTCCTTATACCTCTACTAATTTCATAATTAAATAATATTCATTAATATATTATATATTAATTTATTTACTAATTAACAAGATACATAATTAACTACTTAATTTACTACTCTGATATATATATTTAATTAATTATTTGAGTAATTAATTTATTATTTATTATTTATAATTAATTAGCTTATTAAAAAATTAAAAAATTACTTATTTAGTGTGTTTATACAATAACTAATATTTATATTAATTAAATAATTAATATTTTGACTAATCTAATTATTTTTTTAACTAATTATCTAATTATTAATAATTAACTAATTAATTTAATAATTTAATAATTTATTTAATTACTTAAGGTTAATTAATTTATTAATTAACAACACTCATTATTAATTAATTTATTAATTAAAATTTTTGATTATCCAGTTGTATTCATAATTAGTTAATTCATTTATTAAATTAAATTATTATTTAATTAATTATTTTGAAGTTAATTAATTATATAAAATATTATTATTTTAAAATTATAATTAATTCTGATCGGTTAGGAATCTCGTACTTGTCCTGATACCAGATTTTGTAAATATGCAATTTGTTCTGATACCGACTGTTGTTGATCTGATACTCGCTTCAGTATCGATTGTTCAGATTTCACAGCCAAAGTGTCACATCTAATTTTTACCATAATCTCGTATTCTCAACAAAAAGATATTACAACCAAAAAAGAAAAAAAAAATTAAATAAAAAATACGAATGAAATAAAATTAATTAAGTAAAAAAAAAATTACACCCTACTCATCTTCTACACAAAGTAACTTCAATCCTAACTATCTTTCTGAATCTCTCTTCTCTGAAAACAGCTCTCTTTGTGCACCCGTGTACTAGGTGCACCAAAATCATGACCATATTGGCCATACCATATAGATGCGGCTAGGTCATACCACTACCATCATTTAAAAATAGGGATAATTGCCTGTGTACCCCTGAAATATGAAGAAATATCTGATTTACCTCTCTTATTTTTTTCTTTCCAATATACCCTTCATACGTTCCACCGTTATTAAAAATACCCCTACCGTTTCCTTTTGTTAAGTTAACTAGGGTTAAACTAGAGTTAAATAATAATCGGAGTTTTTTTTTTTTCTTTTTTTTTTTTTTTTTTTTTGAGAGAAAGGCAGCATGCTGCCGCTTCATTCAAGGCGAAAATGAATAATCGGAGTTGAAAACTATCAGATATACCTATTTTGTCCGGGTTTAGGGTTTAGGGTTTAGGGTTTTTTAGGGTTCTAGGGTTTAGGGTTTAGGGTTTAGGGTTTAGGGTTTTAGGGTTTAGGGTTTAGGGTTTTAGGGTTTAGGGGTTTAGGGTTTTAGGGTTTAGGGTATATTTGAAAGGGCAAAATAGTAATTACACACAGATAACGGCAGTTCCAAACGGTACACTAACCGAGTTTAACTTCAAGGGTATTTTGGAAAGAAGTTGGAACGTAAGAAGGTTAGTTTTAATATTAGGCTTCTAAGAGGGGTAAATATGAAAACTGGAAAATTTTTAAGGGTATGTAAGAAATTGCCCCTTAAAAATAATAGCGCATATGCTATATTTATAATTTAAATAAAAAATTATCTAAATCCTAGTCGAATTAAATTTGAATATTAATTCAAATTTAATTAATATTTAAATTTTAATCAATTTATCTCGAACAGATTTAAATATTAATTTTAATGCTATTAGGATTTAACAACAATCTAACCAAATTCAAACATAATCTAACTAACAAAACACTATTTTTAATTTTTAAAAATAATTTAATTTTTATCTAAATATAAAATTAATTTTATTTCAACTTATTTCTAAAATTATATTTATATTAAAAATAATTTATTTTCAAAGCAAAATATACCTAGATGCTTGGATGGTGATGGTGATGTGTTTGGGTGCATAAATCAACTCCATGCCCATCTCCTACTCCATCTCCATCTCCATCTCCATCTCCATCTTCTTGAGGATGGTGAGGTTTTTTTTCAATCTCCTTGTTTTTGACATCATACAAAAAAAAAAAAAGAAAAAGAAAAGCAAAAAAAAAGAAAAAGTAGTGGTTGTAGGACTTTGTTTATGATGTGTCTATGTCATGCATCCTCCATGCTATGAATAGTGACTATGGGATTAATAAATAATAAGAGAGATAAGCAAAAGATAAGTGTAAAAAAATAGAAGTGACATACGTAACATGTTTGATGATTTTATAAGAAAAATGCTTTGGGTTAATTTCACTTGTACACTCAAAAAATTTTGAAATATTGTGAATACTCTTTAAATTTTTAAAATTTCATAAATACCCCTCTAAATATAATATTTTTTTTTATAAATATTTTTACCATTAGCTTACTTGACTAACATCCGTAGACTTAGAATATCTTTTACTATACTTCAAAACATAAAATTACTATTTTATTCTTAACTTTTGTTCACTAGTTGTTTAAAAACCAAACTTGTTCACTATTAATTTTAAGTAAATCCTTAATTTTTTTATTAACTTTTCTTTTTTTTAATTTTACAAAAACTTTATTTAGCTTTTACTTTTTGAGGGTAATATATACATGCATATGAAATATCTCTGCATTGTGATTTTATTCTTATACCTTTTAAATTTTATATACTGCAAAGTTACTAAAATTATTGAACTTGGTTGAATTATTAGTAGATCAGATAAAATCACTAAATTACTTAATAAAAAATCATTCAATTTAAAAAAAGGAACAAAATTTAAGAAAATTTTAATTAAAATAATTAAATTTAGGAGGCTATTTCACAACAAGTTGTAGTTGAGGGGATCTTCATATCTATATATATATATATATATATATATATATATATATATATATATATATATATATATATATATATATATATATATATATATATATATATATATATATATATATATATATATATATACTTAAAAGTATTTGTGAGGATAGTGATGAGAATGAAATGGAGAGTAAAGCTGGCATGTTAGCCACAGAGATATTTTTTAAACCTCTTCGTATTTTTGAACGGTAAATGTCACGCCCCAGGATCGAAACTGCAACCTGGGCCCGCCAACAGATCCGCCGCCCATACGGAAAACCCCGTATGAACGAAATGTCTAACCTGCAAAAGATAATCTACAGCTATACAGATATCAGAGCTGAAAAGTATACTACTGAAATAAAATAATACAATTCCAAATAGTACAGATCTGAACCTCACAATACATAAGTCTCTCAAAATAAAACTCTCAAAAGTAACTATCTACTAGAATCCAGCAGACTGTACTACAAAGCTCCAAAAAGGATACCACTATACTCCAAAGACGGGTAGGGAACTAGCTCGCGACTCCCTCACCTCGAACTGCTGTCTCCGCTCGAACAGAAGCCAGAATAGCTACCTCGGAAAAACCTGTCACCACAGCGGGTGTGAGAACTACACCGTCACGTAGTTCTCAGTAGATACCGCCACCAAGCCCGACGGTTGCCCACTAAGTCTACTAGAGGCATAAGATAACATGAAAACTGAAATAATGTAAAGATAAGCTGGAAAGAAATCTACAGCTATCATGCCTCTATCTACAATGCTCAAAGGGTGATACAGATGAAAATGATGCATCGACTCAAATCCAATATACTGAATCAACCCAATCACAGTGACTGCCACATGGGGTCTAGTCAAACCTGCGCCCACCTACTACCATTACATCCACGGAGGACTGGACTTACGTAAGGGGTCCATGACTGTCAAAACTGGCCCAGCCAGAAGGACTGCATCGACAAGTCGTGATAGCAAAGTAACAGTCCCAGCTCCGGAGCGGCACTCGAGGAGCGCGACCCCACCGAGGAAAGTATCCGCGCATCTCTGTCGAGCTCTATATGGCTCATGCAGGCTATAATCCAAATCCACAATCAACAAGATCGACAATAGCCAACATCACATCTCTAACTCATGGGCTGGAAATACTCGACAGCCAGGACCGCCGTCAACCCAACGGCTCCCCAAATAGGACATCAACTCAACATGCAAACTCACTAGCTGGGTATACTCCACAGCCAACAACAATGAAGGGTCCGAAAACACCGAAAGACTGGAACCTACAACCCAAATCAAACAAGAACAGGCTCTAGGCATAGCCTCTTGTTGTTCTCGACCCAAAGAAAAAGGCAGCCCTTAGAATCCAGATCACTCGAACTCTCTTGGGTGAAGAAGTTTACAGAAAAGGTGATATTTATTACCGAAACCATTTTCACTCGAACCCATGCAGGGTGAGGACTAAAAGTAGTTCTTTTTTGTAAAACCATCTTGATTTAAGAAAACCCATTTTAATGAATTTTAGTTATTTTAGGAAAATCAGTTAGAAACCAAGTTTTATTCCCAAACCCCAAAGGGCTAATGCCTTCGCCCAATCAGACAAGAACAGACTTCGGCGACCCTTCGGCATTTGGAAGAAAAATATTGGTTTACTGAAATCATGTGTGTCCAAAAAGATTCTGAATTCAAGGTCCTGCTATCACTGGTACACCACTGCCACGAACACAGTGGCGACAAACAAATCGAAGAACTCGACAACCCGGGACCAACGTTTACCCAAACGGCTCCCGCCACTGGTACAAGACTAGCTACATCTACCAGACTCCACTCGGCCCCCAAGCACGAGTGTAACATGCATCCTACACTAAGAGAAATCCTGACCACTCGGCCCACTACCGGGGCGAGGAAAACACTATGTCCAGGGATAAAATGTAAAGTGTGGATGTCTAAAGTATAAATAAACCTAGCCCAAGTGAGAGTTCTCTACTAGTCTGGTTTACACATGCAAACATATGGCGGGGTGCTAGGTCCAAGCTCCAATACTAGCATTTAGTTTAACTAAAACATGATCAGGGAACATTAACCAACATGATCTCAATAACGACACAAGAAAGACATCATCTCTCTCTCTAACATGCATTCTAACACATCCCACAATCATGCATGCTGACTATTCAATAGAGTTAGAGAACCGTCCACTGGTTTTGGAGACGAAGCGACCCACCTGAAAGTGCGCATCGACCCAAGGTCCAAACGGAACGTGGATAATCCTCAAGTTTCCACGATTCCAACGCACCAAAAATCACTCAAAAAGTCCTCCCGGTCACCGAGATATGAGCCAAACACTGCGGTAAGTCCAAAATTAGTAAAACGACATCGTGTCGCACATCTGTCCGAGAAACAGTGAAATATCACCTACGAAATGAGCTCCAAAAATTCCAATAAAAATATGACTGTGATCCTCGCGAAGTGTAGATGTCGATTGAGTCCTCATGGGCTGAAATCCGATAACCGAGTGCAGAGATAAAAATCCGACAAGCTCCACTGTCTAGGAAATCCAGCAGCAAGAAAGGGGTTCAAAGATGCTCCGAATACCCCAATAAAAACCCAAAACTAAGAGGAGCAGTAAACATGGAAAATGAAGATCTACCTCTCGTGAAACCGATGCCACAGAAATCGGCCAAAAACTCCCTCCCGTCAGCCCAGGGGAGCTCGTGGAAGAAGCGTCGATGAAAAAGCTCGATATCGAAGGCGCGTCGAAACTCGCGATGCCAAGGAGAACGCAAATGGAAGGCCATCCAAAAGTTCCCCGGGATGCCAAAAGTCGAAGAAGACTCGAAGGTGGAACTCCCTGCCGAAGATGGGTTGTGAAAACCCGGAAGAAAAGCCCAAAACCGAAGCCCAAATGGGCTATTTATAGCCCAAACCAATACCATAGGAGGATCCGGATTCGGACGCAGGATTCGAGCGCCCGAATCTGGCCCGGCCCGTTACTATGCGCGCCAAATATCCTCTCGGCGCGCCGCGTTGCCTACTCCGCGCGCCCCGCGCACGCACGCCCGCCAATCACGGCGCGCCGTGTGGCACCGCGGTCCACGGCGAAAATCGTGGTCCACGGTTCATGGAGGGCAGCCGGGTCGCTACGCCCGCCAATGAGCGGGCGACACGTGGCCAGGCGGGGTCCACGGTGCGCCGCGCCCGGCGTGCTGTCGCGCGTGCGTTGACCGCCCAATCCGCGCGCGCTACGTGGTCTTCCACCGCATTCGTTGGTCCCGGTGGACGCCAAGTCTCGTGGACCGGCCTGCCCGCCGCCGCGCACGCGCCTGCCCGCGCCCGCTCCGCCGCCTGCCCGTCGCCGCCGGTACTGCCCTTCCTGCCGGAACAATAACCTTGCCTCGAAATTCGAGTTTTGGCATCTGGGCTCCGAAAAAATACAAGTAAATAGTCCATTTTCATCGTTTTCGCGCGCTGAGTCCAAATCCGATATCTGTTTTGCCAAATTCCACTTCTAAAATTTGTCAAAGGCATCCGGACAGGTATTCTTAATCCAAATTTTGTGCTGGGTCCAAATCTGAGGTCTGATTTGCGCGCAACCATCTCCAACACACATTATAGGCCTCCAGAAGCCACAATTCACTCCGTAAGACCTTCGCAGAGATCCGGGTCATCACAGTAAATGCGAAAATTTAAAATTTTAAAGGGTATTTATATAATTAGAGCTATTCGGAAGGGTATTGAAAGTTTGTTTTTCATAATATTTATGAGTGGCATGGATAAATGTGGATACCTATCTATTCTTCTATGTATTTTTATTCTTATTACATTAAAGGGAGGATAGGAACCCCAAATTGATGTTTGTGTGTGTGTGTGTGTGTGTGTGTGTGTGTGTGTGTGTGTGTGTGTGTGTGTGTGTGTGTGTGTGTGTCTATATATATATATATGGCTAGATTGGAATACTATCAGTAGCAAATCGGCTCATTTGCCATTTATTTGTTTTCGATGATGGAGCTTTCAAATCGACGATCAACATCGTTGAATATGATTTAGACAATTTAAATTATTTATAAATTAAATTTCATATTTTTTCGATATTCCTTTTTAGTCCATCAAGCGGACAAAAAAATGAACGACTGAAAATAAATATCTTTCAAAAAGTGATGATAGAAGTCTTGTAATCAAGATCAAAAGTATGGATATTATTTTAAATAGTTTAAAGAATTTACTAGCAAAAATTTAATTAATTTAGATATCTTTACACCGTTAAACGAACAAAAGGCATATATCTACTATTAAAATTATAAATTTAGTAAATTTTTCATCATAAGGTCAATGATGTCAAAAAAGACTTGAAATTTAATTTTTAAATACTTCTTGTGATTTAGCTAGATCATATTCAACGGTGCCGATCGTCGATTTGAAAGCTTCATCATCGAAAACAAATAGGTGGCAACCGAGCCGGTCTGCTAGTGATAGCATTCCAGCTCAACTATATATATATATATATATATATATATATATATATATATATATATACAGAGAGAGAGAGAGAGAGAGAGAGAGAGAGAGAGAGAGTAGGGCTACTATACTCTTATGAGTATAGACCCCTTCGTTCATAAGTTTCCGGCCCTTGGATGAAGAGATGTGCGGTTAGGATGATAGTGATCTCCTAGGATTTAGTGGGTTGTTGGTGAAATAGTAAAAATCCTAGGGGACCACTATAATTCCAACCGCACATCCTTTCATCCAAGGGCCGAAAACTATCGATTTAGTTTTTATTATATATATATATATATATATATATATATATATATATATAGTCCGGCTATTATGCTATCGATAGCGTCAAGTACTTAATGCTATCAAATTTTTTTCTGTTAGATCTATCATTTTATTTATTTTCACATTGTAGATCATACTATTTCTCCAACCACTTACTACACCTTAAGGGCCTATTATCATCCTAACCGCACATCCTTTCATCCAAAGGGTCAAAAATCTAATAGCACAAATAACTTGATGCTATTAGTAGTATAATAGCCTAGTGTATGTAGAGTCCGGCTGTTATGCTATTGATAGCACCAAGCACATTGTGCTACTAAGTTCTTCGCTGTTAGATTTACCCCTTTGATTATTTTTACTCCTTAGATCATACTGTCACGCCCCGGGTGTAAACCAGAACCCGGGCTCGTTTACAGATCCGCCGTGTACACGGAATTTTCCGTGTACACGAAGCGCTGGTAACCTGCTCAAATAAAGATGATATAATAAAAGAGCATAAACAGAGCTAAACCAGAACTAATACATCTCAGATAAAGCTGGAAAGTAAAAGTGCAGAAGTAAACTCTCAATAATACAAATATCTCTCCCAGCTCACTAATCAAATACAACCAGCTGGCCAAAGCCAGACCCAAAAGAAATGAAAAGTAGAGTATCTGAGAGTATCGGGGTACATCTAGTAACTGAACTGGTGCCTGGGTAGACCGCTATCTAGTCCGCGATCCTCTTACCTCGATCCGCTGAGGAGGGGCCCGCAACTGCCGCAGACGACTCTGCAAAACAAAGGGGAAGAGAAAAAGGAAACAGTGGGGAGTGAGAACTACTATAGAACAGTAGCCTCCTCCTAGTGGGTAAACCTCTACTCAGACATGCCCACTAGGACTATAAGAGGCGGAGAACAAAACAAAGGTGGTAAGCTGTGAATAAGACTGCGGATGATGAATAGAGCTACCACTACATGCCTCTAAGGTGCCAGCTAAAAGTATAGCTAAATGGATGCATCAGAAATGTAAATGCCTGCCTGTCTAAAACCCCATCGATACACCAGTAAGCACTGGTACTGCCTGCTCTGCCTGCCAAATCGAGTATGCCAGCCTACGCATAACACCGATAGGGGATGAGAGTCGCGAAGACTCGAGATCTATAAACCGCACACTCCGGAGTGGCACTCGAGGGGAGCGACCCACACGAGTCAAGTGCCTCAGTAACAAGTGTCAAAGTCAGCAGGACTGGATCACGACACTGATCTAAGTGGAAAGCCCATCCACTAAAAGAAGCCCAAAACCTGTCCCCCAATCTGATGCAATAACCACTGTCCGGTCAACCGCCAAAAATCCGCGTTGCCGCAATGCCCTGCCCTCACCGCCTGCCTGTCCCAAATCCCACAACTGTCTGACTACACTATCCCAGCCCCTGCTCGAACCCGAGCGCACTATCCCCTAAATCTAGACAAAAGGAGAGAAAATAAAAGCATGGTTTCTCCTAAGTCAGTTCCAGCATAATAGTGTAGCAGAAAATGGTGGCCTAGCTAGATGTCCATACAAGCATGCAAAGTCCTTTATTAAAACATGATTCCAGTATTTTGGTTCTCACAAAGTAGAGGTATGCTGTTCAAATAAACTTCCATTTTACTAAGTTACCCCAAATCAGTTTATGTGTATGTATAAGAGGTTCCCACATGTATAAGCAACATAATCCATTTAGCAAGACCCTTCCCGTGATTTCCGGCGACATATTATTTACAAGAGTTAATCATTAATTAATACTTAGTCCTTTAAAGATGCAAGTCCTAAAAATAAGCCCAATTCCCATTAGCATGCATAATCGCTTTTACCGGTCTTTTAGCAATATAATATGGTAGCAACTCAAATAGGCCTAGTGGGGATGTTACAAGTAGGAGTGTTAACAACGGTACCCAACTCGAGCGCTAATTGCGGTACCCGGAAGCAAAGTCCACGTTCCGATCCGGAAATCCCCCACAAAACAATGCGCTACAACCCCAAAGAACACATGCAATTTAATATTCCAAGTTTGAACCAAAATCTGTACCAAAATATCCGTTTAA
>CM055075.1:25648196-25669708 GCA_029204045.2 Tillandsia leiboldiana | reverse complement strand
GCTCCAATGGCCAAGTCATCTGAACCGGTAGAAAGTGAGCGGATTTGGTGAGTCTGTCCACGACCACCCATATCGCATCTGCTCCAGTCTGTGCTCTCGGCAATCCCGTGACAAAATCCATAGTGATATGATCCCACTTCCACTCAGGGATTGGGAGACTCTGCAACTTGCCAGCAGGTACACGATGCTCAGCCTTTACTTGCTGACAAGTTAAGCAGTGCGCCACAAATCTGCCAATATCTCTTTTCATACCGCTCCACCAAAACTGTGCCTTGAGGTCCTTATACATCTTAGTCCCACCAGGATGGATGGTATAAGGTGTATAATGAGCCTCCCGCAAGATCAGCTCTCGAATCTCTGAGTCCATAGGCACGCAAGCTCGGTCCCTGTACCGTAGTACTCCCGCAGCATCAACTGAAAAATCTCCTGTCTCGCCAGCCTGAATCTGCTCTCGAATCCTCATCAATGGGGGTCCTCACTCTGTTTCTCCCGAATCCTGTCTAACAGAGTGGGCTGCACGACCAAGGACAGCAGTCTAGCAGAAACCCAGGGGACACCACCTCAAGCTCTAATCGCCTCATCTGCTCCAGTAATGGCGCCTGGTCGGTGATCATCAAGGATAGGCTCTGTACTGCCCTCCTGCTCAGGGCATCAGCGACCACGTTGGCCTTGCCAGGATGGTAGAGTATGTCCACATCATAGTCCTTTAACAGCTCCAACCATCTGCGTTGTCTCAAATTAAGTTCCTTCTGTGTGAACAGATATTTCAGGCCTCTTGTGGTCGGTGTAATCTCGCAGTGCTCCCCATACAGATAGTGGCGCCACAACTTCAGTGCAAAGATCACGGCAGCTAGCTCCAAGTCATGGGTAGGTAATTCTTCTCATAATCCTTAAGTTGCCGTGAAGCATAAGCGATTACCTTACCCTCCTGCATCAGCACGCAACCAAGTCCACTGTGCGATGCGTCACTATAGATCACATATCCTTTCCCCATAATAGGGAGGGAAAGGATAGGAGCTGACATCAATCTGCTCTTCAATTCCTCAAAGCTCCTCTGGCAATCCTCACTCCAGATAAACTTAATTCCTTTGCGCGTCAAACGAGTGAGGGGTGCGGAAAGTTTCGCAAAACCTTCCACAAACCGACGGTAATATCCAGCCAAGCCCATAAAACTACGAACCTCTGCTACCGTCGTCGGTCGGGGCCAATCCCTGACTGCCTCAATCTTTGCCGGGTCTACCGCCACTCCTGCAGCTAAGATCACGTGGCCCAAAAAGGCAACCTTTCGAAGCCAAAACTCGCACTTAGATAACTTGGCATACAACTTCTTCTCCCTCAGAAGTTGCAGCACAATCCTCAGGTGCTCCTCGTGCTCCACATCGCTCCGAGAGTAAACCAGGATGTCATCGATGAACACTACCACGAATCGGTCCAGATAAGGTCGAAAGATCCTGTTCATCAAATCCATAAAGGCGGCAGGGGCATTAGTCAATCCAAAAGGCATGACAGTGAACTCATAATGCCCGTACCGAGTCCTGAATGCTTTCTTCGGAACATCCTCGGCCTTCACCTTCAGTTGGTGGTAACCAGATTGTAAGTCGATCTTAGAGAAGACACAAGACCCTTGCAGCTGATCAAATAAGTCATCGATGCGCGGCAAAGGGTACTTGTTCTTGATGGTCACTTTATTCAGCTCTCGGTAATCCACACAAAGTCGAAGTGAACCATCCTTCTTCTTCACGAACAGCACCGGCGCTCCCCAAGGCGATACACTCGGCCTCACGAAACCCTTGTCCCAATAAGTCCGAAGTTGCGCCTTCAACTCACGCAACTCCGCCGGTGCCATTCGGTAAGGGGCTTTGGAGATTGGCGCAGTTCCTGGGACTACGTCAATCAAAAACTCAATCTCCCTATCCGGCGGCATACTAGTCAGCTCTGGTGGAAAAACATCCGGTAACTCGTGGACAATAGGAATATCCGCGAGTCCCGGTGCCGCCGCAGGCCCCTCAACCACACTGGCCAAAAAGGCCACGCATCCACTGCGCATCATCTGCCTCGCACGAGAAGTCAAAACTATCGAGGCGAAGAAAGCACTCTGGCACCCTCTGTACACAACCACCTCCTGGCCCGGCTCGCTAAAAGTCACCGTCCTCGCGGCACAGTCAATAGTCGCAAAATAGCGAGTCAGCCAGTCCATCCCAAGGACTACATCAAAGTCTCGCAACTGGGTCAGGGCCATCAGGTCCGCTGGCAAGATCCATGACTCGATCTATACAGGGCAAGACCAACAACACTCCCCTACATGCAGAGTATGCCCCGGGATCTGTACCTCTAATGCATGTGGCAACCGGCCTAACTCTAGTCCATGGGATAATGCGAATGCTCTACTGATAAAAGAATGTGATGCACCGGTATCAAATAAAGTGCGAGCTCTACTGCCAGAAAGTAAAATGATACCTGCCACCACGTGGTCGGCTGCCAGGGAGTCCTCAACCTGGGCGGCATAGACCCGCCCGCTCTGTGCCGGTGGTCGGTAGTCTGCCGGGTGAGAAGAAGGGGCCCTGCTCGCTGGAGCATAGGACCGCTGCTGGGGTGCCGATGGGGCTGATGCTGAGGAAGGAGACGGTGCGGGCGCATTGGGGCAAGTAGCTCGAACGTGGCCCGACTGTCCGCACCGGTAACAGCGGCCAACCTCTGGTCACAAGTATCAGAAGGATGCTGTCCCCGGCAGAAAATGCACCTGGCTGGGGTCTGGGGCTGCCTCCCCTGCTGCTGCTGCTGCCTCTGCCGCTGAGGTCCTTGCTGCCGAGACTGCGACCTCTGCTGCTGTGAATGCTACTGCTGTCGTGAGTGCTGCTGCTGCTGTGGGGGCCTCTGGGATCCACCAGGCCCTCGCCGCTCCGAACGCCCGCAGCCTGAAAACTGAGGCGGCGGGGGTCGGGGCGGCCTCCAGGAACTGGCCTGTCCCCCATCATCCTGCGCTGGCCGCTTCCTGTCGGATCCCTGAGCGACCAGGCCTCCACGTCTGGCGACGACGTGGTCTCCCCTCTCGACCCACTGTGTATGCTCTGCCGCCTCCTCCAGGGTCTGTAGTCTCTGCGCATGCACTAAGGTATAGATCTTCGGGCGTAGGCCCAACTCGAAGAGCTCCACCTGATGTGGCCCGTCCCTAGCAACGTAGGGTACGCAGTTGAGCAACCGCGAAAACTCCTGGAAGTAGTCCCATGCCGACCGGTCGCCTTGCTGGAGGTTCTTCAGATCATCCTCCATCTTTTTCTTCACGCTAGTAGAAAAGTACGTGTCCAGAACCATCCTCTTGAACTCTGCCCACGGTAGCTGCCGGGTGATCTGAAACTCCAGGGGCTCCACCCGACGCCACCACGCGTTAGCATCCCCGTCCAAGCAATGTACAGCCATGTGTACCCTGTACTTCTGATCGATGAAGAAGTCTCGGAACAACTTCTCCATTGCTGAAAGCCAAGTCCCGACCTCCCAAGGGTGGGTGCTCCGCCCCGAAAATCTAGGCGGTCCCCGCTTACAGAATTGGGTGAGTTTATCAGTGAACTCTTGCTCCTCCGCGGGGGTCAAAGGTCGGATCGCTCCCGGGGCCCCGCTGCTCGAAGATGGTGCCACAGGCACCAGCGGTATAGTCGGTGGTACAACAGGTGGTGCGGGGGCCTCAGCAGAAGTAGGGGGAGGGGCCCCAACCTGAGCAAGCAGCTGCTCGATCCTCTGCTCCTGCCGGCGGTGACCCTCCGCCAGCTGGGCCACCATGGCCCTCAACTCGGCAATCTCTGAAGGTCCGGACTGCTCCGGCCCCTCCGGGGGTGTGGGGGTACCCCGGGTAGGGATCCGTCGCCTGGGAGGCATCCTGCCACACAAGAAACCACAGATCAGTAACAAAACCACACTCGACCCAATCTAGCGAAAGTCAAAGGCATCCTCCTATTTCTGCAACCTTATGTTGTCTGCAGCCAACATAATAGTTCGCCAGAAATAGGACATGCCAATCCCTCTTCCCACACTGGAAGAGTAAAATAAATGCATGACCAAATTGCCGACTTTCGTGTAATGTCGCGTCACTCACGCCTTGCCTTCCTAGGGTCTGCCAAAAGCCTAGGGTTTCCTAAGTCCCAACTGACCTATCCCTAAGCTCTGATACCAACTTAATCTGTCACGCCCCGGGTGTAAACCAGAACCCGGGCTCGTTTACAGATCCGCCGTGTACACGGAATTTTCCGTGTACACGAAGCGCTGGTAACCTGCTCAAATAAAGATGATATAATAAAAGAGCATAAACAGAGCTAAACCAGAACTAATACATCTCAGATAAAGCTGGAAAGTAAAAGTGCAGAAGTAAACTCTCAATAATACAAATATCTCTCCCAGCTCACTAATCAAATACAACCAGCTGGCCAAAGCCAGACCCAAAAGAAATGAAAAGTAGAGTATCTGAGAGTATCGGGGTACATCTAGTAACTGAACTGGTGCCTGGGTAGACCGCTATCTAGTCTGCGATCCTCTTACCTCGATCCGCTGAGGAGGGGCCCGCAACTACCGCAGACGACTCTGCAAAACAAAGGGGAAGAGAAAAAGGAAACAGTGGGGAGTGAGAACTACTATAGAACAGTAGCCTCCTCCTAGTGGGTAAACCTCTACTCAGACATGCCCACTAGGACTATAAGAGGCGGAGAACAAAACAAAGGTGGTAAGCTGTGAATAAGACTGCGGATGATGAATAGAGCTACCACTACATGCCTCTAAGGTGCCAGCTAAAAGTATAGCTAAATGGATGCATCAGAATGTAAATGCCTGCCTGTCTAAACCCCATCGATACACCAGTAAGCACTGGTACTGCCTGCTCTGCCTGCCAAATCGAGTATGCCAGCCTACGCATAACACCGATAGGGGATGAGAGTCGCGAAGACTCGAGATCTATAAACCGCACACTCCGGAGTGGCACTCGAGGGGAGCGACCCACACGAGTCAAGTGCCTCAGTAACAAGTGTCAAAGTCAGCAGGACTGGATCACGACACTGATCTAAGTGGAAAGCCCATCCACTAAAAGAAGCCCAAAACCTGTCCCCCAATCTGATGCAATAACCACTGTCCGGTCAACCGCCAAAAATCCGCGGTTGCCGCAATGCCCTGCCCTCACCGCCTGCCTGTCCCAAATCCCACAACTGTCTGACTACACTATCCCAGCCCCTGCTCGAACCCGAGCGCACTATCCCCTAAATCTAGACAAAAGGAGAGAAAATAAAAGCATGGTTTCTCCTAAGTCAGTTCCAGCATAATAGTGTAGCAGAAAATGGTGGCCTAGCTAGATGTCCATACAAGCATGCAAAGTCCTTTATTAAAACATGATTCCAGTATTTTGGTTCTCACAAAGTAGAGGTATGCTGTTCAAATAAACTTCCATTTTACTAAGTTACCCCAAATCAGTTTATGTGTATGTATAAGAGGTTCCCACATGTATAAGCAACATAATCCATTTAGCAAGACCCTTCCCGTGATTTCCGGCGACATATTATTTACAAGAGTTAATCATTAATTAATACTTAGTCCTTTAAAGATGCAAGTCCTAAAAATAAGCCCAATTCTCAATTAGCATGCAATAATCGCTTTTACCGGTTCTTTTAGCAATATAACATGGTAGCAACTCAAATAGGCCTAGTGGGGATGTTACAAGTAGGAGTGTTAACAAAGGTACCCACCTCGAGCGCTAATTCCGGTCCCCGGAAGCAAAGTCCACGCCCGATCCGGAAATCCCCCACAACAATGCGCTACAACCCCAAAGAACACATGCAATTAATATTCCAAGTTTCAAACCAAAATCTGTCCCAAAATATCCGTTTAATAGTTTAGCCATTTTCACCTGCGGAAAGTACCCGAGAAATTCCCAGAAAAATACTATCGTGATCCTCGCGACGAACCGGTCGAAACGAGTACCTGCACGTTCACCCACGAGTTTTCTATGCTGAGAACCAAATTCGACAAGAGAACCATCCCGAAGCAAGTCGATCGCAAAAACTGAATCTGAAAGTACTGTAAACAGAGGCTTCTCACCTTCGGGAAAAATTCAGGAAATTCCAAGAAAATTTGGGGAGATTCCTCGTGATGTGTAGATGCAAAACGCCTTTTGAATCGCCCCAATCCGAGGTCTGTGCGCGAAGATATCACCGAAACAACACAGCGCTGTCCAAATTCCCACCCCAAAAAGTGAGGTCACAAGATGATCCGAAAAACCCATGAAAAGCTCGTAATGGGAAAAACCAGTAAACACGGAAAAACGTAGCCCTACCTGTCGTGAAGACGATGGTGCAAGAATCGCTGAAAAATACTGCCGGGGTAGCTCGGGAGAGTCAGTGCACTGAAATGCGACGAAGGGAATCACAAGGGAACGAGCGTCGCGCCGCGCCGTAAAATCCAAACCTCGGAGTGTGTGCCACCACAAATCTTGGAAATCCTCCAGAAGATGTAGAACTCGAAGGGGAACAACTTTGCTGAAGACACCTTGGTGAGAGGAGGCTCGGAAATGGTGGAAAAAGTGAGAAGAAAGGAGCTCGGGCTGTTTAAATAGGCCTCCCAAACAATTAGAAAAATACCATCCGGGTCCCAACTTCCGGGCGCCCGGAAGTTTTCGGGCGCGCACAGTGCGGCCCGGCCCAAGACTTTCGGGTGCGCACAGTGCGGCCCGGCCCATGGCGCGCCGTCGGACGGGATCCGCGGTCCGTCCGACCCGCCTCAGAGCCCGCCACGTGTCGCCCGAACAGGCGACAGCCAAAACCTCCACTCCTGCTGCGCCGCGTGGCCAACCCCGGGAGTCGACACGTGTCCCCGGTCAACAGTACTGTCGCGCCTGCGCGCCTGCCCGCGCCAGCTGCCCCTCCTGCCCGCACAGTTGACCAACCAATAGGAAAGCGCCACGTGTCCCTGCCACTGACCGCTGCACCCGGTGCACGAGCCTCCGTAAGCCGAACCAATGGTAACCTGCCACGTGTCCACTCCGGCGCACCGTGAACCAATACCCAACCATCATGCTCCGTAGACCGGGAGCTGTGAGCCGGCCTATGAGGTGGTGCCACGTGTCCCCGCCTTGGTGCACGACGGCCGCGTGGACCGCGCGCCTGCCCGCGCGCCCGCGCGCTGCCCGCGCCCTGTGCCGCCGCCGTTCCGCCTGCCCGAGGCCGCGCCGCCGCCCGCCGATGCTGCCCGCCGCCGCCGCCGCCGCCGGCGATCGCCGGAGTTACTGTTCCGGCGATGAACAGTACCCGAAGCTCAGAAAAATCCAGCAGATAGTCCATCTTGACCGTTTTCGCGCGCTGAATCCGAATTTGACGTCCGCTTTGCCAAATTCCCACTCAGAAAATTGCCAAATGCCCCTGGAAAGGTATTCTTGGTCCAAATTTCGCGCCGAGCCCAATCTTAATATCCGTTTCGCGCGAAAACACTTCCAGAGACCCGACAGAGTCAACCGATCACCCATGTGATCCATTTGAGCCTGGAGTCCAACACTTGTGTCCAATTGTGCCCTAAACACCTCCAGCACACCGCGTAGGCCTCTGATTGCCACTCCAACGCACTGCAACAGCTCTGCGGAGATCCAAGTCATCACACATACTATTTTTCCAACTACCCACTATATTCTAGGAGCCCACTATCATCTTAACCGTACATTCCTTCATCCAATGATCAAAAATCTAATAATACCAATGACATGGTGCTATTAATAGTATAGCACCTTGGGTTTATATAGAGTCCGGCGACTACACCAAGCACTTGATACTACCATATTTTTCGCCGTTAGATCTATCTCTTTGATCATTTTCACTCCTTAAATTATACTATTTTTCCAACCACCTACTAAATCCTAGAGGCACACTAATATATATATATATATATATATATAGGTTAATTTTATACAGCTAAATATATCGAATACCATATATATCCCTATAAAGTTCAACTTTTCATATTTACTTTTTCAAAAGTCCCAAGTTGTTCATATATATCCCTCTGGTTTATTACCGTTAGTTCACTGTTTATTTTTTAACAGAATATATGTGAAATGTCAGTTGCCCTTTCAAATATGTCTCTCCAAAAGTCCCAACTGGTAAAATAATACAAAAATGTATGAAAGGGTAAAAAGGTAAATTTACCTCACTAACTAACCAAGGTTAAGTATTTAACCTATGGTTACCTATATTTTTCTAACGGAGATTGACAGTAAGGACATATATGAACAACTTTGAACTTTTGAATAGATAAATATAAAAAATTGAACTTTGTAGGAATATACATGCCATTTGATATGTTTATAGGGAGCCGTATGATATTATATATATATATATATATATATATATATATATATATATAGAGAGAGAGAGAGAGAGAGAGAGAGAGAGAGAGAGAGAGTCTGGCTACTATACTATCGATAGCACCAAGCATTTGGTGCTATCAACTTTTCCACCGTTGGCCCCTTTGATTATTTTCATCCGTTAGAATATACTATTTCCCTAACTGCCCATTAAACCCTAGGGGCCCGCTATCATCCCAAACATACATCTTTTAATCCAAGGGTTAAAAACTTAATAGCACCAATGACTTTGTGCTATTAATAGCATTCCAGCCTAGGGTTTTCTCTCTCTTTCTATATATATATATATATATATATATATATATATATATATATATATATATATATATATTGGGCCGAAAAGTTGCGGTGATCGTTGGCTTATTGGGTTGACCCTCGAAGTGTGATGCGCCGCGTGCCAAAGCGATCAAGCGATCGGACCGAGAAGGGCCGGATTTGCTCGACCGGCCGGGTTCTTCTCAATCAAACTCTCAAGAAGGTTCGGTCTAGATCAGTCGAACTGAGGTTTGGAGCCAGACAGAGTTTGGCCTAAAGGAGCCGAACTGGGACTCAGAGACAAGAATTTGACACGGTTAAGAAGCCGATTAAGAATTTGTATTGTTTGGAGAAGGGTTATAAGGGTAACTGGGAACCGATTATAATTTAATTCTACTCCTAGGAAGTACAGTAAATGCTGGTATGAAACTTATCTAGAAAAACAGTAAATGCAGGTATAAAAGGTATGAAAAAATATGAGTGGTCACTGGCTTATGAAGTTGCAGGACCCTTTTTTCTTCGATGATTCGGTTATTTATACATTTACGAACCATGTGTATAACCGCCGATTTCAGTAATCGGAGTATTCTAAGGGGAATCATCGCATATCTCTCAACTTCTTTCTTTTGAGTCGATTCTCCTCAATGGGATTATAGTCATTTTTCCGTCCATGTTCATCCCCTAAATGGCACGGGTGTTCCTTTGTCGACTCAAACTCCTATCGCCTGATATCCTTGGCCGATAATACACGCCACGTGTCACTTCCTTAAATGGCGAAAATTTTGACCTCAACAATATATATATATATATATATATATATATATATAACTAGATTACTATGCTATTAATAGTACCAAGTCATTGGTGCTATTAAATTTTTAACCTTTGGATGAAAAAATATACGGTTAGGATGATGGTGGCTCCCTAGGGTTTAGTGGGTGGTTGGTTGAATAGTATGATTTAAGTGTTGGAAATAATCAAAGGAGTTGATCTAACGGTGGAAAACTTGGTAGCACCAAATACTTGGTGCTATCGATAGCATAGTAGTCAGACTATATATATGTAGTCTGGTTACTATGCTTGTAAAAGTATCTAACATTTGGTGCTTGTAAATTTTTCACCGTTAAATCTATCCCGTTGACTAATTCCATCCCTTAGATCATACTATTCCACCAACCATCTACTAAACCCAATGGACCCACTATCATTCTAACCACAAATTCTTTCATCTAAGAACTAAAAGTCTATAAGCACCAATGACTTGGTACTTTTAAAAGCATAGGAGCTCAATTCTCTCTCTCTCTCTCTCTCTCACTCTCTCTCTCTCTCTCTCTCTCTCTCTCTCTCTATATATATATATATATATATATATATATTGTCACGCCCCGAGTTTTTTTAAAATTCGGTAAATTTTTTTTTTTGAAATCAGAGCTTGCAAACTGGGCGCAACAGACCGCCACACGTATAGAAGACTCTCTATCCCAAGGACAAAGACTCCCCTATACATGCACGGCTAAAAATCATCATCAGAGATCAACAGATATATCAGTAACTAATCTAATCTACTCAGCAGGAATAATCAACATTAAGTTATTACATCATCAGTTTTAAATGTCTAAATCAAGATAAACTGGAATGAAATGCGGAAAGTAAATGTCTGCAGAAGTCATCGATATATAATGCTCATGGGGACAGCTCTATCGTAATCGGCTCACTGGATCGTCCCGACATCTCACCACCCGACGGACCTACAACAGTCACCCGAGGGTGTGAGATACACCGGAGTGTATCCCAGTGGGCACGACGAGCCGAGGATCAGCTAATCGTACCTACTGGGTACTAAAATCTGCGGATAGTAAAGGTCTGTAGGAAAACCTGGATACATAGATGTCTACTAATAATCAGAAATAAAACTGCAGGTAAGTATGCTGAACAATCAGGGTATCTCAGAGATAACTATCATGAAAACTGTAGAGCATGCAGGCCGGAAATCAAAGTCAACTACAAGGATCATGTATAAAGAACTACGAATGATACAAGCATGTCTACAGATAATAGTGCTGGAACAACTGAGCAACAGTACGAGTAAAAGTAATGCGTCAAAGGTAGAAAACCAAATATCCAATCATGTGCCAATATTGGTCTCAGAGAACCTCAGGCAATGCCACTGTTCGGCACCTTTTCGGCTGACATAACCTTGTCGAGGGCTCACGGGTCTATCATCAGACCACTTTACCGGTAAAGAACAATCTCCACGGGGAGCTACCCCGGCCATGTTCGTGAAGTACAGCAGTGCATGGCAAATCATAATGATCAATCTCACGGTCTAGTGACCGGGTAGTCGGCAACATGCCGAGATCCCAACAGGGAATCATCTGTCTATATCTATCCATCGGAATCAATCAATCATCCATATCGAGTAGTGTCTATCAATCAAGATCAATCAATCATGCATATCGAGTGGTATCTATCAATCAGAATCAATCAATCATGCATATCAATAATATCTCGAATAACATCTCAATGACAGGAATCAACAGGTGTCATCTAATCATGCAAATCTATATATATCAATCTATCAGGATCAGTCAGGAATAATCAGGGATCATGTAGATAATAATCGGCTGACCGTGAACAAACAATCACATGTATAAGTCTAATCGAGTCGATGTCAAACAGGAGAATCATGACGTGTCAAACGAGATTAACATATATCAGATAAGTCCTATAGATATAATCATCAGGGCAAATCAAAAACAGGTGTCTGACTGGACTAAAACAACCAGAGGGCCGAATAGATCAAGCCCGGACCGAAGCTAACCCACCTGGATGAAGGCAGACCCTCGAACTCCCGCACAGCTATTGGGAGGCTGGTGCTGAACAACTGGGCCCTGAATAAGAAGCCATAATCAGTAAAGGACTCACACATACCCATCCCGACGACACGACAGTAACGGTGTGTTTAAACGGGGATAATACGCCGATTTACGGACGGAATCCGATTTCCGATCAACGAGAACCCACGGAACTCTAACAAGGTGCCTAGTAGGTGTGTAAACACTGTCTAAGGACAGCTATCAAGTCCAATTTACAATTTGATCCCTAATATATTTTAATTTGCATAAATACATTGAGTTAATCCACTGTTTCGACTCGTTCTTGAAATTCGGGGGTCCAAAAGCTGCGCCGTAACTTTCAGCGCGCCCGTTACGATGAGACGAAGCTCGTGCTCACAAGATTGGGCCGAGACCAGGCCCCAATACAAAGTTGGCCCATAAAAACTAAAGTCCAAATTCACCTCTTCATTATTTTATGCTATAACCTCAAAATAATTGAGCCATATCTGGAGCAGCATGTGTATAAGTGACTGAAAGGTGTGGTGCTCACCTGAAATTGGTCGGGGAATGGCCGGAGAGATTGCTGGAGCAGCACCCAATTTAAGCAAGAACTCGGGTTGAGTTAGTCTTGGACCCAACCAAGTTAAAACCCGGAATTAAGATGAGCATCAGTTAGATGATCCTCCCAGATGTGGTTTAGACTCAGCCAAGTCGACTGACGGCGGCCGGAGGCGACGGCGGCGGCCGGAGAAGGTGCTCGGGCTGCTACAATGGTGCAACAGCAGTGATCTCTAACCTGACGTCCAAACTCCCATGCAACTCTACAAAAAGCCTCCTAATAATTAAATGGGCTTACCTGAGTCACAGCCCGGCGGAGGGAAACGCCGGCAATCGCCGGAGCTCGAAGCCAACCCAAGCTCGGTGAAGATGACCCACCTCTAATGGCGGATTCTGGCCGGCGAGGCCTGGGCCGGCGCAAGATGGACCAAAAGGTTCCTCTCGGTCCCCTGGTGCTTGCTGGGTGGTTGGCCGGCGGCTCGGGTGCGCGGCGGCGCCGGACGGCGAGGAGAGGCCGCGGTTCACACTTTGCCGATTCTAGGGCTAGCCGGATCTTCGCGGATCTTCCCCCGATCGACTCAAACCTTTAGGAGCAGCTTGCAGTCATCCAGAAGAGCAAGATCAACGGTTCTGATCTTGACTTGATCGGTCGGATGCCGCCCGTGCCCAAGCTCGGACCAAATAATGTTTTCCGGCGATGGGATGCTCCCGCCGGCAACCGGAGGCACGGCGACGGCTCGGGCTTCACAGGGAGAACCCACTTGATGTCAGAAACACCATACACATGACCAAAGACCATTTAAACAAAATCCTTTCCATAGCTTACCTTGTCGGAGAAACTTGAGGAAGGAGATGGTGGCCGCGGCGGCGCTCGGCGGAGCAAGGTGCCGGGACACCTCGGGCTGGGTCTCAACCTCACAGAGGAACACTCAGGAGAAGTCTTGATCAACCTGGCCCTTCTCCACACCTTCCTCCCATCAACCGAGAAGAAGCTTCATGTCTTCTTCTTCTTCTTGGGCTTCTCCGGCGATGAAGCGGCGGCCGGTACGGGGAGGCTCCGGGGAGCACGGCAGAGAGGGGGAGGAAAGCTGTTGGAGGGTGCGGCTAGGTATAGGCTCTGGTATTTAGGGTTTCTTGTAGCCCTAGCCGAGTATACCTTATATATATATATACACATGGCACTTTGCATTTTTGTGACACCCCCGGAATTTGGATTAGTCCTCTATATAAATGATATAATAGGACTGAATCTCTAACCCGGCTATAGCATTTTGGATGGTAGCAAGATCCAAGAGGAACATGAGAGTTAAGCGTGCTAGAGCTAGAGTAGTTCTAGGATGGGTGACCCCCTGGGAAGTGGGGCGTCACAGTTGGTATCAGAGCCATTCACCAGCCGGAAATGTGAGATGAGTCTCGGCTGAGCCAGGGTTATATAGCGGGTAGAGTGTCACGCCCCGGGGGTTTCAATTAGCGGAAACAATCAACGAAAAAGGATTTGTTTTACGTGTCAATTTTTTTTTTTGTTTAATTCCTTCTTCCCCGGTGCGTGCCCAGACCCGCCACATACACAAAATCACCCTGCAAACGGACAGAGTCTCCTCTGTATATGCACGGCGTCGCGGCTAGTACAACATGCAACCATAGTAGTTAATTCAATCACAATAGTTCTCAACATTTATACAACTGAACTACTCTGTAGGCCGGCCAATTTGAAAGGATAAATCCACAGTTTTAAAAGCGGTGCCCACCCGGCACCCAGATTGCTAAAACAGTTCGAAAACCATAAATCCACAAAGTTTTTAAAACAGTGCCCACACGACACTCAGGTTTTGAAATCCGTTTTCTAAAATCCATAAATCCACAAGGTTTTGAAAACGGTGCCCACACGACATCCAAGTTTTGAAAGTGGTTTTCGCAATTCTTTTTCTTTTTTTTTTCTTTCTTTCTTTTTGAAAAACGGCCAAACAGAGATAAGAATTCAAACATCCACATATCCAAAGAGTAAAATTCTGACATCCACACCGACCCCACGAGGGTATCGAGAACCACACAATAGTCTACAAGATAGAAAATGAAATGCGACAAGGAGGGGAGATACACTCTGGGATCTCAAAGGACCCGAAGGCTCCTGTCTCGGCCTCACCGTCGCCTAGCTCTCACCCCTGAAGAACCTGTCACGGAGTGGGAAGTCAGCGACACGATAACACAATAATAAAGCAGGAAAAAATACCAAACCCAACTGTAAGACTATCCGGAGCAACCGCTCTGCTCAGGGAAAGGTAACACGCGAACACCTGTAACACCTGTAACACCTGTAACACCTGTACACCTGACCTCGTCGGGCACCTATCCCGACGGATCGCACCGCTCACACCTTGGGGCACCTGACCTCGTCGGGCACCTACCCCGACGGATCGCACTGCTCCTACCTTGATGCCTCAAACCCCACACCTACGGGGGCCCCCACTACATCACCTCGTGGGTTTACACGGGTCGAAGACCGCTTTCCCGAAAAAGAGCACCCTTTGCGGTGGCCAGACCGCGGGTGCGCGTGTCGCATCTACGAGCATAGTAACCAAGATACAGGGTAATATCGCAAATCATATAGAGACCGTCAGCATTAGTACCGATAACATGCAATTAGTAACCTTCCAACAATACCGATTCAATGCTAAGTCTCAAAGAAAACCCACCTTGAAGTCCGTCGAGCGAACCACCAGAATGTAGGCCGATCCCGAGCTCTCGCTAGCGGTGACCGCAGGATGGCTCACAAGCTGGCGGCTGACTGCTGGAACCTTAAACATAATCACAGGTCAGAAAATACTCACTCATACCCAACCGACTGACTCACTTAGTGCAGACAAACTAAATGGGAAACTTCGCTGAAGTTTCAGAATCTTTCAGAATTTCCGGAAATCCGATTCCCGCTCAACGAAAGCCGTTGGATCTCCAACAAAGGGTTTAGAGATCATGGGCGTACAGCCCAAAACAGCCCATAAGGCTACAGTTGCAATTAAACCCCTAGGGTTTCCCAAAATTGCATAAAAACCTTCCAAAAACTCAAGTTTTTGAAATTACTTCACAACCACACACTTCCAAACTGAACCGAGGGCACCTGAAGGTGGGCCTCGACATGCTGAATGCCGTGCTCACCATTTGGGAGTAGCGCGGAACCCGAGAACATAAATGGGTCCATAAACACTATGCTAGAAGGTTCTAACTCGCTAAACATACACCCAAACTCAACCAAATCCAAATATGGGGTGAGCACCATGCTCGGGGAGTCGAGAGGACTCAGAGGCTCACCCTGGTGCAACCCCATTGCTGCTGCAACAGTATAAGAGACAACAAAACCACTTAGAGTCCAATATTGCTATAATTAAAAATCTACCTGTGTAAACTTGAATCCAAGTTGAGCATCACCTCCAACATGTTGTGGAGACTTGGAGGCTCACTTAGTGCAGCCTCAAAGCTGCAGGAATAACCTAAGGATCAACCTTGCTCCATCAAGGCTCGACATGCATGATGCTACAATCCCATAAGTCATTTTTGAAACAGAAGTGAGCATGAAGTTCAGGGGACAGCATGGAGCAACTTTCATATAATATTCGAAGCCAAATTCCAAACAAAACTTCATTGAGGCATTTCATCAACCAGTTGGTATGCAAGCTTCATAATACACAAGCTTCCACCAAACCCAAGCTAGTTCTCCGCAAGGAAGGCACATGGGGCTTTCTAACTTGGAAGGAAACTCTCTATATAGCATAAAGATCAATCCCAACAAGTCTGGCCATCTTTGCACCCCAGGTTGGCCGTGGGCATGGTGGAGAAGATGAAGCTAAAGCTTCCAAATTCGTGACCACCCATCCAGGGGTTCTGGGACTCAACCTCTTGCACCAACAGGTGCTAAAACCCATTACCAACTCACCTGAACCCATGCCCGGCGACAAAGCACGGCGGCGGCGGCGGTGGGGCAAAGCTCGGTTTGGGAGCTTCCACCTCTAATGGTGGATTTCCACCAAGGCTGCATGGAGCCCATACAATAGCATGGATGGGATTTACTTGATCCCAGAAAGCTTCCCGACCACTCCCCGCATGCCGGCGACGGCCGGAAAGCCGACCACCGCAACAAGACCCTATTTTGGGTCATCCATGGCCGCGCTTTGTCCAGGCTGCATGGAAGCCATGCAAAGGCATGGATGCAACCCTCTCACCCCCAGGGAGCTCCTCGACCACTTGGCCGGAGGTGGGGAGGCCCGCCGGCGCCGGAGCACATAGCTCGGCCGAAGGTGGAAAAACCCGAAAACTAGGGTTTTGAACTGCGGCGTAGTTACTCAACCAAAATCCCTCAAACTTTGCAGAGATGACCTATTGGTCCTACAGTCCAAACCCATCATTTTATTTTTGTTTTTGGACCACGGGTTGCGAAGCTTGGCCGCGGCGGAGCAATTATCGGTTTTCCGGCGGTGCAACTTCACCGCCGGTTTCCCAACTTCGGAGTTAGGCAGAGGAAGTCCACAAGACTTCATCAATCCTCTGCCATGGGTCTTGGGCCAAGAAAACAAAAGGAAAGAAGACCCTCACCTTCGCCGGAGTTGGAGAAGATGGACGAAGCCGGCCTTGCTCCTCCCAGCGTCGCGCGGCCACGGCAGGCAGCCGGATCACCTTGGCTTGGTTTCTGGACGTTGCAGAAGTCCTCTGGATGCTTTGGAAGTGAACCCAAGCACCTTGGTGAAGCCTCACTCCACCACACCCGAGATCAATAGTTTTCTTGAAATATCTTGCTTTTCCGGCGATGGGGAACGGCGGCCGGCGGCGCTGGGGCTCGGAAAACATGCAGAGGAGCACAAGAATCTCAGATGAAGTTTGAAGAAGCCCCAGGCCTTGATTGCTTCCTTCCCCAAGTTACTCACCTCGGTTGTCTACAAATGGGTATCTTCCTCACCTTACTCCGAGCCACCCAAATGGAGAGAGCGGTTCCGGGAGCTTGGCGTCGTGGCAGAGATGGTGGGGGTCGTGGACAAGCAGTTGCAACTGCCCCCAAACCCACAACATTAGAGTATTGTGTAATTTAGTGAATTTTCCACTTTCTTTGCATTTTGGTCCTTCTACTCTTCATCATACCCACTAAGATCCTCACTGTAGGTGATAAATGCAGAGAAGTCCCTCTCCCATAAGTTTGGTGCAATTTGACCCATAAAATATTGGGCTTTTTCGCAAAATACTTCAAATTTTCTAGTATTTCACGCTTCTCGAGACAACCGGGTCGTCAAACACCAATTTCGTCAGCGCCACTGCGCTCAGAACGTCGATGCCATTCAAATCGACTACCTGAATCGTTAGATTCGGACTCCAGACAGTGAATCGGCTAACGTTCGCTCGGTGGGGAATTAAATCAGGAGGTTACTATTCACGACTTAAGTCGTGGGCCCCACAAGCTTCTTCACTGATTTCTGAACAATCCGACCGTCGGATCGAAAATCAGTTTATATCATTTTCAATCGATTCGACGAGACGGTCGCACTAGTGATTTTAGATTTTCGAGATCAGACTCGGATCCGAAAGGCAGACATAGTGCTCCGTAAACTGTGCAATACGCGCACCGGTATGCAAATCACTAAGGTTTAGATCTGCTTCCTCGCCCGCAACCGCATTTGAATTTCTCGAGTGCTACATAGAGCGAGGCTCCCCGGCTAATGACCGTTGTGAGTGGAGTGCAGCTCCTCACAAGGTCGGCTAAGGCTAGCGAGACGAGTCTCACATCGCCTGGTGCTTGTGAGTGTGCTTGAGCCTGACGTGGACGTCAGGGCTTAAAGGGGGGAAGAATGTGACACCCCCGGAATTTGGATTAGTCCTCTATATAAATGATATAATAGGACTAAATCTCTAACCCGGCTATAGCATTTTGGATGGTAGCAAGATCCAAGAGGAACATGAGAGTTAAGCGTGCTAGAGCTAGAGTAGTTCTAGGATGGGTGACCCCCTGGGAAGTGGGGCGTCACAATTTTAGCCCTTGATCTCTTAACCTTTACAGTTAAGTCCTTCACAGCATCTTTGTTTCACACAAAAGTCCCTCTCCAAGCATCTTTGTTTCACACAAAAGTCCCTCTCCAATGGGGTGGCACGCGATTCGGGGCAAAAAATCTAGGGTTTTCGCTCAAAATACTGTGTTTTCTGCCATATTTCACACTTTCGAGACCACCGGTCTGTCAAAATGAAAATCTGACACCGCCACGACGTCCGGCTCGACGAAACCTATCAGGTAGCGATTTCTAATTTTCGAGAAACTGCCCAGATAAAAACTCCGTCCATAAATACTGTGCCCAAATACAGTTATCGCGCTTTTCGAGACTCTAGGGTCGTCAAACGAAAATTCCGTCAGTGTCATTGCGTCCAGAATGACGAAACCATTCAAAACGACTACCTGGATCACTATGTTCGGAATCCGAACAGTGAATCAGTCAGCGTTGCATTCGTCGGGGTGTCGAAAATTGGGGTTACTATTCATCTACAGTGTTAACTTAAAAACACTGTGGGCAGGCCGCTGTTACATTGGTCCCGATAATTCGCTCGCTTCTTCATCGATTTCTGGAAGATCCGACCGTCAGATCGAAAAGTACTGAATATGAATCTCGCTCAATTCGACGAGACGATCGCAACGGTCAATTCGGATTTTCAAGATCAAGTCCGGATTGGAAAATAGCCTTTTTCCTAGCAATTAGTGCAACTTGCACACTGGCGCTTGGCCAAATAGGTCAACAAGGGTCTTTTGAATTCAAAACTAGATCATAATTCACTTTTTAACCTATTTATTAAAAATAAGATATTTCGAGTTTCTACATATATATATATATATATATATATATATATATATATATATATATATATATATATATATATATATATATATATATATATATATATATATATATATATATATATATATATATATATATATATATATATATATAATTTTATTTTATTACAAAATTGTGTAATAAAATTTAATTCGATTGATGCGATCTAAATTATGTAAAATGTCGATGTATAAAAAAAAAATACAAAAATTAAATTTTTGTCATATGATATTAAAAATATGGGCGCGCGCGCATATATATAGAAGTAGGCTACTATGCTATTAATAGCACCAAGTTATTAGTGCAATTAGGTTTTTAACCCTTTGATTAAGAGATGTGCTGCTAGGATGATAGTGGGTTCTTATAGTTTAGTGAGTGGTTGAAAAAATAATATGATCTAAAAGGTGAAAATGATCAAAGGAGCAGATTTAACAGTAGAAAACTTGATGGCACCAAATGCTTGGTGTTATCGATAGCATAGTAGCTGAACTCCATATATATATATATATATATATATATATATATATATATATATATATAGTAGAGCTTATATACTTTCAAATGTACAAGCCCAACTATACTTGTAAATTTTTTATCATTGGATATTTACATTGAGATTTGTGCTATTGTAAAATCAATTAAAGAGAGAAAAAGAAAAAGTAAATACCACAAATCTCAATACAAATTCAATGGTAAAAAATTCACAAGTATAGTTGGCCTTGCACTTTTGAAAGTATATAAGCCCTACTCTCTCTCTCTCTCTCTCTCTCTCTCTCTCTCTCTCTCTCTCTCTCTCTCTCTCTATATATATATATATATATATATATATATATATATATATATATATAGTAGGACTTGTGTGCTTTTAGAAGCACGGAGCCATCCATGCTCCCAAATTAATTTTAATGTTGGGACTTTCGAATGGACGATCGGCTCCGTTAGACTTTATCTAAAATATTTAAAGTATCTAGAAACTAAATTTTATGATTTTTCGATATCATTTACCTAGTGATCGAAAGGGTTCAAAATCAACGGCTAAAAATAAAAATCTTAGAAAATATGATGATATGATACTAAAATTTTAGATCAAAAATATTGATCTTATTCTATATAGTCTAAAATTTTTTTTATCAAAATTTTACATGATTTGAATATTTGTATATGTATATATATATATATATATATATATATATATATATATATATATATATATATATATATATATATATATATATATATATATATATATATATATATATATATATATATATATATATATGTATAGAGAGAGAGAGAGAGAGAGTCTGGCTACTATACTATCGATAGCACCAAGCATTTGGTGCTATCATGTTTTCTACCCTTAGATCAACCCCTTTGATTATTTTCACCCGTTAGATTTTACTATTTTTCCAACCATCCATTAAACTTACGGGTAGGGGTGTAATGTGGGCTGTGCCGGGCCGGCACGACCCATATTTTTCAGGCCGAAACGGGCCAGAGACCAGCCCGGCCCGGCCTGGATTCAAATCTGGGTCGTGCCGTGCCGTGCCGGGCCGGGCCGGATCTTTTAAGCATCCGGCCCAGCATGGCCCTTTGGCCCGGAAGGCACGGGCCGTGCCGAGCCGGGCCGGGCCGTGCTTCGGGCCGATTTCTTAAATTTTTTATTTTATTTTTTAAAAAAAAAATATATAATTTTAAAATATAAATAATAAATTATTTTTATTTAATTTAAATTTTGATAAAAAAAATAAAATTTATAAAAATAATTTTAAAATAACAAATTTTAATTTTTTAAAAAATTATTTATAAATTTTTATTAAAAGAAAAATTAAATTTGAAAAATAATTTTGGTCCAATGAACTATAAAATTTTGATCCATTGGATCAAAACCACATCTCCCAAGCTGCCATAATAAAGACCTTGGGAGGAGGGCTCATCGGGAAAAGGGCCAAGAAAAGCATTTCTCCCCAAGAGGCTCATGGGGAGAAGAGCTCTTCTCCCCAAGAGTTTGCCTTGGGCCTTAGGGTCCGGACCATGTGGGCCAGGTTGGCACGGCCTACATGGTCGTGCCGTGCCAGGCCGCGGGCCTGCACCTTGGCCCGGCATGGCCCAGGCCCGTCACGGACCGTGCCGGGCCGAGCCAACGGGCCTTGAAGTAATGGCCCAGCACGGCACGAAAATTTGGATCGGGCTGGCCCGACACGAAGCTACAGTAACCGTGCCGGGCCACGGCTCTGCTCGAAGTTGTGCCGGGCCGGACGGGCCACGGGCCACCCGGCCCGTTTTACACCTCTACCCACGGGGCCCACTGTCATCTTAACCACACATCTTTTAATTCAACGGTTAAAAACTTAATAGCACCAATGACTTGGTGCTAGCTATTAATACCATTCCAGCCTATCTCTCTCTCTCACTCACTCACTCTATATATATATATATATATATATATATATATATATATATATATATATATATATATATATATATATATATATATATATATATATATATATATATATATATATATATATATATATATATATATATATATATATATAACTAAGCTTTTAAAAGTACCAACTTATTGATGCTTGTAGGTTTTTAGTCCTTGGATAAAGTGAAGTG
>CM055075.1:25644452-25648186 GCA_029204045.2 Tillandsia leiboldiana | reverse complement strand
TATTTTATTTGGTGTTTAACTTTTACTTGATGTGAATTTGGCAATAATTCAAAGAATAGTGGGCAAGAACTAGAAATTGAAAATTCCGATTTTGGAATGATTATTAAGCCAAAGTAAACTTGACCAAGGTTTACCAAGAAGTCATTATGTAAATCTATTCCTATAAATTATGATATTTTGATAATATTTAATTATTTTCTTCAAGTACTATAGTGGTTTTAGATGTTTGATATGTATCTTCTAAATGAGTAGCTACATGATTTTCATCTCTGTTACTAATCACCATATCTCCTATTTTGTTTGGATTTTATAGTGCATACAGATTTATTTTTACTGTAGGGGACCAATCACCAACTATATGTATTTTATGGTAAGTTTATCTCAGGGCCTAAAATCTATATGCAAACTATATAAAGTCATTCTTAAACTATATAAATCCATTATTTTTTCTTTCTTAATCTTCCTATGCATATCTGTAAAAAGAAAGAAGATAATGGTTTACGGTATTGTGTTTATTTCATTAGAAAAGTGCATGATATATACAAGAACAAGAATCAATCTCAACCTATAATTCTGCTAATCTCATCCTATAATTAAGCAATACCATCTCCTATTTATAGAAAAGATATACAACGATAAATGGTAAAGATAATTACAATTAACTGATTAATATTTTCCTTAATACTCCCCCTCAAGTTGGAGAGTGTATATATGTTCTGCATTCCCAACTTGCTTCTGAAGAACTGAAATTGTTCATGACCCAAAGCCTTTGTGAAGATATCTGCTAGCTGTAATTGTGTAGGGACATACTGTGGTTTGATCATCCCTGACTGCAACTTCTCTCTAACGATGTGACAATCTATCTTGATATGTTTTGTTCGTTCATGAAAAACAGGATTCGCTGCTATATGTAATGCTGCTTGATTATCACAAAACAAAGATGACGGCCCCGTCTGACTTGCTCTTAGATCACGAAGCAAATAATGGATCCAAGTCAACTCAAGACATGTATTTGCCATGGATCTGTATTCTGCTTCTGCCGAAGACCTAGAAACATTAGTCTGCTTCTTTGACTTCCATGAGATTAATGAACTCTCCAAATATATGCAATAACCTGAAATGGAACGTCGTGTTGTACGACAACCTGCCCAATCTGAGTCACAAAAGGCTGTCAACTTCAAATTATTTTCGCGTGGCAATAGCAAACCTTGCCCTGGAGTACTTTTAATATACTTTAAAACCCGAATAGCTGCTTCCCAATGTGGTTTTCTCGGTTCATGCATGTATTGAGATAATGTGCGCACAGAATAAACAATATCTGGTCTCGTTACCGTTAAATAGATCAACCGACCGATCAATCGTCTGTACCTCATTGGATCATGTAATTTTTCTCCATCTGTGAGTGTTAATTTAACATTTTGTTCCATTGGGAAGCTCTCCGGCCGTGAACCTGTGTGACCAGAATCCTCCAAAATATCTAGCGCATATTTGCGCTGGGACATAAAAATACCCTTTTTAGAATGAGAAAATTCTATACCCAAAAAATAACCAAGTTTTCCTAGATCCTTGATTAAAAATTTCTTGAGTAAGAATTGTTTAAGGGCCATGATTTCTTGCATACTGTTCCCTGTTACAAGGATGTCGTCAACATAAATAAGCACTGCAGGAAAGAATGTACCTTGCTGTTTGGTAAACAAGGAGTAGTCTGCTTTTGACTGTGCAAAACCAGCGGACTCCAATGCCCCGGAAAGGACAGAAAACCAATTACGGGATGCTTGTTTTAGCCCATAGAGTGACTTGTTGAGCCGACAAACCATGTTCTCCCCCTGTTGGCGTAATCCGGGAGGCGGTTCCATGTAGACAATTTCTTGCAAGTTTCCATGTAAAAAGGCATTTTGTACATCCAATTGATGAGTAAACCAAATTCTGGCAGCAGCAATAGTAAGTAAACAACGAAGAGTTGCCAATTTTGCTGTAGGAGAAAAGGTTTTCTTATAGTCGAGACCTGCAATTTGTGTATATCCTTCTGCAACGAGTCGAGCTTTATATCGCTCAATTGTACCATCAGAATGATATTTTATTTTGTAGACCCACCTGCAGCCGATGGGCTTGTGACCGGCGGGAAAAGAAACAAGAGACCAAGTGTTATTGCGTTGCAATGCTTGTAATTCAGCATCCATAGCTGCTTGCCAATGAGGGAATTGGACAGCTTGGGAATATGTGGTAGGTTCAATCTGTGATGTTATACTGGCTAAAAAAGTACAATGAGATAATGAGAATTGTGAAAGAGATAGACGATGCGACAGAGGATACCTTGTATTTCGACGAGGACTTGTGCGAGGGGAGGAATGATTGACTGCAGCAAACATGAAGTACTCTTGATGCCAGGCTGGAGGTTGTCGGTCGCGAGTTGAGCGATGAAGATTTTGGAAATTTTCATTCGGTTGAGGTGGTGAAGAGTTGGAAGATTCTGACAAAGGGAAAGTTTGTGGTGATGGCAAGGCGGAATTAATGGGCAAAGGTCGGTTGTTTTGAGGAGATAAAGGAGGATCTTGGGGAGATGTAGATGGCGCTGAATTATGCGCGGGTGGGGATGAATCCAACGCAATATGTGGCTCGGATATCTTGGATTCTGCTTCTGGGAAAATTGGCAATAAAGGAAAATTATGTTTCACAGAATTAGGAGAGAAGATTGTGATGACTGCATATTATTAGGAGACGTAAATGAAAAAGTGTCCTCTCGGAAGTAGACATCTCTGCTAATAAGGAATTTTTGTGTAGATAGGTCATATAATTTATAACCTTTTTTGTCATGAGGATATCCCATAAAAACGCACTGAACGGCACGGGGATCGAATTTTCCTTTCGGATAAACGTTGGTCGCGTAGCACTGGCAACCAAAAATTCGCAAGTGTTCAAGTGAGGGTAGCTTTTTGTAGAGTTTTTCATATGGTGATTGATTAGATAAAAGAGGAGTTGGAAGCCGGTTAATTAAATATACGGCTGTAAGGATACATTCCTGCCAGAATTTAAGAGGTATATGGGATTGAAAGAATAAAGAACGTGCCGCATTGAGTATGTGACGATGTTTGCGTTCGACTACTCCATTTTGTTGTGGAGTATAAACGCATGTATTTTGGAACTCGATGCCTTGATTGAGAAGGAAATTTTGTAAAGGCTGGAATTCAGTCCCATTATCAGTGCGAATGATTTTAACGGAAGTGTTAAACTGTGTTTTTGCAAACCGAATAAATTTGATGAGTGATTCAAGTGTTTCTGATTTTTGTTTCATAAAAAAAACCCAAGTACAGCGAGTAAAATCGTCAACTATGGTGAGAAAAAAATGTGCCCCAGAATGCGAAAGAACTTTATGAGGTCCCCGTACATCGCAGTGTAATAGTTCAAAATGAATTTTGGTTGTGATAGAACTGATAGGAAAAGGCAATCTCGTTTGTTTTGCAAGAGGGCAAATACTACAGTTATTGTGAAATGAGACTATTTCTTTATTAATTGGTAATGAAGGGGAAAGTAATTTGAAACAAGAAAAAGAAAGATGTCCGAGTCGTGAATGCCATATATCGGGACTATTTGAGACTTGGAAGGAAGCTGGAGAAATGGAATTCGGCATCATGTAATAGAGTCCTCCATGTTGTTTACCCGAGCCAATCATCTTCCCCGTCGTTAAGTCCTGCAAAATACATGAGTCGGGAAAGAGGGTGACAGAACAATTAAGA
>CM055075.1:25619452-25639452 GCA_029204045.2 Tillandsia leiboldiana | reverse complement strand
AGGTGTGCTGACGTGGGTGTAATCTGGCCTCCCATTCGATTAATTTGTGGTGAAAGATCCACCAGAGGATGACGTGGGTTTGGTCTCTGCTTTTCAAGCGCCACGCAGTTATGTGGTGGAATACCTACTGAGGGTGACGTGGGTGTAACCCGGCTTTCCTGGCGATAAATTTGTTTAACCATGTGGCATGAGTGCGAAACTATTTGGTGCCCCACTTAGCACATAGGATCAATCTGGGGAGCGAACGGTCGACCGACTCTGCCAAATAAATGTACGGATCGCCGATGGGAGTGCAGTTCGAGTATTCGGCCTCCACTCGGGGCTCGTACATGCCAATTGATTGGTGAGGTAAGACCCTTTCGACTATTGCACAGGCGAGTGAGCTCGGCATATCTGAGCCGATGGTTTGGTTTGGTTGGGTGTTGGTGAGGCATATGTGGTGTTCCTTTAATCTTATTGCTTTCCTTATCTGTTTGCCTTATTCTATGTTTGCCTTCGTAGATGGCCTCCTGTAAACCAAGTGTAGAACATTCTTTTTCGGTGGTTGAACTTACTAGAAACTTTAATTAGTTCTCCCTCCCTGTGGTTTACTCCGTTTAGGTGTTGGATCGGTTAGTGAGGCACGCGATCGCAGCAAGAACGTGATCGAGTAGCAGAGTTAGGAGTCTAGCTAGCCGTGCTTTGTTCTGTGTCGTTCGGTTGTTGTTTTGTTGAGCCGAGGGCTCAATTGTTTGTTTTTTTTTGTAACCAAATCGATAGATGTAATAAAGTTATATTTTGATATTTTATCCCTTATACTCTGATATAGTGCATCCTTTCACTTTCTTTTAATTAAGCTTGATTGTGATTGACCGTTCTGTTCAGGTGGAGCGTGGCTTACCCACTCGACGGGAAGTCTGTGCATGCACCCGAATCGATCAATCGGTGGTTTCGGGGCGTGACAATAATGATCCCCTAGAATTTTGTGGGTGGTTGGTAAAATAGTGATCAAAAGGATAAAAATGGTGAAAGGGGTAGATCTAACGGCGAAAAACTTGGTAGCACCATATTCTTGGTGCTATCGATAGTATAGTAGCCGGACTCATATAGAATTAGACTGCTATGCTATTAATAGCACCAAGTCAGTGGTGCTATTACATTTTTTACCTTTGAATAAAAAGATGTATGGTTATGATGATAATGATCTCCTACGGTTTAGTGCGGATAGGCTACTATGCTATTAATAGCACAAGTCATAGGTGCTATTTTATTAAACAACTTCTTCCTAATATTTTTTATTATTATTGATTGATTTAAATTATTTTAATATATTTTTTTTAAAAAAAAAATCACATAAATTTTTATTAAATAATTTAATTACTAATAGGCTATTATATAAATTTATGTTGCACATATAACAATTTTAATTATTTTTATTTAAATAGATTTAATTATTAAATTATTTTTATATAACTTTATTTGATTAATGATTAGACAAATAAAATTATATAAGAAAAATAAAAATATAAACTAAAATTTATTATTAAAATATTTTTATATTCGCAGCATTGCACGAATATTTTACTAGCATATATTATAGCACAAGTAAGTGCTTATCTAGTACGAGGGACACTCATTGTGAATAATGTTAGAACTATCTTATTAGGAAAATGCTATGTGTACACCCGTAAGGGTGTACATCTCACACCCCCACCCATCTAAGGGTGGGGGTGTGATGATGGGTCACTTGATGTGACCCGTAAAAAATATCGCCACTATTAAAATGGTGGAGATGTATGATGTACACCCCTTCCGGGTGTACATGTAGCATTGCTCATCTTATTATATATCATTAAATATAATTGGTGAGTAAGATTTTACAAAATAATAAATAATATTACAGATACAGAAGAGAATTTCAATTTAAAATAAATAATAAAATTTTAAATAAAGACAAAGCTGACACATAACAGAACATTAAGAATTTTCCAACCAGACGTGAATAAAAAGTTCTCTACCTAAATTTTTTGTGTCTAAATTATGAAAAAACCTCACAAGTATAGTTGACAAACTTGGTTTCGAATTTGATATTTATGATAAATATCAACTTTGAAAACCTAAACCAATATATTTTTTGAGTAATGCTACATGTACACCCCGAAGGGGTGTACATCGTACACCTCCACCCATTTAATGGTGTCGATATTTTTTACGGGTCACATCAAGTGACCCCTCATCACACCCCCACTCTTAGATGGGTGGAGGTGTGAGATGTACACCCTTACGGATGTACAAGTAGCATTTTCCATATTTTTTTACTGTTCTGAGAATCATTTGATTCTCGACACCAGCGCTAATTAGAACCCTCGACTCCCTCCATTAAGACAATAATTTGCTATTGAAATATTTAAAAAGCTGTTAGAAATTTTTATTATTATTATATTTTAAAATTTTAAATTTTAAAAATATAATAATTATTTTATATAATTTTATATTTATGCCCCCCCCCCCCCTCTTTGTTGTCCCATGCCTCAGCACTAAGAAGTTCCAACATATTTAGACAAGAGTTAATTAACTATTATATTATAAAAGTTAGCTCATCAATTGCATTACAGAAGAAAAAAAAGTTAAGTATACTTATTTGAGGTGTACATTTTATACTTCATCCATTTTAGGGTGAGATGAATTTCACTCGTCATTTTGAAAGACTAAAGATAAAATGTACATTCCAAATAAAATGTACATATAGCACAGAGCATTACAAAATAAATTAATTTCGAGCTACCTTTTATAGTATTTTTCTATTATGGCAAACAAAATAATATTGGGCAGTGTTTGATTGTACTATCAAAAGAATAATTTAAGACTTATTAATGTTAGAAAAAAAAAAACAAAGGATATTTGGACCAATGCAAATGGAGGTGGTTGAAACACTGTTTCAGTGCACTTACTGAATTTGACTTGACATGTCAAATTATTATTATTTTTATGGGGCTACAATTAAGTTGGTGCCTAACAATAAATAAACCTTAAGCTCTTATTATATAGCATCAATTGATCATGCAATTTTTAATCAACTAAGATTGTATAATAATTTTTTAAAAAAATAATTACATAAAATACGCTTTCTATAAAAATATCAAATAATAAATATATTTTTATAAAACTTATATTATTAAATTTATTCTTTTAAAAAGAAATTTTACTTCAAATATATCATTTCGGTAACAAAATTTAGATAATTATGAATTAAAAAAATTAACTACAGCTAGTTAAAAAATAAAATAATTTTTTTACTTTATATATATATATATATATATATATATATATATATATATATATATATATATATATATATATATTGTATTTCAATATTAAGTTTCATTATTATTATTTTTTTTTCTTTATTTATGGCACCATGTCGAAGGCGAGGATCTCGACCGCCGCAAAAATAAGATATGTTGCATGTGCTATGGCAAAAATGAGGAGAGAAAAAAAAATGATAGCTCTTTATATAGACAAATAGTTAATTTATACGTTAAAAAATTAATGGTGATTCAGACGGCAGGAAAATATATAAATAAATTAGAATTTTTATAGAGATATATTTGTAAATCAAAAAAAATTTTTAAAAGTAAATCTGATCACTTAAATTTTATAAAAAATTATTTGTTAATTGATACTTATATTGAGACTTTTATGAAATTAACCTATTTAAAAAAAGGAATGTTATTCATAACTCGGTGTGTATAATTTAAATTCATCTATTGAATGAATGTGATTTTTTTATTTGTTACATTAGGAGACAAATAAAAGTATCCTATCCATTTAATGAATGGCGGTAAATCATACATCTTTTTTTTTTTTGGGTGTATGGATAGGTTTTTTCATTTAAAAATGTGTGGGACCCTCAACTATTGGTCATTCTAAAATTGACCCTTCAACATTTTTTTTTTTTTAATGATTGACACCCCTCAACTTTCAATTTATTTTGATTTAAATTATTTCATCAAATTTAATTTTAGATTTTGTTAAATTTAACAGTGATTACGTTAAGTTTAGTTGTTTTGAATGTTTTTCTCGGTTGAGGGAACTTAGAATTTTATTATCTGTTATTTTTTATATATACTGAGGTGCTAATTAAAAAAAAAAATCCCTGATTTAATTTAAAAAAACAGTTTAATCAAAATAGTTAAAAGATTTATTTAGAAAAGAAAATTTGAAAGTTAATAGAATTTGAAAGTTTAAAAAATAGAAAATTTAGCAAAAAAAAACAAAAAAACAAAAAAAAATCAACTATATGCATTCTATTTCTCATCTCAATTTTTAACAAATCTTGTTTAGAAACAAACAACATATGTAACCTATATATAGAGCATATGATTAAATTACACTTTTGGTGTTCAAATTTTAATGTTTTATAAATTTTGGCCCAAGCTTGTTAAATTATTATAAGAAAATTTTACTGTCCAACTCAGTTGATTGAATGTTGATTTGTTGTGATACCCTAATAATTCCACATCGGATAAAAATATGATTTTGATTTGATATATAAGAGACAATGGGCATTAGTAATAATAACTGATTTTAAATATTTTGGGCTGTGGTTTGGGCTCAACGAGTTATTATTGCTAGTGAGCTGAATCGCTACATTTGGTATCAGAGTCAATCACCAGCCGGAAGTGTGTGACGAGTCTCGGCTGAGCCTGAATCTAGATGACAGGGCTAGCGAGACAAGTCTCACATCATTTGGGGCTTGGTGATCTTAGGCTGATGTCACGAGTCTCGGCTGAGCCTGAATCTAGATGACAGGGCTAGCGAGACAAGTCTCACATCACTTGGGGCTAGGTGATCTTGGGCTGATGTCACGGGTCTCGGCTGAGCTTGGATCTAGATGACAGGGCTAGCGAGACAAGTCTCACATTGCTTGGGGCTAGGCGATCTTGGGCTGACGAGGACATCGGGGGGAAGTCTGTGACACCCCAACTCCCCCCCAATAGTCCCACATCGGATAGGAATGGGATTGTGGTAATAATAACTTGGCCCCAATAGTCCCACATCGAATGGGAATGGGATTGTGATAATAATAATTGGGTTTAAACATTTTGGTTTGTTGTTTGGGCCCAACGAGTTATTATTGCTAATGGGCCGGATCGTTACATTTGGTATTAGAGCCAATCACCAGCCGAAAGTGTGTACTGGAAGTGTGTGACAAGTTTTACATCACCTGGGGGGGGAGGGCCTAGGCGATCTTGGGCTAACAAGGACGTCGGGGGGAGTCTGTGACACCCCAATAATCCCACATCGGATGGGAATGAGATTGTGATTGGGTAATGAGATTGTGATTGGGTATATAGACACTAGTAATACTAATTGGGCTTAAGCATTTTAGACTAATCGTTACATTTGGTATCAGAGTCAATCACCAGCCGGAAGTGTGTACCGGAAGTGTGTGACAAGTTTCACATCGCCTGGGAGGGGGTGCTAGGCGATCTTGGGCTAACGAGGACGTCGGGGGGAGTCTATGACACTCCAATAGTCCCACATCGGATGGTAATGAGATTGTGATTGGATAATGAGATTGTGATTGGGTATATGGACACTAGTAATACTAATTGGGCTTAAGCGTTTTAGACTGTGGTTTGGATCCAATGAGTTATTATTGTTAGTGGGTCGAATCGTTACATTTATGCTAGTGTGATAGTAATAAAACATTTTGGTCATTGCCTAGCCATATCCATTTAATAATTTTAATTGGGCTATAGAATTTACTTATAATAATTTTAGAAGTTTGAACTAATAATATTACTATAAATTAAAGTATAAGAACCAAAGTGGCATGTGTCTCAAATTTCGAGGACCAAATGTGTGATTTAACAATAGTTTAATGAAAGTGAAAGATCAATGCACATAAAAGCTAAGTTTTAGGCACAGAACTTCTAGCAGCTTCATACAGCAGCTAGTTCATCTTCAGGCTTGCAGGATGATGATGATGATGAAACTTCAACCAAAAAGTGATTCTACAAGTAGACTTTCTTTTTTTGTCATCTTCTTCTCATATTCTAGTCTCACTATGCCAGCAAAAGCCTGGAGAAGTTGATGAAAATGGGGGCCAAGAGGAGGTGCACTCTTTGACTCAACTTTGAACCAAAATCAACATATCTTTAAGAGCAATTAATATGTCAGTGCCTCTGACAATAGGTTCAATCCAAGAAAATTTCTGCAAATTAATTTGTCAATTTTGTCTGCAAAAGGAGGAATGAGGTGCATTTCAGGAATTCACACATAAGTAGTTCCATCCGGAATAAAAATTAAGAGCTTGTAAAAAGGTTATGGACCAATGTGTCCAAACTCACAAGCTTAAGCTTTTGAATTGAATGAGTACATACTCAAGATTCACACACTTTTAGCTTACCCTGGCTTCTCTCTCTCTCTCTCTCTCTCTCTCTCTCTCTCTCTCTCTCTCTCTCTCTCTCTCTCTCTCTCTCTCTCTCTCTCTCTCTCTCTCTTGAATTCGAAGCACAATGAAGCAGATCAAACCCTTCAAGGAGGAATTCACCTTCGAGGAGCGGGTGAAGGAATCTAAGGACATAATTGTGAAGTATCCCGATCGAGCCCCCCTGGTATGAAGAAGGATCTGAAGAGTGGCGCGGGAGTCCTCGGCCCGAGCAGAGCACCACCGAGATGGCTGATCTGACGCAACACTGGGGAGAAGAAGGAAGTGGCAGACACGTCATCTCAAAAGGAAAATGAGAGGAGATGGAGTGCGCAGACACACCTGATGTAATGACTCGACTTTTTGAACAATATTTACTCTCCTGTTAATAAAGTATTCCTTTAGGGAAATTGTGTTATCGGGTTTCCGTAAGTTGACCGTGGCGCTACACGGGTATTTTTCTGTGAAAGGGTTTGAAAAACGATGACCGACGGTGCGATCGGATCTGAAATCCGACCTCGGGATCTCCCGGAACAGGGTTTTTAGGGTTGCGGTGACTTAGTGCGCATCGGAATCCGTGCAAAATATTCCGCACGCTTTTCGAGAAAGTCATGGGTTTATCCCGCGTAATTAATTAGTCAATTAATTAGTTATTTGTTTTTAAATATTTAAAAGTGGGAATTATTCGTACGTACTAGAGAAAATTTCACTTTCCGCAAAAAGAGAAACCCTAGCCGGAGAGGAAGAGAAAGAAAAGAAAAGAAAAGAACGAAACCCTAACCGGAGGAAAAAGAGAAGAGAGAGGAAAAAGGAGGAGTCCGATCACCCCGATCAACGTGCCGGAAATAGGAGTGCGATCGGATCATCTTCCCCGTCGGAATTTCCGGTAAGTAGAATTCATTTTTTTGTATTGTTGGGGTTTTCGTGTCTTTTTCCGTCGTTGTTATCGCCGCCTCCGTCCCCGTCGTCATCGCCGCCCCCGCCGCCGCCGCGCGATCTAGGGCGCCACCGCCGGTGGCGCGCGCCGCGCGGCCCTATGCCGCGCGGGGTGCCACCCACGGACGGCGCGCACGGCGGGCCGCGGGCGGCTGCGTCCGCGCGGGAAGGCACCGCGCGGGCGCCACCCGCGGGCGCGCGCCGCACGGCCTCGGGCCGCGCGGGGCGCCCGCGGGCGGGCGGACGCCGCGCGGGCGCCACCCGCGGGCGCGTGCCGCGCGGCCTCGTGCCGCGCGGGGCGCCCGCGCGGCGCGGGCACCCGCGGGCGCGCGCCGCGCGCCTCGTGCCGCGCGGGGTGCCCGCGGGCGGCGGCGTCCGCGCGGGCAAATGCCGCGAGCGACGGCGTCCGCGTGGGTGGGTACCACGCGGGGAGCCGTCGTCGTACGCACGCCGTTACGGGGCTTTTGTCACGATGATAAGTTTTGGGTTTCTGTTTATGCGACATGGTGCGTCCGGTTTGATTTATCGTTCTTTTTTGGGGACTTCTTTAGGTCCAGGTGCTGAGCGGGAGAGTGTCAGAGTTCAAGGTGTCCCGATCGTCACGCAACAAGGTGGGTACTTTCGCAATAAGTGTGGTATGTCATTATAACAAGTTTAATAACAAGCCTAATAAAGTAGATGAGATGTATCAACCGTTTAAACCCATCGCATGAGTATTTCCTGTTTCTTCCATTATTAACTGTGGCGACTGAGTGTCGCGGTGATTGTTACACGCCGGTTTCGGCTATCATGTTCTTAGATGCTTACACGCACACCGGCGGTTTGGCCACCGATTGGGTGTACTTTTCCGAAATTGTGGTACGTTGACCCGTGTACCCCACGAAAGTAAAGGTGTCGAGTGGGGACCCCTCGCGCTAGCTATAGGTGCAGCACTAGCACCGTGAAGGGGTTAAAGGCATCACGCAAGCAAAGTAATTGTTCACGAGGGGGGTCTTTAGACCTTCCGACAGGTATCATGTAATTAAATCAAGGGATGTGGTGACTCATGAGGGGAAAAGCGAAAGATTCCGGTGTATTCGGTTTGCTTTAAAATACTTTTATTGCTTTGATCATCTACTTTATTTGTCACTAACTTTCCCACACTGTGACAGGTCCGACTAGGTGTAGTAGCCGGGACGATGGTGAGGCAGCGTCTAGAGGACATTAGCCGTATGAGGCTTTACTACATCGTTCTTGTTTGGGTTATCTCATTTCCTTTCTTGTTTAACTGTTTAGTTTCATTTGCTTGATTGTGGACCACTATGGATGTTGGATTGATAATTAGTTGGTATTGTGGATTTGATATACTGTTATGAGTTTATGTGCGGCATGTTTTACACTAAACAAAAGGGTTTCGAAAATGCTTTCCAAAACCAAGTGTCGTGTGGGCACTATCTTGAAAACCTCTGGATTTATCCTTTCAAAAGACGTAGCCGCCTAAGTGAGACTCGCGGAATTACTTTGGGAAATTAGGTGTCAATTAGACACCGTTCGTAAATCCACAGTCTCATCTTGATGTTGTGAATGAAATCTTAAGTTTATGGATAAATGTAGTTCTCTCCATCAATGTATTCATTGTGACTGTGTGGTTAAAGATTATGGTTGTAAATGCGACGCGGTGCATATACAAAGGAGACTATGTCCGTTTAAAGAGTGAATTTGTATATGTGGCGGGTCTGACGCGCACCGGCATGAGGGGTTGTTAAGAAAAATATATATATATATATGTACGTTTTTCGCTAATCCTTAAACCTCCGGGGCGTGACACCTGAAGAGAACCCACTCATCAGGCAAGGAGAGAGGGTTGCCGTCCGAACAATAGCTGTAAGACAAATTCCTTCTCAGGGAACCAACTCATGGTCATCTACGGAACTGAATCATGAGTTGGACAAAAGATTTCAAAAGTTAAAAAGAAATCTCCAAGGAAAGACAACCTCGTATGACTGGTCACTTTGCATGGAATCAAAGTACTCCCATGATCCTAATGAAAACAATTGCTTGAAGACAAAATCCAAGGTTACATGGGCAGATCGTTTTGGAGACCCCCTTTGCACCTGGTTAAAGATCGTGGACGATCCAGTTTCTGCACGCTCTACCCCAGTGACCAGTAGTAATCTGGGATCCTCCACCCCTCTGAAGGTGGATCTGCATGGGGCGCACTGTTCTACCCGAGGGAGCTCAAATCTGACTGCTTGTGCAACAATTAAAGATAAGATCCCTGGGACACTTTTCTATAAAGAGACCCTCCTCAAGCACCCTTCTCAGCATTTACGAGCTGCGCTCCCACAGAAAAGTCCGATAGCTCGTCGAGCTCACCGATCACCCTCTCAAATTGAATTTATATATAGGTGCTTCAGATGTCTGGGGAAGGATCATCTGGTTTGTGATTGCAGAGATCCAATCAAGTGTGCAGTGTGCTTTCGAACTGGGCATCGTGCACGCCACTGTATCTACCAACGCTCCTCCTGGCAGTTGAAGATGCAAAGGAATAGAGGTTTCAGACCACATTCGGTGAAAGTATTTTTTTCCGCTATCGGAAGATTTTCATTCTAGGCAATCGCAAAGCAGGAATATTGTCCTAGCCGATGTCATTAGACGGGCCAATCTGGGCCACCTTCCTCAGGAAACCATTGCTAGCGATCTAGCCGCGCCCTTTGGAGGGTTTTCTACTAATTTTCTGGTTGCACGATATCAAGAGAGAGACTATGTTACTCTTCTTCCAGAATGGGTTCGCCCCGAAGCTCTCATCAACAATGCGCTCACCCGATTAGCGCAGTGCTACCTGAGGTGTTTTCCGTGGGATCCCCTCAGGAACGCTGGTCAATCAATGGTATCATACAAGGCTTGGATCAGGTTATGTAACCTCCCTTTTGAATGCTGGTCGGCTAGCAGGGTGAGCGCCATCGCCTGTGGGTTTGGACGATTCTTAAAGGCTGATGCTAACAGTATCAACATGCTGGACCTAATGGGGTTCAAAAGCTTAATCGCGATGGATTATCTCGCCGACATTCCTGAGCATCTTTCAATCTCGATGGGGGATTTCACGGTCTTGATCCCAGTCTGGATTGAGAGCACTACACCCTTCGGAGGAGAGGATCGAGGTATCCTATTTTTTGGGGGCGATCCTAACGAAGGTGGTGATCAGACGGACCCTTTTTTCAGTTTCGATGAAGTGGGCAGTGACAGTGATTCTAGGGAGGGTAACAAATCTGGGCAAAATGAATCTTGGAATTCTTCCGAAATCAGAATTCTTCCGAAATCAGAGATAGACGACAAGTTTCGATTCCGAAAGGCCAGGGGAGCAATCATGGCACACCGGGTTCTGGCGAGGATCCGGCATACTCCTCGTTGACCAAAAGGCAAAAGAATGTGGTTTTGGGTCATCTGGATTTTCCATGTCTGTTGCGAGAATCTGATCTTCGTATGAACAAATCAGTGAAGGAGTCTACTCCTCGGGCGGTGAAGAGTCCTGGGGGCGGTAAGAAGCATGATATAGGCAAATTTTCGAAGGAGGGGGATGTGGTAGGTGTCTCGAGGAACGACAAATCAAAAATTTACAAGGATGATCAAAAGGAAAAATTGCTGGTTATTAGAGCCTCGGAGCAACAAATCTTGTTACTGGTTGGCCCCCTGGATGCACGCATTCCAAGACCGCTACAAGTCCTCGTTGACGATTGGGATTTTCTATCGCTCGCAGGGTTTAGCCAAGTAGGTATAGGTTCAAAGGCTCGATTTTTTATATGCTTTGATAGAGATGCCCGAATTCGTGACACCTTAAATCCGGTTTGGACTTCTTCTACGGTTGGTACATGTCGGGCCGAATCCAGGGCCTTGCTTGAGGCGGGCCCAATCCAGTTCTCTTGGGGATCAAAGTCCACTGTGGTGGCCCTTCTCTCGGTCAAGCCCAGTTTGGTGTGTCCCTCTATTGGGCTGTCGTTTCAGACCTTGTTTAGGCTGCAATTCGCACTGGGGGAGGAGCCCATTCTGCTGCCGATAGCTACTCTATCTATTCTTCCACCATCTTTGCCGGGCCTGGAAGGTGGGAACTGCCATTCTTCAGTCGTGCTTGAGGGGACAGGTCCTACTTCGTGGGGCCTTGCTTGCGAGGACAGTCCCCTCAAGTTCGGGTTGGCAAGGTCGCGTTCAAGGATGATGCTCTCACTCGAAGGTACAGATGGTGGCGACCCTATTTCGTCGATGCAGGTAGGCGCAATCACCCAGTCGGGGGCCTTGGCAATACCAAGAAAAAGTCCGTGTTTAGCGAAGCGCACGGAGGTGCACTCGTTGGATTTGGCAATAGCCTGTAAAGCTGCACTTAGGGATGGTTCGGTTCTGGCGCCTGTGGGTTTAGGCTACAACGGCGCTCGTGAGAGAAGTGCAATTGGACAATGTCATGATATCGACATCTCAGCTCACCAGAAGATCAAGAGCAAAAGCGCAAAATGTGGGATCAAGATGAACGATGACGATGTGCGCAGCTTCCTGGACTTCCTACGGACCTCCGCGTAGGTAGTTTAGTGGACAAGGGTCTGTGGCTTTGCTTTGGTTGTTTTTTCTCTTTCTATGTTGCAAGTATGTAGCTGGAATGTCAGAGATCTTAATGACCATGTGAAAAGAGGATTGGTTAAGTCGGTAGTGTCTAGACTTAAGCAGTCGGTATTATGTTTCTAAAAAATGAAAGTAAGTGAGTGCTCTCGCTCTTTCATTAGCTTGTTCATTGGCTCTTTTTTCAATAAATGCCACTTCATTAAAGCGGTAGGTGCCTTGGGAGGAATCATCACTTGTTGGAACTCCAGAAATTTTGTGTGCACAGAAGTTTTAGTTTGGAACTTCTCTTTTACACTCCGTCTGAAACACTACTCCAGTGGCATTCTTTTCCATCTAACGAATGTGTATGGGCCATCTTCGTGGGATGGAAAGGAGGAATTCTGCAGGGGCTTGGCGGCACTCAAAGGGGAATGCAAAGGACCATGGGTAATGTGCAGTGATTTCAATTTTACTCGCAATCAAAATGAGAGAAGGGGACGGTGTTGGAGTAGAAAACTAATGCTCATGTTCTCCAATCTGATTAATGAGTTGGATCTAGTGGATCTCCCAATGGGTAACCAACAATTCACGTGGTCGAACATGCAAAGTAATCCCACGTTGACAAAGCTAGACCGATTCTTAATTTCCACGGAATGAGACCACATGTTCCCACTCTCTAATGTCTCGTCTTTGCCTAGAATAACCTCAGATCACTCACCCCTCTTACTAGTGATGCATAGGAAAACACTTTTCAGAACGTTCAGATTTGAGAAGGTCTGGCTCACGAGATAAGACTTTAACAAGCTGGTGCCTGTTTGGTGGAACGAAACTGAGTGTAGAAGCTCTAGTGTACTCACTGTCGCAGCTAAATTACGCCACTGTCGCAAGAGGATTAAAGAATAGTGCGGGTTAAACTTTTAAAACATTTTGAACGCTAAGAAGGCTTTATCCGAGGACTTACAAAAGCTGGACTTACTTCAGGAAGGCCAAAATCTGACCAACACGCAGCAAGAGCTTCGGAAGCAACTTAAGGCACAGCTGAAGAGTATAATAGGAGACGAGGAGATTATGTGAAAAACTAGAGCCAAGCAACATTGGTTAAAAGAGGGGGACGGTAACACTAAATTCTTCCACGCAATAGCAAATGGGAAGAAGAGAATTAACTACATTGAGGTAATTGAAGATGAAGGTAGAAGATTGATTAGGGAGATGGATAAGAGTGAGTACTTTTATAACAAGTTCAAGGAGAGATTTGCCCTGGAAAGTCGCACACCCCCGACATTAGGAGACTGGAACGACATCTTCAGTGATAGAACCTTCTTAAGCTCGGATAATCTTACGGCTCCTTTTTCAGTAGACGAGACAAAAAAGGTCGCTTTCTAGTTGGTCGGCGATAAAGCCCCGGGTCCCAATGGCTTTAGCTTAGTGTTCTTTCAGAAATTCTAGGAGGCGATTAAAGTCGATCTATTTAATATATTTGGCGACCTGTTCGAAGGCATTTTGAATAGCGGCCCTATAGATTACTCTCACATCTGTCTTATTCCCAAGAAAGAAGGAGCTAAAACTACCAATGACATTAGGCCGATTTGTCTTATCAATAGCATTCAAAAGATTATTTTCAAGGCCCTCGCAAACAGACTAGAAAGAGAAATGCATAAGATTATCTCCCCTTCGCAGACGACCTTCTTAAAAGGCAGGCTAATCCTGTATTCTTTTGTCACTGCAAATAAGATCATTAGTTGGTGTTCGAAAGTGCAAATAGAATGTGTGGACAGAATGTGTGGGAATTAAAGCCGATTTTGAAAAGGCTTTTGACAGAGTAAACTAGGGCTTCCTTAGAAGCATTCTAAAATGGCTCAGGGCCAAACCAGAAATGGATTGGCTGGATAGACCAGTGTATCGCAAATGCCACGGTCGCAATTTTGATCAACGGGGTTCCCTCAAAATGGATTAAACTACAGAGGGGTCTTCGGCAAGATGATCCGCTGTCCCCTTTCCTCTACCTGTTGGTGGCATAAGGAATGGCAAGGTTGATGGAAAGAGCTGTTGGAAACAATCCGTTGAGAGGGGTAGGCCCTACAGAAGAGGTGAAAATTGTGATTATTTAGTATGCGGACGACACGATCTTTTTTTGTGAGGCTAAAAAAAGGCAAGTGTGAAACCTAAGATTTGTGTGGCAATTATTTGAGTGGGCTTCAGGTCTCAAGATAAATAGGAATAAGTCTGAGTTATTTTATCTTGGTAGTAGAGAGCAAAAGGAAGAGAAACTCGCAGAGATCATCAAGTGTAACATCGGCTCGTTCCTAATCAGGTGTATTGGGTTTCCGCTGATGAAAGAACGCATTCGAAAGGAGGATTGGTGGAGCATCATAAGAAAAATTGAGAAAATGATCGAAGGTTGGTAGGCCAAACTCCTCTTGCAGGGTGGGAGACTTATCTTAGTCAACTCGGTACTTGCCTCTCTCTATTTCTTCTCCGTCTTTAAAGCACCTAAATGGGTAGTACGTCGTATCGAAGCACTTCGGAGGGCTTTCTTCCGGAAATGAGGAACTATCATCAAAGGGGGCCACTGGTTGGTTAGTTGGAAGGTGGTTTGCAGAGTAAAGAATGAAGGAGGTTTAGGGGTCAAGGATCTTGATAATCTGAACTTAGCGCTACTGGTCAAATGGTGGTGGAGGTTTTTCGGTCCCACACCCAATTTATGGGGCCCTCTTATCGAGGGAATTTATTATACCCGCATAACTCCTCTTAATGAAATGGCTTTATTCAGACCTTACTCCCAGTGGTGGCGAAGTGTCTTAGGGACCAAGAATCTATTTAAGTGTAGTACTACTCACTCGGTGGTAAATGGGGAAAGGATGAGTTTTTGGTCGGATATTTGGCTAGGGGGCTCCTCACTCCTAACTCAATTCCCCCATATTTTTAGTGTGGTACGCAACAAAAACTGCCGGATAAAAGATTGCTTTGGAAATTATGGGTGGAGATGGAGGAAAATCCTTTCGGGTTTTACTCCTAGCTCATCGCTCAAAGAAGAAATGATTTGGAATTTAAAAGAAACACTTGCAGGGACGCAACTGACTGACTGTAGGGACGGTATCAGCTGGCGATGGACAAATTCGAAAGTGTTCTCGGTCAAATCAATGTACCTTTTTCTGCAAGACAATGGTAAATCAGACATGCGTTTCGTACAATTGTGGAAAATCAAAATTTTTTTGAAAGTCGAAATTTTCGTATGGCTAATTCTGAAACGAATGGTACAAATGGCTGACAATCTGCTGAGAAGAGGCCGGAACGGGCCTGGTAACTGTGTCCTTTGTTTAGGGGCATTAGAGATAGTGGATCACCTCTTTGTAGGTTGTGATATTTCGAGACTATTGTTGGAGGGTTTGCTCACGAATAAGGTTGGCATTCGTAATTGCACAACGGTAGATACGTTGTGGGAAGCGAGTGAACGCAAAATAAGGGCGCTTGGGAGAAAGGAACTAGTTACCATCGCTTCCACGTGGTGGACCTTATGGCTCGAACGTAATTGTAGATGCTTCGATAACAAGAAACGTTGTCTAGGGAATCTGCTAGAAAATATTCGCGCACTACGACTGAATTGGACCTCTTTCTGCGTGTAATGGTTTTTTTTTTTCACTTTTCGCTTTGCACACCGAGACTTAGTTGTCTTGACTTTGTAGCCGAGTTCATTTCTCTATGAATGAAGCGACAGTACACTGTCTTTTCCTAAAAAAGAAAAAGAAGAATTGAATGAGTACATCGAGCATCATTAGGCTTGATCATATGGGTTTGGCATGGGCATCGCCATTAGATCCAACAAATTGAAGATCGTTGGCTATTTTTTTAAATGGTGTGGTGCGACTGACTTGGTGGCTCTCACGAATATGACTGGATTCTGAATAAAGAGTTATGATAATGTGACATGAGTGCGATGCACACGAAATTAAGAACTGACCCTGATGATTAGGTAAAGGAGACGCAAGTTAATTGCATGAGCACAAATAAGTGGGTCGATTTTTACTTATAAAGAGTTTGTAGGGTATGCAACGCAAGGATAAATTGCACGTACGATCCTCAAATTATAAGATGGGTAACACTTTTATCCGCGGCGCTATTAGAGTGAATAATGTTTTAAACCTGAAGTTTGAAAAGTAGATGATCAGGTTCAAGGAATTAGGTTGTTGGGGATGTAAAAGCATGTGGCTACTCTGAATCACATGCGCAAAGTTTTACTTGGAAAAAAAAACCAAGAAATGTTGATATGACCTACCAGAGTCAAAGCTACACACAAAAAAAAAAAAAAAAAAAAAAAAAAGGGTTTCAACTTCCAACACAAAAATCATATTCTTCAGCTTATTTGGATCCTGGGATGAAGTTAAAGCTCTCTGCAGATAAAATTTCCATATGAAGAAAGGCAACTTTATGAATGAAAAGAGAATGGCTTCTGGTCAAATTCCCTGTTAATAAGAATTATGATCTACAAGATAGACCATACAATAACTATTGCCTAAGGAAATAGTACATTTTATTTTCCAAACTGCATTATAAAGGAACTGGAACCAATCAGCCAATATGAATTATTTTTCAGCAGATTGAAATGATAAAAGAGAAAGCTGACCAAACTATTCTGAGGCAGGTAATGAAAGCCAGAGAAGCCCCGGTGTTTCAACATGCTCAAGAGAAAAACACTTTTGCAGAAAGTGTTTTTTTCTTTTTCTTTCTTATTTTTGGAGGGAAATATAGCATATTTCCCGCTTCATCTCGTAAGTTTAATGAACTTAGCAACAAAAGTAGAGCAACGATGCCAACGCCTTAGACGAGAACAAAGCAACCAAGTAATAAGAGAATAAAAAAAGAGAAAGAAGACGGGGAAGAAACACTACCCACTCTCAGACAACCCACTCTCAGTTATGGTACAAGACTTACGATTTAATTTGCTTAAGATCCTTCGTTTCTTTTCTCAAAAAAAGATCCTTCGTTTCAAATATTGAAATCAGGATTTTAAAAGATTATGTAATCCGTTCAGGACCTGCGGAACCGACTTTTTATTATGTTGGAAGATGGTATATATTGTTCCTCTCACGCCAGATGACCCACCAAGATTCTGCTAGTTTAATTGATTCCAGGTTCCTCCTATGGCCAACCCTATCTCTTTGGTTGCCTCCCACAAGTCGCACACTAGCCTCGTCCTTTGGGTTCGCTTCTCCTCGGGCATTATTCTAACGAGTATGAACTTGTTGTATCCGCAATCAACGAATATGTGGTCAACCGTCTCCGATTCTTTGTGACATAATGCGCAAGATTGTTCACCCACCCAACCCCTCTTCACCAGATTATCTGCCGTCAGAACTCTCTTCCGTAGGATCAACCATGTAAATATCTTCACCTTCGTCGGAATTTTTAGTTTCTAGATTTGGATAGTATTGGAGTTCTTCCGCAAACCGCCGTCTAGGAGTATGGCATAAAGTGATCGCACCGTGAAAGTTTGGGAGCTAGTCCATCTCTACCTTATAGCATCTTGGACGTTAGTCATAGATAAGTTTGAGATGTGGTTTTCGGAATGGTACGCTCGTGAGTTCTCTAGCGAAAGTGTTTGATTTCTTATGAGTATATGGAAGTGGAAGAGTATACTTCTGAGAACTTGAATTCAGACTCTTTCGAACGGAAGCCAAGTTCTCGGAAGTTCATTGTTTCTCATTGTTTCGAAACTTTCAACACTCGAGCTTTCAGTTTGCTCGAACCGAACAGACAAAAGTAGTCACATAAACTTGCAGTGGGCTTCTAGTTACATCTTATATCCGACCAAATGCCCGAGTGGAAATGTATATATGATTCTGACCAAAACACACAAGTTTTTTAGATGCCACAACACCCGAGCAATTTGCAGGAAATACATGAGAGGAAGACCCACTGGAACCATTTTCTACATGACTTACATAAGGTATTAGACATACCAGGGCAGCGACAAGCTGATAACATTAAGGCAAGAGGCTGATCTTGTGAAGATAGGGAACCAAGAAGTACATTATACTTCTAGTCAGAGCTACAGCAGCCGATTTTTTTTTTCCCCTGTTGATGTAATGATCAACCAGCAAATAGCCAGAATCCATAGACCCATAAAATGAGCAGATTCTGTTATTGAACCTTGGTAAGTTGTTTGATGCAAATTGTTTGGACAGTTCACTTCATTCAACTTAGTTTCTACTCAAAAGATTATGAGGAAAAGCCGGAGGCATGCTCTCGATTCCAACTTGCTTCTTAAAAGCGGTTCAACCATACTTTCGCAGTCGTGTTCGCGTATATTGCTGAACCATGATCAATTTGGTCCTTGTGTATGAAAGATGATAAATATTCAAGGATACAAACATACATGTGTATTCAACTGTTCTGCAGTATTAGCGAGATGACAAGTTCCGAAAGTCGCTTATCGTCAAATTCCTGCAACAGGACATGCTCCCGGACTATCCAGTGTTACAGCAAATGCTCGATTCTAAGAAGAACCTATACACATTTACAGAAAAATTGTCATTGCTCCAAGTCCAAATCAAACTTCATGGGCAGTTTTATGATAATCCGATCCGGAAAGTTGTTTTACTTGGTGATCTTGCTTCTCGCCTTAATTGGATATCTCTATCCATTTGCATATATGTTCAGCAAGTGTTGAAGAGCATTGATAAGTGAAGCCAAGTTTGGTTTCGCATCCAACAGCATTAGATAGAAGAGCGAAAGAACTTCTTTTGGCTTTCCATTACGAATATAGAAAGCCACCATAGAATTCCACAAGATTAAAATCTCGGCTAGAGCTCCAAAATGTATTTAGTGCAGCAGATTCATCTCCGCAGTCCACGTACATTTCACTATGTGCAGTACACAACGCTGAGTCGACATCGAGTATACGTCTTACTATGTTGGCATGAATCAATTTGCCACAACTGCCCCGACGAGAGACCATTACATGCGGATTAAGCGTGGTTCGATTTTGCAACATCTGTTGAAATCATAGCATTCCAAGATGCAAAATGCTTGGGCAGCATTTACTCAAGAATAGAAAATGATGGTCTTGAATAACCACACTTCCCATGCATGTCAATTGATGCATTTTCCACAAACTCATCCGATGCAAACCTGTTCTTAATTGCAACTTGGTGAACTTGCTTCACAAATTTTAAATTTTCAGCGACTGCACGACTGTAAAACGGCGGGCGAGCAGCGTCGTCACATAAACGGAAGCAACATGTTCCTCTTGTAATCGGCATCGAATCAAAGACATTGTGGGCATATTCAAATTGGCCGAGAGGAGACTCACTCACCTCCAACCCGTCCTCGTCTTTCATTCTATAAAACAACAAAACAGCATCCTCATACTCTTAATTCCCCACAAAACCTCGAAAACATGGCATTGCAAAACACCAGATCTCTATTAGACATTTCAACAAACACCCTGCGGGCATCAATAGGCCACATTTGATGTGGAAATCGTCGGGAATGAGGTGGGTCTAACTGTAAGAAGGAAAATGGCTAAAGATTCAAAATTTGTGTATGTTTTGAGGATGGAGTCTACTCGATCATCATCGGTGCCGATCATAATTTTAAAAACTTGAGTTATTAGAAAGAGAGCAATCAATTTACGTAAGCGTATAGAATCAGAGCCCACGGCTCTCAATTATGACTCGGTCATATCCAATTTCTGTCACTTAGATGGAATGCCGGCCTATCCGCCAATCCCCTCCTCTCTAGCACCTGCACAAATTGCAGCTTACGAGAATATTCTCGTGACATAATTTGATACCACTTGTTGGTCAGTTAACGCTAATCATAATTCAAAAAATTCAAACAGCTAGAAATGCTACGGCTAATTTATAAATTGAACTGATACAGCGTTTACGAATCTAAATTATAATTCGACTCAATCGGCCTACACTTCCCATTAAAATTTGTTGTATAAGAATTAGAAAAGTATCTAAAAATTTCAGATTGATATTTTACTAAAATATTAGAAATAAATTGGAGGAACATAAGGAAATAATATTTACACATCCAAACAATCATAAATCATCTTAAATTAAGCATAAAAAAGAAA
>CM055075.1:25591952-25614452 GCA_029204045.2 Tillandsia leiboldiana | reverse complement strand
GCAATTCATAGCTGTCCAGCCGATAGCGAAACCACCACCGCATACAACAGAAGCATGTTTTCTAATCACGCTAATCTTAGCAAAGATAGAATCGCGCTTGCTGGTTACATTAGATATACAAAAAGTAGACTCTCTTGGCCCGAACTGTTAACAGTAGCTAACAGAAAGCACCGGAAAATGGAAACTCACCTTCGTCTTTCAGATAGGCCGCAAGTGAAATTATGCAAGCGAAATTACAGATCATTCAGCCTTGCCATTTTCCTGTGATGCGACGTAGTTGCGGATGACATCCATGGCCAACTGGTGAGCAGTCTTGTTCTCGAGCCGCGCAAGCTCGGCCATGGCTTCGTAAGTTTGCCGATCCGTGAAGAGCTTGAGATTGAATCGCGATCCTGATTCCAAAGGACCTTCCCACTTGTCCACCATCTCTTGCAGCTTATCAAAGCCCTAAATCAAGCAGGGAAAGGAGAAGGAAACCGGTAAGTATTAGTACTAGTACCAACTCAATCACCGCGATGTAAAGAAATATTTAACTAATCCTAGCATAAGGATGTGCCTGTTATCTTTTTGAATGTGGTTGAGATTTTGCAGGAACAGAACTGGAGCCTGTAAGTCAATCTATACATAAAATTGAGTTATTTTTTGAATATTAATCTTGTATGTGACATTCGAAAACATAATTTGATCTTCTCTTTTGCAAAAGAATGATATCCTACAGGTTTTTCACTTAATAGCCCGCCGGGCCTGTACATGATGTATTACTTCTATCTTTACCAGTTTAGAGAAGCCGCAAAACAGCAGATTCGATAAACCTCAAACTGAATATCAGAAAATTTTGTACTTACCATACGAGTAGTGAAGCTGCCGAATGATTCACCCTGCTGGCGTTTTCTTTTCCAATGGTAGAATAGGGGTTCCAGAACCTTCTCTAGGTCTTGGACTTTGACCTTATTCATAAAGCACTTGGCAAGTGCAGTTTGGTTTGGCGCTCCCCCGACCCAGATCTATAAGAAAAACGAGCAGATTTAGATGTTTCAAAAGGCCAGAAAATATTTAGGGCAGTATAGTGCGGCTCTTGAAACTTGCTAAAAATTTAATTTCTAAATAACATCATTGCACGTGTGACATACAAGGAAGAAAGTTAAAAAGAAATCCTTCAAACTTGCATCGCACATTTGTCGTGCTGCAACTTTTATTTCTTTTTTAGAGTAGGAAAATATAAAACTAATAAGGGAATGGTCGGAGTTTAGTGTTGTTGTTGGAGCTGAAATTTAAGTGAAGCAAAATGTGAGGCCTGCAAAAGGTGGAGTAGGGACATTTGCCTGTCACAACCCCCAGCTCATAATATAACAAGAGAGAGCAAAGGCCAGCCTCAGCCTGACACTCATTCATCCTCTGTTAAGAGTGCAGGGACTACAACAAATTACAGATATGAAACTATCTAACTGCCAATTAGAAAACTGCATTGACAGAGATCTGAGTTACAAGAATCCTTTTGCTCATGAAGAGTGAGTGTAGAAGAAAAAAAAATTAAAAACACCGTTCTCTGGTAGCTTAAGTTTTTTGAGAAAAACGATTGTTTCATATAATTTAACAGTGAGCAATGTATTTTATGTGATGGCAAGAAAATCCACGAGAAAAATAGCACCTAGTTTACACCACTGTGATGGTTGCCATAATACCCAGTCCACACAAAAGAACCTATATCCCAATATGTTCATCTATATTGCTAAATGCAGAAATGGACTAACATTCAAGAATAGATAATGTATTCTAGCTAAAATCCCCCTTTTAAATACCTGGTAACTATTGGGGCCATCCCCCACCATTCCTAGTTCAGCCATGTATGGTCTGGCACAACCATTGGGGCAGCCTGTCACCCTTATCACAACCGCTTCGTTGTATTTGAGACCCACCTGAGGAATAATCACATTCATACACACAAATCTGTCAACCTCACCATTGAAGCATTGCACAACTTCAGAATAGAGAAAAGAATAATTAAGCTGATTACCTTATCAAAAACAGCTCGAACTCTCTTCAGAATATCGGGTATCCCTCTTTCTGCTTCTGTTATCGCTAGTGGGCAGAGTGGAAAAGCAGGACAAGCCATAGCAGTGATATTAAGAGGATCAACGTATCTAGGTTGCTGCGAGTATGCAAAGGCATTGAATGCATCGAATCATATACAACGCAATTATATTCCTGGTTAATACTCTAATATGTATTTCCTAAGACTACCAAAAGATTAAGGCGAATATTCATGCACATCAGATGAAAGTAAAAGCTCCAAACACAATGGACCTAGATCTATGACATTAAACTTCACTAGTAAACAAAAAGATAAATGAAATTTCTGAAGTTGCACGTAGTTTTACCAGCAAACCAGCCTGAGCAAGAGCTGTAGTTATGGGCCGTTTCCATGAGCGGCGGATGTCACGCAAGATTAGATTCTGATTAGGGGTAATGCACACATTCAGATTATACTTCTCAATAATCTCTCTTAAAGTTTTCTTCATTTTCCCTCCAATCCGACCATTATCAACATGCAACCCACAGAACATTAAGCCATCACCCTGTAATGGCATAAATAAAAAAAAGCAAATAAATGAATAATGCTGGGCTCTCCAAAGACATTCAGATATGGTGTTACTATGACAACATCTTGAAAATTGCTAATAACTATCAAGCTACAGAAAGCAATAGGACAATAACACAAAAAAGAAATTTAGTCCAATTAAACCTGCTCATGCCATCCGAGGTAACTCTTGAATTCCCACTCTGGTAGCTCTCTAAAGGGCTCAAACTTCTTTCCATAATACTGCTCCACAACAGTGCGGAATTTTTCAATCCCCCATTGACTGATCAAGTACTTCATTCGGCTATACCTTCGTTCATCCCTCCTTCCATTTTCTCTTTGTGTAACAACAATTGCCTTTATTGCATACAGTATATCTTCTTTCGGAACATAACCCAGAGGTTCACCCAAACGCGGAAAAGTAGCCTCCACCCTATGCGTTCTTCCCATGCCACCTCCGACCTACAATTGCACAATTTTTAAAAGAAGCTAATTGATTATAATAGATGAACACTGAGAACAAAGGGCTTTTACACATATATATCTGCAATAAAATCTGAATATTCCTGTGTACCCCTTGGAAATGCAGTTTCTTACAAAAACATCCTTATTTTACACTGGGCAGTCATCCAACTCATTCAAAAAGTTCTATTAAAGAGGGGAATTATGTAAGTACGAGGGCAAAAATGTCAGAAACAGCTGTAAAGGGCACATATGAAAATTCGTATATTACAAGGATACATGTAAATAGACACTTTGTAGGGGTATAAATGTAAACATCTGTGAAAAAATAAAGGGGTATTCAGTAAAGTATCTTACATAGATGTTGAAGCCTTGAGGTTCTCCATCAGCATCTGAAACAACAACAACACCAATATCATTTGTTAGGATGTCCACTGAGTTGTCAGTAGGAACAGTCACTGCAATCTTGAACTTGCGAGGCAAAAATTGGGTTCCATAAATGGGCTCAGGAGAATCTGGAAAGTTCGTGCCATGAGAGTTATCATTCCGAGCTTTGGTTACTTCAGGAGGCTCCGCTGACATAAATTTCTCCCCATCTACCCACAGATCATAATATGCACCAGACTGCGGGGTCAAAAGTGCCGCGATATTTTCGGCAGTCTCCTGAGCAAAAACATACTCCTTTTTTGTGTACGGTGCAGCAGGAGCCAGCACGTTTCTATTAAGGTCTCCGCATGCACCAAGAGTCGAGCCCATGTTTCTAATGATAGCGCTCATCACAGTCTTGAGGTTTTTCTTTAGGATGCCATGAAGTTGAAATGTCTGTCTAGTGGTCAAACGAAGGGTTCCGATACCAAACTCATCTGCAAGATCATCCATAGCTAGGTAGAGCCTATTCGGGACTTTCCCACATGGGTTCTTTGTTCGGAGCATGAATTGGTAAGATTTTACTCCACGTTCATCTCTGTTAGTCTGTTGATAACTCCCGTGGAACTTGATAAGTTGTGTGGCAGCCTCATTTATGTTCGCAGCCTCAGTGAGCAACTCCTCATTTAAAGGAAACCTAAGATAGTTGCTTTGCTCCTTAAATATTTCAACCTTGCTTCGTTTAGTTTCTGAAGTGTCTGGCTTTACAGGCTGCAGTTATAAGCAGGATAATGAGTTACCTACTCTACAATCAGAACAACTTTAATACACAAGCATACATCAAATTCGTGTACTATCTTACAACTGGAATTGAAACAAAATTATAATGGAGTAGTAAACTGGTCGCACAACTTAGAAATGAACTTTAAAGATGGAGATAAAACGTAAGTCATAGAGTTTTTTTTTTTCTTCCTCCTCAGAAATATGGAGATTGCGAAGGGTACCGTCAAATGCAGCACACAATATTTATAACTCTCTCATAGCATCAGTTTTGAGCTCTTCAACAACAACTATAATCGAATAGAACAATTTGAGGCACAACTAGAAAAATTCCCTTTCCCAGAGGGAATGTGAAACTATCATCATATGCAACTTTAAAAAAAAGAAATTTAATGCAAAACTAGCAATGGACCCACACTTCGCAGGTTCCTAGGCACATAAAACAATCATACTACGATGTCTTATATGTATGGTTTTTGCTAAAAAATCAATAGTTGTTTAGTTTGAATAAATATGTTTAACTAAAAACTCAAAACTCTAAAAACATTCCCTCTTAGATTGATTACTTTATAGTTAAGACCATTGTATATGGAACTTCATATTATGGAATGAATGAGTACATGGCTTATCAAGCTGTTAATTCATAGCGCAAGCTCGGCTGCTCGGCTTGGCTTAAAATTAGCCTCGATGTGGCTCGTCCTGAATGAATTTCCATTCAAGCTTGATTAGTGCTTTAGGCTCAAAAGTAACTTACAACCAAGCTTGAAAAGCAGTGGACTCCATTTGGTTCGGTTCGTTTACACCCCTAAAGATTTGCATGCACACAATCGCATACAAGTTTCTACAATTTAAGTTTGTGTGTAGTGACATGCAAAGATATGCGATTTTGCAGTTCGAGGTACATATATACATATCTACAAGCAACAAGCTTTTAAATGCTATAAATCAAACATAAATTCAAAAACTTGATACATCGGTATAAAGCCAAGGAGGTAGAATTTTCTTATATTATTACTCATGGAAGAACCATTGCGGAGTAAGCAGCGTTATACATAAGCAAGCAATAAAAAGTTTACTTACTCAAACAAAATCTGATCTTAGATATGCATGCGTTATCAACACCAAATGGAATACTAAAATAGAGAAAATTCCAGGATCATCTAACAAAAAACTCAACGAAGTTCAAACATCAGCATACACCTTCGATCATACTCGACTATTCAGCGACCGATTTGAACTAATCTACCAAAATATGATCAAAATTCGCAAATTCCCCCACAGAAACCAGTGAGAAGGGGTCGAAACAAGGAGATCTCACCGTGGAAACGGCGCTTATGATGGAGGAAGAGGACGAGCTCGAGGAGGGCGAGAGGGGCGAAAGGCGAGGCGATCTCGTTGAAATAGGGATCGATCCACGGTGCCTGAGCCCCTGGAACACAGGGACGAGCTCTTTCCGGTCCTTCCCCGCGCCGATCGCCGCCGCCGCCGCCGCCGCCGAGGTCGCCCCCGCCACCGCCGCCATCGCCACGAGAGAGAGAGAGAGAGAGAGAGAGAGAGAGAGAGGTGGAGTGGGAATAAAATAGCGAGGAGCGGAGTAATACTCAGCGTCGGGATTCGACGCCGCCACGAAAACAAGAGGAGGAGGGGAGGGTCAGAGTTTTCTTAGGGCGAAGTCGTGCTTAGTCCCTGTACTATCTCGATATCACAATTTGGCCCCTAAACTTTTATAAATATAGAACTTAGCTGGATTACTTTTAAAAGTACCCTAGTTCAAATTTTTGGGTCCTTGAATGCTTTGATTTCTTGTTTGGTGGTGGTATTGTTATGAATCTACCCGCCCAAAAGTTACAAGTTGGTAATTTAAAAATACACTAGTTCAACTCTGTAAATATATTGTATTTTATATTTGTTAATTATATGCATATTGAACTAAAGCTCTCAAATTTAATTTACTATTATTTTGATTGCAATATTTTTTTTTTATTCTTTACCAATCTAGCCTAATTAGCTAGACATTTTAATTGGCCTTCCAAGTATTTGATATGTTTTTCGACTGAATTTTCTGTTGGAGTAAATCGGACGATATCTTGTTCTGTGGCGTGAGGACAAGTTGGGCAAGTCACATTTGAAATCGCGGGAGGTCGGGCTAAACCCAGTCACGTTCGAAATGGCGGAAGATCATGTTGAGTCGAGTTACAATTAAGACTCTTGGATATTATATCTGTACACTTTAAGTGAATTAGTTGTATATTTCTCACAGCTCGAATTTTTTAGATTGATGATTAGTAGCAATAATCCGACAAATAATATCAAAATCTGAGGTCACATATTCAGTTTTCTCATAATGTGAATTTGTACCGCGCCAACGTGCTTTAAGTAAATTGATTGTATATTTCTAAACGTTCGAGTTTTTGAAATGAATAATTAGAAGATTTGATGATTAAAAGATTTATTTATTTTAATCAATATCTAATTTAAGTTAGAATGATATTTAAATTAATGTAATTAAAACTTGAGAAGATGTTGAAGCGTATTTGAGAATGGCATATAGTTGTGGGGTTCTCCACACACACACACACACACACATATATATATATATATATATATATATATATATATATATATATATATATATATATATATATATATATATATATATATATATATATATATATATATATATATATATATATAGAGAGTTGGGCTGGAATGCTATTGATAGCACCAGCCCAACTTTGTCACCCATTTTATACCCTTTGGATTGCGTTGAGATTTGTAAAAGCTATTTAATGAAAAAAAGAAAAAAGAAAAAGTAAAAAGAAAAAGTAAAAATTAAATAGCTTTCACAAATCTCAACGCAATCCAAAGGGTATAAAATGGGTGGCAAAGTTGGGCTGGTGCTATCAATAGCATTCCAGCCCAACTCTATATATATATATATATATAATAAAAACTAAATTATATTTATTGCCCCGAACAAGTAAATTGAGAGTATTATAAACAAAAAACTAGATTGCTCTGAAGATGAGGGACTAAAATGAAGAATATGTAAAATATTAGTACTGAGGTAAAAAATATATGGACTGAATTGCAATATTAAAATACTACAGGATCTGTCTAATTGTCGTAACATTATTTTGGGAACCGTGCGTGTTGTCCATGCGAATGGATATTAGAAAGTGGAAATGGTTATGATATTCATACCCTCTAATTTTACGTTCGAGTGAACACTCTGTACTTTCTTGTTGTGTACGACTGTAGAAGATCGCAGAGAATGGGAGGTAAAAATATCAGTAATTGTTTTTTTTTTTTTTTTTTCCTAATAACCCGAGTGGATCCGTGCGCCTCGGGTTCATTGAACTTGGACGGGTAGATGCCGAAATGCAAAGAGTGACCAAATTCGACTTGGGTGCGGCTGCATTTACAAAAGTTAAAAAAAATAAGGTTAGTTGATATTTATTGGCTATTTATTTATAGATTAAAATTAGGTTTAATTTTTATCTATGATAATAGACTCAGAAGACTAATAAATTAAGTTGGATGAGCCCAATAAATTGAGTGGGGCTGCGGTTTATAATAAACCTAACGATAAGAGACCCAACAATAGACCCAACGTCCAGATGGGTTGAGTCCGGTCGAGATCCGTGGGCGTTGTGTCTGTACGCTTTAAGTGAATTGATTGCGTATTTCTAACAGGTTGAGGTTTTGGAATTAATGGTTAACGCCAACGATTCTATAATATTTGCTATATGGTATTTACTTGGCCAATTTGCATATAACTTTTATCAACTTTATATATTTATAAAAATAAATTATTTTTTTGATTTTATAAATTTATTTTGAACTATAATAAACTGGTCAAAATATTTTTATTTCTTTTTATTTTTTTTTCTCTCGTTGGTTTTTCTCGTTTCGGTTCATCTCCTTCATTCTTATTATTTTTTTGTCTCTTTCTTCTCTCGTTTTCTCTCTCCTCTTTTCCTTCTCCACCATCTCTATGTCGATGTCGCGTTCCTCTTTCTTATTTCGCTCACACTTTTATTGATGCCGATTCAGATATGATACAGATCGATCGTGTAGGTGAGATTGCGGCGGAAGGTGCGATTGCGGACAGTGATGATGATAAGAGTATTACTGTAGGATTCGATGATGATGGAAAGGAAGAATGCATGAGGGGTAGGCGACTGTTGCAGTAGAAAGCGAGGATTAAGGAAGTGCGATAGTGTAAAAAGATGTAAAGAATGAAAGAAAAAAAAAAGAAAAAAAAAATTTAACATAAATTTTCTTCTTTTGGAATGGCCACGAGTTGTGGCCGCTATAAAAAAAGTTAAAAAGTAAAGAAAAAAATAAAAATAAAAAGAAATTGGACTGTTGGAGATAAAATTGTACTGTTTGAAACTAAGTTGTACTATTTTAAATTATTTGGGACTAAGTTGTATCAGAAAAAATAAAAGTTATATTATTTGAAATTTAAGTTGTGCTTTTTGAGAAGTTGCAACTGAGTTTCAAATAGTTTTAAAAGTGTTTGAGACTTAAATTACTCTATTTGAGAAGTTACACTAGTCAAGACTAAGTTGAAACTTCTTAAACAAAGTAACTTAAGTCTCAAACAATATAAAACTATTTTAGATTGAGCTGTAACTTCTCAAACAATACAACTTAAGTCCAAACGGTGCAATTTTTGTTTTATTTAGTATAACTGAATTTCAAATAGCTTTAAAATGACGCAACTTAACATCAAATAGTGTAACTTTGCTTCAAACAGTACAACTTCTTATTCTTTCTTTTCTTCTTTTTCTTAATTTCTTCTGTACTTTTCGGCCTCTCCTGTAGCGGTTACTATTAATAATATACCCTAAAGCCAATCGGGGACATAGACTTGTGGACATATTTTGTATTTTTTTTTAACTAATAAAGAGCAAATTTTATTCATATTTATTGTTAGTAGTGTAATATATTTACATGAATCATCCATTGAATTTTTGTTGAGAAAATATATTCTAAAATGTTAGAAATATGAGATATATATATTTTCTTGTAAAAAATTTTTAAATGCTCTTAACCATAGGAATATTATAAGAACGATAATATTTTCGAATAGCCCCATGTATACTATACTTCTAAGTTGAAGTGACGAATATTAAGTCACTAGTGTAGAAACACTATAGTAAGCATGTCACGCCCCCGAGGTTCTAAAGGAGCGAAAAACGTACCTATTTTTTTTTCTTAAATAATTACATGAACCTTGCCTCCGGCGCGTATCAGACCCGCCGCATATACAAATTCACTCCCCAAACGGGCGGAGTCTCCTTTGTATATGCACGGCGTCACAATCAATTCCAATGCTTTAACCATTCCAATCATGACATGCAACGAGGAGAGGATATAGTACATCAAACCATCACCGCTATTTTATACAGTCTATAGCATAAACCCATGGGTTTTGAAAATCAGTGCCCACACGACACCCAGTTTTCTAAATCGATTTCGCAAACTCTTTGTGCGGCCATTAACTTGAAAGGATAAATCCACGGGTTTTAAAATCGGTGCCCACACGGCACTTGCTTTGAAAACACCTTTGAAACCGGTTTGTATTTGAAAATAAGCCACAATTACACATCCTATCATTCACCAGTTAGTTACAAGAAAGTCCTCATCCCAACATCCATCAGAAACCACAGTATATGAATCACAGTTAAACTAACCATAGTAATGCAATAACCAAAAGTAAATAAAATAAAGTATCGTTTTACTAGCCCTCTTAGCTAGTGTCCTCTAACTGATGCCTCACCGTCGTCCCGAAATCCACCCCTACTCGAACCTGTCACAGTGTGGGTTGTCAGTGACTGATAAAGTAGAGAACAAGAAAGTAAACGCAATAAATAGAAAGAACACACCGCGTCACCGGGCATTTACTTTTCCCCTCCCCCTTATGTATCGCTAAATCCCTGTTGAAAGTCCCGCTGGGCACCTACCCCAGCTTTCTGAATATTTTGGGCACCAACCCCAATACCGTACTCATCTTCTTGGTGCCTCCAACCCCTCGACTGCCCAAGTAGCAGCCGCCTCCCCTTGAGGGGTCCCCACTAACCTCCCCTTGTGGGGTACATGGGTAAACGACTTACCATCTTTCCGGAAAAATACACCCTCTGCAGTGGCCAAACTGCCGGTGTGCGTGTAAGCAATATGAGTATTTTTAATGCCTTGCGACCTCAGCCGCTATAACCAGAGAAGTACAACGCACCTGCAACCGCAGCCGCTATAACCAGAAAAGTATACCGCACCTGCGACCGCAGCAGCTTGATTGAAATAGTAAAAGGGATTCACATGCTAGGGGGTTAGTCAAATTATAACCGTATCTACTTTATCAAAACGAGTATTCGGAAACGACACCTCACCGATAATAATCAACACCTACCCACCTCGATTATGCGAAACGCGTATTCCGGAGACTGAACCAAGCTCTCTGTTGACGCCCGGACCTAGAAGTAGTCCCCAAAAGAGCCATGGTCAGATCAACAATATAGTAGTGGATAAACCGAGCCCAAACAACTCAACAACACTAAGGACACTTGACCCGGCGGTGGCGCCCGCGCGCATAGAGCGACGCGGCCGCCCCCCGCGGAGTTGCGTGTCGTACGGTCGCGCGGGCACCGGCCCCGCGCGGCATTTATCGTGACCGCGCGGGCCCTAGCTCCGCGCGACGCATGCCGCGGCCGCGCGGGCACCAACCCCGCGCGGTTTCATCCGCTGCCGGGCGGACCTCAGCCCCGCACGGCGCAAACCGCGGCCGCGCGGGTGCCGGCCCCGCGCAGTAATCGCCGTGGCCGCGTGGGCACCAACCCCGCGCGCCGCAACCGCACGGGCGCCCGCCCGCGCGGCATTAGCCGTGGCCACGCGGGCATGGCCCCGCGCGGCACGTGCTGTCACCGTCGCGCGGGCACCCGCCCGTGCGGCACAAACTGCAGACGCGCGGGCAGGGCCCCGCGCGGCATGCACCGCCACCGCCGCCGCCGCACGGGCACCCGCCCGCGCGGCATGTGCTGCAGCCGTGCGGGCAAGGCCCCGCGCGGCATGCGATGCCGCCGCCGCGCGGGCACCCGCCCGCGCGGCATGTGCCGCTGCCGCCGCCGTTGCGCGGGCACCCGCCCGCACGGCACAAGCTGCAGCCGCGCGGGCAAGGCCCCGCGCGGCATGCAACGTCACCGCCGCACGGGCACCCGCCCGCGCGGCATGTGCTGCAGCCGCGCGGGCAAGGCCCCGCGCGGCATGCAACGTCGCCGCCGCGCGGGCACCCTCCCGCGCGGCATGTGCTGCAGCCGCGCGGGCAAGGCCCCGTGCGGCATGCGATGCCGCCGCCGCGCGGGCACCCGCCCGCGCGGCATGTGCCGCTGCCGCCGAGCGGGCATCCGCCCGCGCGGTACAAGCTATAGCCGCACGGGCAAGGACCCGCGCGGCATGCACCGCCGCCGCGCGGCACCCGCCCGCGCGGCACGCGCCGCGGCCGCGCGGGCACCGGCCCCGCGCGGCTTTTGCCGCGGCCGCGCGGGCACCGGCCCCGCGCGGCGTTTACCCTAGCCGCGGCCACGCAGGGAACTTGATCCCGCGCGGTTCTAGTCGCGGCCGCGCGGGCACCGTCCCCGCGTGGCGCGCATTACGGTCGCACGGCGACGCCTTAGGGCTTCGCGGCGCGACACGTTGGGTAGCAAACGGCTACTCCTAAACTCCATGAAAGACCGATACCTAAAAACCGAGCGAAACTATACCAAACTAAAATTAGTTTACCTCTAATCGTAGGAGACGGCTATCCGTTCTCGCTCCCGGTTTTGGCGCGTTCGTCGGGAGGGTTTGGATCCTTTAGCTTTCACCTTCTTCTCCATCGTTCTCTTTCGATTAGGGTTTCGCCTTTCTTCTTGTTTCCTCCGGTTAGGGTTTCGTCTTTCTTTTTCTTTTTCTCTCTCTTTCTTTCGGGAGAAGATAACGAAATATCTTTTCGTACGACAATAACCACTTTGGGTATTTTAAAATTCCCAATTAATTAATTCCTTTATTTAGATTCTTCAGGATAATTCCTTAAAGATAATTCTATCTTTTTTCTCGGAAAGCGTGCCAAATTACTTACGCAAATTGCGATCACTTTCTACCTCTTTCCGGGAGTTCCGTAAGTCGGAATCCGGATCCGATCGCACTGCCATTCTCCGTTTTCCGATCTCTATCGCAGAAAATTACCCGCACTTCCGAATTAACGACTTAAATAAATCCGTTATGTTAATTACATTAAACGGAAACTTTATTAGCAGGAGGTATTAAGTGTTACAAAATCTATGATATTACAAAGCATACATGCGTTTATTAGCGAATAAGTACACTGAACGTGACCATTTTGTTGAACAGTCACATAGTTTCATATTCATTAGTGATTAATTCTTTACTACAGATATGTGAAGTATTCCTCAGACATGAGGCATCATGGTTACTTTACATACAGATTACTATCGTTTGACCGTACTAATTCTTAGACTCTAATCATTAGTTTACATCTGGTACTAATTGGTAATAATTTATACGGGAGATATTTGAGTGCACAATAAGGAATTTGACACTCTCATTATTGAGAAAGAACATCCTATATAGACTATCAGACTCGGTCCGAAAAATTCCAAACTAGGATACGTGGTGTGTGGAAAAAGTTTACAGTTGTATTACCATATTAAGTCGATTTTAGATATTCTATTCATATGATCAAATTACTGGCACTAGGCTTTATTAGGCCTAGTGTTTCTCCTTGGGGTGCTCCCGTATTCTTTGTCAAGAAGAATGATGGCAGCATCCGCCTCTGCATTGACTATCGCGAGATAAACAAGGTCACCATCAAATACAAATACCCTCTTCCGCGGATCGACGACCTTTTCGATCAGCTCCAGGGATTGAAGGTTTACTCAAAAATCGATCTGCAGTCGGAATATCACCAGCTGAGGATCAGGGCAGAGGATATTATGAAGTTCGCTTTCTGAACTCGTTACGGGCATTACGAGTTCACCATGATGTCGTCCGGGCTCACTAATCCTCTAGTGATATTCATGGATATGATGAACGGGATCTTCAAGCCTTTTCTCGATCGGTTTGTCGTCGTCTTCATCGACGATATTTTGATATATTCACGGAGCGACGAGGAGTGTCATGATTATATGCGACAGGTTCTCCAAGTCCTAAGGGAGAACAACCTTTATGGAAAGCTCAAGAAATGTCACTTCTGGCTCCGCGAGGTAGCATTCCTGAGGCCCATTATTACAGAGTCAGGGGTTGCAGTGGATCCGAAGAAAATAGAGTCGATGGTGGACAGGTCACAATCGACGAACATGACTGAGGTTCGCAGCTTCCTTGGTCTTGCTGGCTATTACAGACGATTCATCGAAGGGTTTTCCAAAATCGTTGCCCCGATGAATTGTTTGACCAGGAAAGGGGAGAAATTCACTTGGACTCTAGAGTGTCAGCTCAACTTTAGCGAGCTGAAGTCCCGTCTTGCAGAGGCTTTTATCTTTACCTTACTGACCCCGGGAGGGAACTTCATTATTTATTGCGATGTTTCTCGAGTTGGATTGGGGTGCGGCCTGATGCAGAAAGACAAGATCATCGCCTATGTGTCGCGACAGCCGAAGCCTTACGAGAAGAACTATCACACACACGACTTGGAGCTCGCGGCAGTGGTGTTCACCCTTAAGCTGTGAAGGCATTATCTCTATGGCATCCACTGTGAGGTTTTCACAGATCATCAGAATCTTAAGTATCTTTTCACCCAGAAAGAATTGAACTTGAGGCAACAACAATGGTTCGAGCTCCTTAAGGACTATGACCTGACCATTCGGTATCACCCTAGTCGAGCGAACGTAGTGGTTGACGCGTTATGCAGAAAGAACATCTTCGCTGAGCTGATGATGATCACTGAGTAAGATCGTTCAGTGGAGGAGTTCTAGAAGCTTGATTTGGAGGTAGTCCCCACGAGAACGACTGCTCGACTTTTGACCTTGGTGGTGCAGCCTACTTTGACGGATCGCATAAATGAGGGACAACAGTTGGACCTCTACTTCAGAGAATCAGGGAAGACATTGAGTTGGGATAGACACATTGTCACGCCCCGGGGTCGAACTGCGACCCGGGCTCGCCAACAGATCCGCCGTCTGTACGGAAAGTCCCGTACAGACGAAGCGTCTATCCTGCAAAAGAGATCTATAGCTAACAAGTATCAGAGCTGAAAGGAAGCTGAAACACTAAGCGGTGAAAAGTCCAAGTACACCAGTCCACTAGCACCCACAACATAAGTACAAAAGTGGAAACTAAAAGTACAAGAGACACAACACCGACACCACCGACTCGGGTAGGAGCTAGCCAGCCACGCGCAAACCTCGGTCAGAAAGCTCCGAATGAGCCAAACCTGGAACGGTCGCCTCAGGAACACCTGTCATCACAGCGGGTGTGAGATCTACTGCAACAGTCAGATCTCAGTGGGCACCAAAGCTAAAACCCACGGTACACCCACTCAGTCTGCTGGAGACAAAAACACAGATAGATAGATAGATAGATAGATAGATAGATAGATAGATAACTGGAAATGAATCTATCGCTACATGTCTCAATGCAATGCTGGAAGTAAGTTCTCAGTCTCTCTCACGGGAGGCCTGGAAACTACGAACGTCTGCGCCCCCTACAGCCCTTATCAAACAAGAACATGCTGTAGGTTTAGGCGCCCATAGTTTCCGCCCCCGCACTGGGACTGCTAGAACTCTACAAGACACTAGAAGGCCACCTCAATCCCTTCTAGTAACCACCTGGTGACTCGGCCAGGGCATAACTGTCTATCTGGTAACTCAGCCAGTGATATCTGCACATCTGGTAACTCAGCCAGTGATTTATACCCATCTGGTATCTCTGCCAGTGGTATCTACTCATCTGGTAACTCAGCCAGTGATTTATACCCATCTGGTAACTCCGCCAGTGGTATCTACTCATCTGGTAACTCAGCCAGTGATTTATACGCATCTGGTAACTCCGCCAGTGGTATCTACTCATCTGGTAACTCAGCCAGTGATTTATACCCATCTGGTAACTCCGCCAGTGGTATCTACTCATCTGGTAACTCAGCCAGTGATTTATACCCATCTGGTAACTCCGCCAGTGGTATCTACTCATCTGGTAACTCAGCCAGTGATTTATACCCATCTGGTAACTCCGCCAGTGGTATCTACTCATCTGGTAACTCAGCCAGTGATTTATACCCATCTGGTATCTCTGCCAGTGGTATCTACTCATCTGGTAACTCAGCCAGTGATTTATACCCATCTGGTAACTCCGCCAGTGGTATCTACTCATCTGGTAACTCAGCCAGTGATTTATACCCAACTGGTAACTCTGCCAGTACAACTCGTATACTCTAACGATGCGACTAACACTCGTGTCCAAGTCGGAAACGACAACCCTCGACTTGCACGACTGTTCCGCAAATACCTGATAATAAGGATACGATACCTTTGCATTCGGAAGCATAAAGGGCATTCCGTAGTTCATTGGGAGAAACCAACCCACCTGCGATCCACCGCGAAAACCGTGCGCCAAACGGAGGTCCCGATGCGATCCCGCAGCTCCACGCGGCAAAACACGCGCCGCCGGCCACGGGAGAAGCTAACACTATGCCACAACTGCGAGACAAGAAGAGGAACCGGGATCAGCAAACCCGCGGCCGAAAACCGCGCAAACAAAGGCGAAGGAAAACCCTCCGGCGGCGAAGAGCGTCGGGCGTCGCGCGGAATCCCATCGCGCATCCGCCGCGGCGCATCCGCCGCGGCGTACCGCCGAGCCGCAAACAACGCGGCACAGTGCGGCCCATGGCCGTACTGCCCAAAGAAACCAACCCCACGCGGCAAAGGTCAGCCGCGTGGCCAGCAGCGCCGCGCGGCCCCCAAGTCCGCCCGTGCGGCCTGCAGCAGCGCCGCGCGCCTAGCGCGCGGCCTGCAGGGCCGCGGGGCCCAAGGGCCACCCACGCGGCCTGCAGCAGCGCCGCGCGCCTAGCGCGCGGCCTGCAGGGCCGCGGGGGCCAAAAGGCCCGCCCGCGGCACAGGGGCCGCCCGCGCGGCGCCCTGCAGGGCCGCGGGGGCCCAAAGGCCCGCCCGCGGCACAGGGGCCGCCCGCGAGGAGCCCTGCCATGCCGCGCGGGGCCCGCGGCACAGGGGCCGCCAGCGCGGCGCCCTGCCATGCCGCGCGGGGCCCGCGGCACAGGGGCCGCCCGCGCGGCGCCCTTCACTGCCGCGCGGGGCCCGCGGCACAGGGGCCGCCCGCGCGGCGCCCTGCACTGCCGCGCGGGGCCCGCGGCACAGGGGCCGCCCGCGCGGCGCCCTGCCATGCCGCGCGGGGCCCGCGGCACAGGGGCCGCCCGCGCGGCGCCCTGCACTGCCGCGCGGGGCCCGCGGCACAGGGGCCGCCCGCGCGGCGCCCTGCCATGCCGCGCGGGGCCCGCGGCACAGGGGCCGCCCGCGCGGCACCTCTGCAGTGCCGCGCGCCACGCGCGCGGCCTGCAGGGTCGCCCAGCGCAGGGGCCGCCCGCGCGGCACCTCTGCAGTGCCGCGCGCCACGCGCGCGGCCTGCAGGGTCGCCCAGCGCAGGGGCCGCCCGCGCGTGCCAGCCAGGGCGCGCAACCAGCGCGCCCGCTGCCAGCGGCCCGGTGCCCCGCTGCACTGCCACGGCAGCAGGGCGCCTGCCGCGCGCGGCGCCCATGCGCGCCCGCGCAGCGGCCGCTCCCCTTAGCCGCGCGCTGCCCAAAAACAGCGCGCGCGGCTCGCGAGGCACCTCCGCGCCACGGACAACAAGTCCATGGCACCCCAGCAGCAGGAAAAAAGAAAGGGAAAAGAAAAGATACAAAATAAGCCAACCTCCTCGCGGCACGCCGGCCCCCGCACGGCTCCACGCCACGCTCGGAGAAGAAACGCCCAAGAAAAGCTTCCTCCAAAGCCCTCTTCTTCTTCCTCTTCTCCCCTTTCCTCTCAATTTTCTCTTTTCCTTTTCTTTCTTTCTTTCTCTTTTTTCCTTTGCTACAGAGGTGGAGGGGAGGGGGGTTTAATAAAGCAGAAGTTTTAATTAAATTAATTAATTTAATTAACTTAATTCCAAAAACCCAACTCCAACTCACTTTTTGCCCTCGGGCCCTCCGCCGCTGCCCGGAACCTCCCGAGCTCCGCTGTAATCCCAAAGTACACGCGCTCACAGCTTTTTCTCTTCAAAAAGCTCAACCGTTGAGTCGGGGTGCTCAAATCAAATACCGGCTCCAAAATTGCCAGTTCCGACTCACTTTTTGCCTCCGGGTCTTCCGCGTCAGTCCGGAACCTCCCGAACCTCGCTGTAAATCAAAAGTACGCGTGTCCACAGCTTTTTCTCCTTAAAAAGCTCATCCGTTGAGTCGGGGTGCTCAAATCAAATACCGGCTCCAAAATTGCCAGTTCCGACTCACTTTTTGCCTCCGGGTCTTCCGCGTCAGTCCGGAACCTCCCGAACCTCGCTGTAAACTGAAAATACACCTGCTCCAAGTGTTTCCCAAATTTTCTGCAACCCATAGCGGTGTCGGAGCTTCCCGTACCAGTCACCCAACGCGTACAAAGCCCGAAACAAGCAGAGGCTTCCGCGGGGATCCAAATCAACCCGAACTCCTCTGCAAACACAAATGGGACACATCCAAGGCAAACTCCTCCGCACCACACCTTCCTGCAAGGTCGGTGCGTCATCCAAATCCCGGTGTTCTACATTCTCCCCCCCTTAAAAGGGTTTCGTCCTCGAAACTCAACTAAATCCATACATAGGAGGGCAAATCAAAAACAAAAGGGGATAGGAGATCCACAAATTGTCCAAGGCTCTCAAGTGGTCACTCACATTCTTCATGCTGACAACACTGAACCTTCCCCAAAGGTATGATTCGACTGTAAAATTCTTCTGGTTTCACCAACAAGAATCGCATCGGTCGATGAGGATAACGCAGTCCTCGTCCATCACCAAGGAAGGGAAAGCAAAACAAAACTTGCGGGGTTCAAATAGGCCTCATCCAGCCTGATCACTGCTCGAGGATCCTCTCCTCGCAAAACTCATTTCTATAAATAACTCTCAGGCTGGTAGTTTCCCTCGATTCGAGATCTCATAAAACCGAAGTCTAAGCCTCCTTAAGGCAAAACCCCACCGATGCTTCATGGCCACCAAAACTCCTGTTCCACAAAACATAAATCACCTCCCTTGACAGGGGAAAACTTTCAACCTCGAGAACCTTCTCTCGATTCTGGCACTCAATTCCCAGGGTTACACAGCTCGCCTAAACAGGGCATACTGAACAAAATGTCCTCGCTGGGATAAAGCAATCATACATCCTTGCAAAATCTATCCACCGGCGTTACCTCGACCCGACTTCCTGAGTGTCCAAGCACTTAAGGTTTGAGGATTCAAGAATAATTCCATGACCTCACTATCACGGCAATATCCGGATCAATGCTGGTATCTTCCTCAGCTTTGCCTCTCGCAAGTTACACTGGCCTTGCATAGTCCAAGAGCTTCTGATCTCTGACTTTAACATGGGTCCAGGCCCAACCCAAACGGTATCTCACCTCGTTGGGTCCTCCGACACTCATGCGGCTGAATCACAAGGCCTAACCACAAAATTTTCGATGCCCAAGTGCAACTCTCAAAGCTAGGCAACCAACTTCTTCCTCCATAGAAGTTGTAGCACCATCCTCAAGAGCCCCTCAAGCTCCAAGTCGCCTCGGAGATAAGCAAAAACCCACGACGGTATCACCACCAACCCGTCCAGTGAAACAGGAAAAACACAGCTCTCAATCAGTAGGGCATTAGTCAATCTACTTGACCACGCAAACCGCTCAAACTGCCCTACTGGTTCCGGATCAGTATCCAGGCACAGCCCTTGGCTGTAAGGTTCCATAAAGATATCAACCACTCGAAGGCATCTGCCCAAGCACAAGGTGAGACTAATCAAGTTCGAACCTTACAAGAACTCACACGGTTGTGTACCCACAACGTGACATCACCACTGTGTAACAACTGCCTGGAACCTCACTGTCGTATCCCCACGACGAGGTACTAGGTCTCACAGACCTCTCGATCCGCCAAATCTCACAACTGCGCTCACAGCCCTCTCTGTCTCACGGTTTGATACTCCCGAGGTGCTGTCGAAGTTGGCGCGGTTCCCAAACCACGTCAATCACTGTCTCGATCTCAGTCCCAATCTAGTAAGCACCTGGTAACTCGGCCAGGGGCATCAACCTCCTGGTAACTCGGCCAGGGGCAGTAACCTCTTGGTAACTCAGCCAGGGCATCATATATCTCATCACATGCTATAAAAAAATACCCTCCTCTTGACCAGGTCCACGGATGGGTCAATGTCTTCTCTCTCGACAATCCATGATAGCATAAATTGGGACGACCGATTCCTATCCAACCTCGTATCAACACCTCAGCACTGATGTAGGACTAACATCTCGATGATCAATCCAAGGTCCTAGTTGCACTGGCAGGACAGGCAGCACTCATCCACGTGCTTCACGTGATCTGAAAATTGATCCAAACGTGCAAAACCATCAGTCCTGACACTGGCCCACACGAAGGTACCCCCGCTTTACCGAAACGCACACACGGCGTTGGCATAAAGCATGCTCTAACCCGACGGCCACACCAGGTGAGACGCGATCCACAACCCTGACGAAGAATGCGGCCCACGCAGAAGGGAAACTCACATCCTGGCACTGCTGCTGAAGCGAGCGCTGTCGAGAGCCTCCTGGTCTCAGTCTCTCCTGAGACCCATGATCCTGTGGGTGGAATCATGGCAACCTCGAAACACCGCGACTATCGCAAATCGGCGATGCCGGAGCTCTCACTCCGAAGCTGATCCCCCGCTCACCGTCTCCCTCGGACGGGGTCACTGATCCACAGTCAAACCATCGAGCATGCACGCTCACTGCACCAAGGTCGGCACTCGCCGAAAATGCACGAAGAGGTAGCATCTCGATGCAGCTCCCACTCGAACATAACCAACCTCTAAGCCTCATCCTGGCGTCCAGGGGTACATCGCTCAACCGTCACAGAACCTCACCCCAGAACATCAACTGCGCTCCCGATGGTCCAACAAGACGAATCCGACGCCACCAGCTCTCTTGGCGTCCGAATGCAAAAGTGCATAACCAAGCGCCCTGATGCTTATCCTGGATGAACAAATCCTCGAACAAATCTTCCATAACAGCGTTCCAGTTCTCGGCCTCTCCGGCTCCACTCGGTCCCGAAATCTACAAGGGATGGAACTGGATGCGGTACACAACCTAACAGCAACCCTCTCGCTGCTTCCGCACCATCAATGGTGCGATCAGGAACAGAAATCGACAAAGTCGCGGCCGGAGGTACTACTGACGATACTCCGGGAGATGCTCTCGGTCCAAGCATGTGCATCACACGCTCCATGCTCTCTCCTCCTGGCGCCATAACGCCTCAAATACCAGGACTGCTAGGGCCTGGATCTCTCAAGCCTCTCCTCGGCTCCATCCATTTAGCTTCCCGCTAACAAGCCCCTCATCCCAGGTCAAACACGCCCTCGCCGCTGCACGGCGTCTCGGAAGCATCCAAAAACCACTGCAACAAACAAACATTAGGACTAAGACTTCCTCGACCCAAAACAACGAAAGTCTAAACATGTTAACCTTTCTAAAGCATTATGCTGTCTGCAGCCAACACAATCACCTTTAGAGAAATAACATGCGAGGTCACTCACCCCAATCCTCAGGGGGAGGTACACCCTCAGACAAGACTCTCGCTAAGGTCACGTCTCACACGACAGTCTTCCCATGTCCAACTAAAAGCCCAGGGTCTCTAAGTCCCCAACGACCTATATTCCTAGGCTCTGATACCACCTAATCTGTCACGCCCCTGGGGTCGAACTGCGACCCGGGCTCGCCAACAGATCCGCCGTCTTTACGGAAAGTGCCGTACAGACGAAGCGTCTATCCTGCAAAAGAGATCTATAGCTAACAAGTATCAGAGCCTGAAAGGAAGCTGAAGCACTAAGGCGGTGAAAAGTCCAAGTACACCAGTCCACTAGCACCCACAACATAAGTAACAAAGTGGAAACTAAAAGTACAAGAGACACAACACTCGACACCACCGACTCTGGGTAGGAGCTAGCCAGCCACGCGCAAACCTTCGGTCAGAAAGCTCCGAATGAGCCAAACCTGGAACGGTCGCCTCAGGAACACCTGTCATCACAGCGGGTGTGAAGATCTACTGCAACAGTCAGATCTCAGTGGGCACCAAAGCTAAAACCCACGGTACACCCACTCAGTCTGCTGGAGACAAAAACACAGATAGATAGATAGAATAGATAGATATATATAGATAGATAACTGGAAATGAATCTATCGCTACATGTCTCAATGCAATGCTGGAAGTAATTCTCAGTCTCTCTTCACGGGAGCCTGGAAACTACGAACGTCTGCGCCCCCTACAGCCCTTATCAAACAAGAACATGCTGTAGGTTTAGGCGCCCTAGTTTCCGCCCCGCCCACCGCACTGGGACTGCTAGAACTCTACAAGACACTAGAAGGCCACCTCAATCCCTTCTAGTAACCACCTGGTGACTCGGCCAGGGCATAACTGTCTATCTGGTAACTCAGCCAGTGATATCTGCCATATGGTAACCTCAGCCAGTGATTTATACCCATCTGGTATCTCTGCAGTGGTATCTACTCACTCTGGTAACTCAGCCAGTGATTTATACCCATCGGTAACTCCGCCAGTGGTATCTACTCATCTGGTAACTCAGCCAGTGATTTTACCCTCTGGTAACTTCGCCAGTGGTATCTACTCTCTGGTAACCACCAGTGATTTATGGAAATACCCATCTGGTAACTCCCCGCCAGTGGTATCTACGCATCTGGTACTCAGCCAGTGATTTATACCCATCTGGTAACTCCGCCATGGTATCTACTCATCTGGTAACTCAGCCAGTGATTTTACCCACCTTGTACCTCCCCTCCGCCAGTGTATCGACTCATCTGGTAACTCAGCCAGTATTTATAATATACCCATCTGTATCATCTGCAATGGTATCTACTCATCTGTACTCAGCTCAGTGATTTGATACCTTCTGGAACTCGCCAGTGGTATCTATCATCTGGTACACTCAGCCAGTGATTTATACCCATCTGGTAACTCGGCCAGTACAACTCGTATACCTAAACGATGCGACTACACTCGGTCCAAGTCGGAAACGCAACCCTCTACTTGCACGA
>CM055075.1:25559974-25591852 GCA_029204045.2 Tillandsia leiboldiana | reverse complement strand
TATATCTCATCACTGCTATAAAAAAAATGACCCTCCTCTTGACCAGGTCCACTCGGAGGGTCAATGTCTTCTCTCTCGAACAACCATGATAGCATAATGGGACGACCGATTCCTATCCAACCTCGTATCAACACCGTCAGCACTGATGTGGGACTAACATCTCGATGATCAATCCAAGGTCCTAGTTGCACTGGCAGAGCAGCAGCACTCATCCGTGCTTCACGTGATCTGAAAATTGATCCAAACGTGCAAAAAACCATCAGTCCTGACACTGTCCCACACGAAGGTACCCCCGGCTTTACCGAAACGCACACACGCGGTTGCATAAAGCATGCTCTAACCGCGACGGCCACGCCAGGTGAGCCGATCCACTCACCTGACGAAGAATGCGGCCACGCAGATAGGGAAACTACACTCCTGGCACTTGCTGCTGAAGCGATCGCGTGGTGGTCGAGAGCCATCCGGGTGCGGTTCGAGGTGCTCTCCTGGAGGACCCAGGTTGCTCCTGTGGGTGGAATCATCGGCAACCTCGAACACCGCGGACTATCGCAAAATCGGCGATGCCGGAGCTCTCACTCCGAAGCTGATCCCCCGCTCACCGTCTCCCTCGGACCGGGGTCACTGATCCACAGTCAACCATCGAGCATGCCCGCTCACTGCATCCAAGGTCGGCACTCGCGAAAATGCTACGAAGAGGTAGGCATCTCGATGCAGCTCCCACCGAACATAACCAACCTCTAAGCCTCATCCTGGCGTCCAGGGGTACATCGCTCAACCGTCACAGAACCTCACCCCAGAACATCAACTGCGCTCCCGATGGTCCAACAAGACGAATCCGACGCCACCAGCTCTCTTGGCGTCCCGAATGCAAAAGTGCATAACCAAGCGCCCTGATGCTTATCCTGGATGAACAAATCCTCGAACAAATCTTCCATAACAGCGTTCCAGTTCTCGGCCTCTCACGGCTCCAACTCGGTCCCGAAATCTACAAGGGATGGAACTGGATGCGGTACACAACCTAACAGCAACCTCTCGCTGCTTCCGCACCATCAATGGTGCGATCAGGAACAGAAATCGACAAAGTCGCGGCCGGAGGTACTACTGACGATACTCCGGGAGATGCTCTCGGTCCAAGCATGTGCATCACACGCTCCATGCTCTCTCCTCCTGGCGCCATAACGCCTCAAATACCAGGACTGCTAGGGCCTGGATCTCTCAAGCCTCTCTCGGCTCCATCCATTTAGCTTCCCGCTAAACAAGCCCCTCATTCCCAGGTCAAACACGCCCTCGCCGCTGCACGGCGTCTCGGAAGCATCCAAAAACCACTGCAACAAACAAACATTAGGACTAAGACTTCCTCGACCCAAACAAACGAAAGTCTAAACATGTTAACCTTTCTAAAGCATTATGCTGTCTGCAGCCAACACAATCACCTTTAGAGAAATAACATGCGAGGTCACTCACCCCAATCCTCAGGGGGAGGTACACCCTCAGACAAGACTCTCGCTAAGGTCACGTCTCACACGACAGTCTTCCCACTGTCCAACTAAAAGCCCAGGGTCTCTAAGTCCCCAACGACCTATATTCCTAGGCTCTGATACCACCTAATCTGTCACGCCCCGGGGTCGAACTGCGACCCGGGCTCGCCAACAGATCCGCCGTCTGTACGGAAAGTGCCGTACAGACGAAGCGTCTATCCTGCAAAAGAGATCTATAGCTAACAAGTATCAGAGCTGAAAGGAAGCTGAAACACTAAGCGGTGAAAAGTCCAAGTACACCAGTCCACTAGCACCCACAACATAAGTACAAAAGTGGAAACTAAAAGTACAAGAGACACAACACCGACACCACCGACTCGGGTAGGAGCTAGCCAGCCACGCGCAAACCTCGGTCAGAAAGCTCCGAATGAGCCAAACCTGGAACGGTCGCCTCAGGAACACCTGTCATCACAGCGGGTGTGAGATCTACTGCAACAGTCAGATCTCAGTGGGCACCAAAGCTAAAACCCACGGTACACCCACTCAGTCTGCTGGAGACAAAAACACAGATAGATAGATAGATAGATAGATAGATAGATAGATAGATAACTGGAAATGAATCTATCGCTACATGTCTCAATGCAATGCTGGAAGTAAGTTCTCAGTCTCTCTCACGGGAGGCCTGGAAACTACGAACGTCTGCGCCCCCTACAGCCCTTATCAAACAAGAACATGCTGTAGGTTTAGGCGCCCATAGTTTCCGCCCCCGCACTGGGACTGCTAGAACTCTACAAGACACTAGAAGGCCACCTCAATCCCTTCTAGTAACCACCTGGTGACTCGGCCAGGGCATAACTGTCTATCTGGTAACTCAGCCAGTGATATCTGCACATATGGTAACTCAGCCAGTGATTTATACCCATCTGGTATCTCTGCCAGTGGTATCTACTCATCTGGTAACTCAGCCAGTGATTTATACCCATCTGGTAACTCCGCCAGTGGTATCTACTCATCTGGTAACTCAGCCAGTGATTTATACCTATCTGGTAACTTCGCCAGTGGTATCTACTCATCTGGTAACTCAGCCAGTGATTTATACCCATCTGGTAACTCCGCCAGTGGTATCTACTCATCTGGTAACTCAGCCAGTGATTTATACCCATCTGGTAACTCCGCCAGTGGTATCTACTCATCTGGTAACTCAGCCAGTGATTTATACCCATCTGGTAACTCCGCCAGTGGTATCTACTCATCTGGTAACTCAGCCAGTGATTTATACCCATCTGGTATCTCTGCCAGTGGTATCTACTCATCTGGTAACTCAGCCAGTGATTTATACCCTTCTGGTAACTCCGCCAGTGGTATCTACTCATCTGGTAACTCAGCCAGTGATTTATACCCATCTGGTAACTCTGCCAGTACAACTCGTATACTCTAACGATGCGACTAACACTCGTGTCCAAGTCGGAACGACAACCCTCGACTTGCACGACTGTTCCGCAAATACCTGATAATAAGGATACGATACCTTTGCATTCGGAAGCATAAAGGGCATTCCGTAGTTCATTGGGAGAAATCAACCCACCTGCGATCCACCGCGAAAACCGTGCGCCAAACGGAGGTCCCGATGCGATCCCGCAGCTCCACGCGGCAAAACACGCGCCGCCGGCCACGGGAGAAGCTAACACTATGCCAACAACTGCGAGACAAGAAGAGGAACCGGGATCAGCAAACCCGCGGCCGAAAACCGCGCAAACAAAGGCGAAGGAAAACCCTCCGGCGGCGAAGAGCGTCGGGCGTCGCGCGGAATCCCATCGCGCATCCGCCGCGGCGCATCCGCCGCGGCGTACCGCCGAGCCGCAAACAACGCGGCACAGTGCGGCCCATGGCCGTACTGCCCAAAGAAACCAACCCCACGCGGCAAAGGTCAGCCGCGTGGCCAGCAGCGCCGCGCGGCCCCCAAGTCCGCCCGTGCGGCCTGCAGCAGCGCCGCGCGCCTAGCGCGCGGCCTGCAGGGCCGCGGGGCCCAAGGGCCACCCACGCGGCCTGCAGCAGCGCCGCGGGGCCCAAGGGCCACCCACGCGGCCTGCAGCAGCGCCGCGCGCCTAGCGCGCGGCCTGCAGGGCCGCGGGGGCCAAAAGGCCCGCCCGCGGCACAGGGGCCGCCCGCGCGGCGCCCTGCAGGGCCGCGGGGGCCCAAAGGCCCGCCCGCGGCACAGGGGCCGCCCGCGCGGCGCCCTGCCATGCCGCGCGGGGCCCGCGGCACAGGGGCCGCCCGCGCGGCGCCCTGCCATGCCGCGCGGGGCCCGCGGCACAGGGGCCGCCCGCGCGGCGCCCTTCACTGCCGCGCGGGGCCCGCGGCACAGGGGCCGCCCGCGCGGCGCCCTGCCATGCCGCGCGGGGCCCGCGGCACAGGGGCCGCCCGCGCGGCGCCCTGCACTGCCGCGCGGGGCCCGCGGCACAGGGGCCGCTCGCGCGGCGCCCTGCACTGCCGCGCGGGGCCCGCGGCACAGGGGCCGCCCGCGCGGCACCCTGCCATGCCGCGCGGGGCCCGCGGCACAGGGGCCGCCCGCGCGGCACCTCTGCAGTGCCGCGCGCCACGCGCGCGGCCTGCAGGGTCGCCCAGCGCAGGGGCCGCCCGCGCGGCACCTCTGCAGTGCCGCGCGCCACGCGCGCGGCCTGCAGGGTCGCCCAGCGCAGGGGCCGCCCCGCGCGTGCCAGCCAGGGCGCGCAACCAGCGCGCCCGCTGCCAGCGGCCCGGTGCCCCGCTGCACTGCCACGGCAGCAGGGCGCCTGCCGCGCGCGGCGCCCATGCGCGCCCGCGCAGCGGCCGCTCCCCTTAGCCGCGCGCTGCCCAAAAACAGCGCGCGCGGCTCGCGAGGCACCTCCGCGCCACGGACAACAAGTCCATGGCACCCCAGCAGCAGGAAAAAAGAAAGGGAAAAGAAAAGATACAAAATAAGCCAACCTCCTCGCGGCACGCCGGCCCCCGCACGGCTCCACGCCACGCTCGGAGAAGAAACGCCCAAGAAAAGCTTCCTCCAAAGCCCTCTTCTTCTTCTTCTTCTCCCCTTTCCTCTCAATTTTCTCTTTTCCTTTTCTTTCTTTCTTTCTCTTTTTTCCTTTGCTACAGAGGTGGAGGGGAGGGGGGTTTAATAAAGCAGAAGCTTTAATTAAATTAATTAATTTAATTAACTTAATTCCAAAAACCCAACTCCAACTCACTTTTTGCCCTCGGGCCCTCCGCCGCTGCCCGGAACCTCCCGAGCTCCGCTGTAATCCCAAAGTACACGCGCTCACAGCTTTTTCTCTTCAAAAAGCTCAACCGTTGAGTCGGGGTGCTCAAATCAAATACCGGCTCCAAAATTGCCAGTTCCGACTCACTTTTGCCTCCGGGTCTTCCGCGTCAGTCCGGAACCTCCCGAACCTCGCTGTAAATCAAAAGTACGCGTGTCCACAGCTTTTTCTCCTCAAAAAGCTCATCCGTTGAGTCGGGGTGCTCAAATCAAATACCGGCTCCAAAATTGCCAGTTCCGACTCACTTTTTGCCTCCGGGTCTTCCGCGTCAGTCCGGAACCTCCCGAACCTCGCTGTAAACTGAAAATACACCTGCTCCAAGTGTTTCCCAAATTTTCTGCAACCCATAGCGGTGTCGGAGCTTCCCGTACCAGTCACCCAACGCGTACAAAGCCCGAAACAAGCAGAGGCTTCCGCGGGGATCCAAATCAACCCGAACTCCTCTGCAAACACAAATGGGACACATCCAAGGCAAACTCCTCCGCACCACACCTTCCTGCAAGGTCGGTGCGTCATCCAAATCCCGGTGTTCTACACACATGACTACCACTTGCACTCCGACAACTTTATTCGATTTTAGGGTCGTTGGTGCGTTTCTAAAGATGATGACCTTAGAAATAAGATTCTCGTTGAGGCGTATAGATCCCTGTATACTGTGCATCCAGGTGGAACCAAAATGTACAAGGATCTGAAACAACAGTTATGGTGGTTGGGTATGAAAGCGGATATGGCGAAGTATGTAGCTCTATGCCTAGTGTGCCAACATGTGAAGGCCGAGCATCAGCGACCTGCGACAAAGCTACAACCACTTCTAGTTTTAGTGTGGAAGTGGGAGCAAATCACCATGGAGTTCGTCACAGGACTGACTCGATCCCAGCGAGGCCATGATGCGATTTGGGTCATTGTGGACTGACTAACCAAGTCGGGCCACTTTATGCTAGTATAAACGACGTGGTCTAGAGATCGACCAGCTCAGCTATACATCGGCGAGATCGTCCGACATCATGGAGTGCAGGTGTCGATCGTCTCAGACCGAGACACCGAATTCGCATCACAGTTCTGGAAAAGCCTTCAGCAGTTAATGGGTACCAAGCTGAATTTCAGTATCACTTTCTACCCACAGAGTGACGGCCAGTCAGAGCACGTCATTCAGATCCTGGAGGATATGCTATGCGCTTGCATCTTGAATAGGGAGAAGGGTGGTTCAAATACCTACCCTTAGTGGAGTTCACCTATAAAAATAGTTATCAGGCCAACATTGAGATGACACCATATGAGGTGTTGTATGGGCGTCGATGTCGGTCTTCAATCTGTTGGGACGACGTTGGTGAACGTCGAATGATCGGGCCATACTTGGTAGAAGACGCTGAAGCCAAGGTTTGCATCGCGAGATAGCGGTTGTTGACAGCACAGAGTAGGCAGAAGAGTTATGTGGACCAGTCTCGGCGCTACCTCGAGTTCTAAGTTGGTGATCATGTGCTACTCAAAGTGTTACCAGCTAGAGAGATCAAGCGGTTTGGACTACGGGACAAGCTTAGTCTGCGGTTCGTGGGACCATTTGAGATCCTTGAGCGCATCGGTCCAGTGGCGTATAGGCTGGCTCTTCCTCCGAGTCTCGCCCGAGTGCATAATGTTTTTCGTATCTTCATGCTTTGGAAGTACATTCCAAATGAATCCCACGTGATCAGCCCCAGACCATTCAGCTTTGGAAGGATTTGAGCTATGATGAGGCTCCAAAGCGGATCATGGCGCATGAAGAGAAGCAACTATGGAACCGAACAATCCCATATGTAAAGGTTCTATGGGAAAATCATGAGGAGTGCGAAGCCACCTGAAAGCTCAAATCAGATATGTAGAAGCAATTTTCTCATTTATTTGCGTGATGAGTATATTTAGGCTCCGTTTGGTAACGGGGATAAGGGGGGATAACCACCTTATCCCTATTCTTATTCCCAAACGGGAATGGGTTTGGGTGGGAACTGCTGTTCCCGGCCTCCAAACGGGTTATCCTGGGATAACCCGTTTGGGGGTGGGAACAACAGTTCCCACCCCTGGGTGGAATAAATCCGGTTTAAATGGGAGGCACGGTTTCCCAAGCCCCCATTCACGTGGGGTTGCTTCCCCCTCAAGCTTTCTTCTCTCTATCTCCTCTCTCTCTCTCTCTCTTTCTCTCACGTCCAGGCACTTTTTTTTTTTTTTTTTTTTTTTCTTCCTTTTGCATACACCCATTTTAATTAGTTTTTTTATTTTTTTTAATTAGAATTTTTAAATTTTAAAAGATATTTAAATTTATAAAATTTAAAATTTAAATTTTTTTATTTTATAAATTTTAATTTTTTAACTGTATTTTTTAATAAATCTAAAAATTTTATTTTATTTCATTTTTGTAAATTTTTAAATATTTAAATACTATTTAATATTTAAATTTTTTTTATTTAATTTTTAAAATTTTAAATATTTAATATTTAATTTTAAAAATTTTATTTTATTTTATTTTTGTAAATTTTTAAATATTTAATATTTAATTTTTAAATATTTTTTAATTAATATTCAAATATTTTTTATTTAATTTTAAAATTTTAAATATTTAATATTTAATTTTAAAAAATTTAAATATTTAATATTTAATATTTAATATTTAATTTTAAAAGAAATTTTAATTTTTTAATGTTAATCTAAATTTATTATAAGGTTGATTAATACCATAAATTTTTTTATTTTTAAATTATATCATAGAGGGCAAAATAGTCAATACACATATTTATCCCTTCTCAATTCTTCTTATTCCTCTATATCTAACCAAACACAATTTTCTTTATCTCCGGTATAACTCTTATAACCAACCAAACGCAAATTTACATTAGTTCTTACTTATTCTATAACTTATACCTATCCCCGGTATAACCAAAATTTTTTTATCCCCGAACCAAATGCAGCCTTAAGTTTCCGGAACGAAACTTTGTATAAGGAGTGACTGATGTAATAACTGGAAAATTCATATTGAATAAAATTTAAAAAATTTAAATTCTGGAGTTTTTTTAAATTTAGAAAATTAAATTTTCGAGGGGTATTCGTAAGAAAATATCTAACTTAACGAAACAGGACCCGACAAAATAAAATCACTACCTGAACATCTGATCGAGTTGAACGTCACGGGGAAGTTCAATTTTCAATTCGGTGAAGTGAAACAACTAAAAAGAAAATAAAAATAGTACTTTTTACAGGATTTTTATGCAAAAGTTCAAATATTTTACGGGCTAATTTGCGTGAAATCGAATGTGGAGGGTTCTCGGTGCGTAGTACACCTACAGTGAGGGACTGGATTAAGAATAATGATACCAAAGGGACTTCTTGGCATTTTATCGCAGGCCTATATATAGAACAACTAAGGTTCAGCGTGGAAATCCTAGCCGCACAGACCCTCACCAACAGAGCCTCCCCTGCGCCTCTTTCTCTCCTCTGCTCACCTTTCCTGGCCACCTGCACTGCCGCCGCCCACCGGAGAGGCTACATTGTCTCTTTCTCCCTCTATCTCACCTTGTTCTCGAGCTGGGAAGGAACCGAGGCCACCAAACTCTCTCCCATTGCTCCTGGATCATCCCTGAATCTTCCTCAGCTCCTGGTGATCCTCCCCAAGCAGCGCCACCCTGAAGCCGCGGTGCCCCCTACTGCATGCCGGAACCCTAAATCGGGTAGCAACTCCTACAGCGCCGCCACCTGTCGCTCCCCTGCAGGTTTGAAGGGTTGGGGGGATCTCCTGGCTGATCCACAGGTCTTCCCCGGCATCCCCCGCACGTCCCCGGCCGGCCAAGTCGCTGGAAAGATCAAACACTAGCTTCCCTGCACTGTTGTTGGCCGAGCTTAGCATAGTGTCGCCGCCTCCAGTCGCCGGCAGTGGCCTCCGCTGATCTCCCCGCGTTGGATCCGACCTCCCCCGGCCAGTGGACACGACTCTCTGTCGCCGAAACCCTTGCTCCCACCGAACTTGCCCTAGGTTTGGCCGCAAGCCTCTTCCCCGACCGACGTCGCTTCGGGCCACCGGCGATGCACCCAGCTGACCTCCCTGCACCTGACTCGACCCCCTCATACCTTAGCATGCACTCCTAAGCTGCTGGAGCTCGAGCTCTGTCACCCTTTCTAAGCCGATCCTGAGCCTTGCCAAGCGTGGCCGTGGTTGCTCCGATGACCCCTCTGGCGCCCCCCAGACTTCGGGTAAGTGAGCCCCGCCACCTCTGGACCCTCCTGATCATTATGCTCACACTAGATCACCTCTGGGTTGCAGCAGGAAGAAGATCTCAAGAGTTGGCTTTAAAAGCAACTTGTAAGTTGCCCCAGCGCGATCCCTGGTCTTCGAGCACACCCCGGACAGCGAGCATGGGTCGCAGCAAGTCGAGACCCACCAGCTAGGACAGTTGACCTCGAAAATCCCTGGATTACGGTAACAACTCAAAACTCGCAAAATAGTAATTTTTATGCAATTTATTGCAATATTAGTGGTCTTAGAGCAATTGTAGCCACATGGGCTGCCTTAGACAGCGTGCACGTGATCTCTGGATTGATCGTCCGAGATCCGGTATTTTTAGTTGGATAAAAATAGGATTACGATATTTAAATCGACAAAATTATCAGTTTATTATCGTTTTGGTGCGGAATCCGTGTTCCGAGCAATTTAGTTACTCATTATTGATCGCCAAGTGTCCTTGGCTGGTTCCGATGTTGTTTTGGTAGACCCAATGGAAACGGGTTAGTGTCGCGGACTTCCGGAGCCGAAATCGGTGATTCCGGACGTCGTTCGATAATTTCTGGGCAAAATTAATGTTATATATGCATAGTATCACAAGTTACTGCCAAGACGCCTGAAATGGTGCGTTCCGGTGTAGCAAATAAAGTTTGGCATGATTTGGTAGCTTCTACGCTTTATACGGACGATTAGTGGTCGTTTCGGCGGATTTTCAAAAATTTAGGTGAATCCCGAGACTTAACGAAAATTTCGTGTTATACTGTTTAGTTATTATGTGAGTTAGTAGGTTCGGTTTGTGTCAAATCGTGTCTGACCCTATGATTTATTATAGGCCTGAGCTGTCGGGATTCCCTGCGAGAGCTGAGTCACGAATTTCTGGATCGTCTTATCTGAAGTGGGTATTTCAACCCGGGCATTAGCATAGTACAACCTCATTGGGTACCGTATTCGATCGGATCCTACATGACTGTTGCTAGCCTTGATCCCTTCACTCTATCATTGCTTTACTCTTTCGATTTCTGCATTGTACAATTATCTTGACATACATTGCTATTGTCGTTCGACATTATATATTCTTGCACCCTTGGATTACATTATGCATGGCTCGGTATCATCCTTACGATTATGATTTATTATTGCTATCTCATGATTCTTGTATACTTGATAGAGTGGGAGATTGTCGTTCTTTATATTGCATGAGTTGTTCTAGTTGATGATCATGATCCCGTTGGGAGTTTTCGGGCTTATTGCTGTATTTCTGTCATTGGACTGTGAGCATTGAGCATCCACATTTGTGATCGCCATACACCTGATGTACATGTCACGTGCACCAACGGATTGGCCTCCATTATGGTGTTCTTTACCAATAGAGTAGTCTGATCGACCCGTGATCCCCTCTTGCTGTACCTACGGGTACGGGGTATTCGTCAGCTTTTGGCTGGGTGCGTTGCCTGAGGTCCTTATGACCAACAGTGGCCGACATTAGCATGAGGTCTTAGTGACCAATAGTGGCACGATTGGGTATTTAGAGTTTCAGTACTTTGACGCATTTATTATTTCAGTTGTTTCTATTACTTGCTTTATTGTTTCCTGACACTCTTTTACTTTGCTCATTATTGCTTACTGATTATCTCTTCATACCTGCTAGTTATATCTGTTACCTGATTATATCTACTTTCATATCTACTGATTTTACCTACCTGTCGATTATTATATACCAGTAGGTACAACTTGCTAGTCCCCGGCTCGTTGTACCCATTGGGATAAATTCAGTTGTATCTCATGTTCCCTTAGGGTGCGTTTGGAAGCGGGATAAGCTGGAATTGGCTAAACCGGGGATAAGTATAAAGTACGGAACTAGAGCTAAAACGCGTTTGGGATGGTTCCAGGGATAAGAGAATTTGTGTTTGGTTTAATAATGAGGAATAGGAGGGATAAAGAGGATAAGATAGGTAAATTACCTTTTTGCCCTCAAAACTTAATATGTGATAAAAATTGTTAAAACCGAATTAGTTCGTTTTAATTAATGGATTAATAATTTTAAAAAATAAAATTAAAATTATAATCATAATTAAAATGTATTATTTAAAAATAATACATTTAATTTAATAATTAATTTTTTCAACTTAAAATTTAAATTTAAAATATAAAATTTCAACATTTTAATTTTAAGATTTACAATTATATAATATTAATTTTAAATAATTAATTTTTAACATAAATTTTTTTTAAAATTCGTAAAATTCGTATATTTGCTAAATATTTATAAATGTTTGCCCACGAGTTTTATTATGTCATTAAAATTTTATAAACTCGTTTTTCTCATTTTAATTAATGAATTATTGGTTTAAAAAAATAAAAATAAATTTATAATCATAATTAAAATGTATTATTTAAAAATTTTACATTTAATTTAATGTTAACTTTTTTCAAATTAAAATTAATGGATTAATGGTTTAAAAAAATGTGATAAAAGTTGTTAAAATCTAATTATTTCGTTTTAATTAATGAATTAATGGTTTAAAAAAATAGAAATAAAATTATAATCATAATTAAATTATATTATTTAAAAATAATATTTAATTTAATATTTTATTTTTTCAAATTAAAATTTAAATTTAAAATATAAAATTTTAATATTTTAATTTTAAGATTTAAAATTTTATAATATTTATTTTAAATAATAAATTTTATAATATTTATTTTAAATAATAAATTTAAAATTTTATAATATTAATTTGTGATGATGAGAATGTATTGGGAAGAGAGAAAGGAGGTGGGATGAAGGAAAAGAGAGAGAGGAGAGAGGGATTTGTGATGATGAGAGTGTATTGGGAAGAGAGAAAGGAGGGAAGAGGAGAGAGAGTGGGGAGAGAGTTTTTATTAAAATAATATGTTGGGATGAGATAAAGTAGATAAGAAGGGTAATATGGTAAAAATTTTTATAGTAAAATAATAGGATGGAATTTGTTATACCAGCTATTCTCCTTGTTCTGGGTTAAGCAATACCAGATGGTTCCTGGAGCGTTTGGAAGAATAAGGGGATAAACCCGCTATTTCCGGTTCTATACCGCAACCAAACGACCCCTTAAAGACACCTTTTTTTTAGGTACTTGGAGTGGTGAGGTTTAGAACGTTGATGTTAGGGGTACACATGAGAGTCAGTCCTCATTGCTAGCTAGATTGCTGGCCTACTACTGCATTTATTTCCAGTTTATGTCATTATTGTGATTGACCTTTATTTTGCTTACCTGAATGAATGATTGGATGTTTTTAATAAAATGTGAATTGGGTTTATATATGTATATATATCTTCATTTCTGTTTTTGATCGTGTTTTTAAAATAATTTTTGAAAAACGGAGATACGGCGGTGATTTGTTTTATATTTGCGGAGATGTGGATGATTGATTGTTGTATGCGGAGATATGACGGGATGTGATGTGAGTCGGCAGGTATACGGAGGCTTTGCAATCGCTTGATCTTAATTTAGTGTGAGTCTTGATTGTATGATTGTTATATACAACGCTTGCGTATATAATTTAATTTTGTTACAGTGCTGGTGCAAAATGAATCGACGGTATCGTGTAAAACGGGTTGGGTGGCTCGTGGGCTTGCAGGCCCATGCCATGAGTATATGATTGGTGTTTGGGAATGACTGCGTTAACCATGCCGGTCACAGGATAGTAAAGTAAAAATTATATATATACCACTAATATTTTATATATTATATTCTTGTGGTTTAACACTTTAACATCTTATTGTTCGCAAATTGTATTATTGGGTATCAAAATATTTGGATATCAAAATAAAAACAAAATAATTGGTGGCAGGGTAGTAGTGTGGAATTGTGCTAAACTGCAACACGGTTATATTAAAGTTTTTTTTTCAAATTTGTTATGATTTTTTTTAAAAAAAAAACTTTTTCTTAGAGTAAAATTACAACACAATCTTAATTAGCTCAATGTGTTAGGAATTACGCCGAGTTCACAACATTACTCGGCTGACAACTGAGGTTTAATTGCAAAGTTAGAACTTAAAACCAGCACAGAACTATTATTCAATAGATCGATCAATAGCTTGTATCTGGTTTACCAAGTGATATGCTACAACACTTGAGTTTTAGACAAATGATTTGTTGTGACATTTCAATAGTCTCGTATCGGATGAAAATAAAATTATAGTTAATAATAACTGAACTTAAATATTTTGAACTGATTGTTAGGATCCAACGAATTATTATTGTTAGCAGGTCGGATCGTTATATTTGGTATTAGAGTTTGTTTATGTGCCGCAAATGTGAAACGGTCATTTAGTGATTTTTGATTTTGGATTGTGTGTGGTTGGATAGACGAAAATGTTTTTGTCAGAATCTAAACGGAATGAGTATGTAATACCCTAATAATTTTACATCGCTTATACGATGATTAATGTTTACTAATTACTTAGAGAAATTAATCTGAATGATATGCTTTTCCTTCTTAACACATCGTGAATTTTTTACCACTCAGTAATGAACTTCTATCTCATTTCCTAGTCATTCTTGCTACATAAAAGATAAATTAATTAACTTGTGAGGAATGACACTCTCTTTGTCCAGACCAGCGTTATGCCGGACAGGGAGCTGAAAATTTTAAATTGAATACTGCAATACATTTACTGTATTTTAAAACACGGCAATTAAAATACTGTGTTCTCTTTGTTAAGTTATGATAATCTTATTAATTTTTTTTTTTTTCAGTTGTTAACTCAAAAAGAACACTTTTTTTTTCCGAGTTCATGGGCCATTTATGACATCTGAGGTTTGTTTGGTAATATATATAGTTTGGTAATATATATATATATTCAAAAGTATAAACTCATTTATGAATTTTTTATTATAGGATGTGTATTAGGATTTGTATAGGAGAGAGAGAAAAAAAGTACAATGGTATAAATTTCAATACAAATTCTATCGTAAAAAATTTATAAGTATGAATAAATTTATACTTTTGAAATTATATAAATTCTACTATATATATAATTAGGCTGAAATATTATCGATAGTCATTGGTACTATTAATTTTTTAGCCATTGGATTAAGAGATGTGCGGTTAGGATGATAGTGGTCCTTTAGGGTTTAGTGGGTGGTTGGGTGAATAGTAAAAATCCTAGGGACCACAATAATTTCAACCGCACATCCTTTCATCCAAAAGTTGGAAACTTGATAGCACCAATTGCTTGGTGTTATTGATAGTATTCCAGCCGGACTATATATATATATATATATATATATATATATATATATATATATATATATATATATATATATATATATATATATATATATATAGTAGAGTTTATATACTTTTAAAAATATAAGTTCAACTATACTTGTGATTTTTTTACCATTGAATTTACATCGAGATTTGTGCAATTGTATTTTCTCTATCTCTCTTTAGTTGACTTTACAATAATACAAATCTCAATATAAATTTAATGATAAAAAATTTACAACTATAATTGTGCTTGTGCTTTTGAAAGTATATAAGCTCTATTTTATATATATATATATATATATATATATATATATATATATATATATATATATATATAAAGTGCGGCGGGTATATTTTTATAAGTATGAAACTTTTCGTATTTATAAGTCGTTTTCGATGTTGGAATTTCTGAATCGACGATCAACTTCGTTAAATTTTATTTAGGTATCGTTTGGATTCGAAATTAATTGGGAGATAAGGGGGATATCTCCTATCCCCAACCCAACCTTGTTCTCATCCCTTTTATTTTTTTTTTTAATTTAAATTAATTTTTTTTTTTAAATAATATAATTTTTAAATTTATAAAATTTAAAATTTAATTTTTGTTTATTTTATAAATTTTAAAATTTTTAACTTTACTTTTTAATAAATCTAAAATTTATTTTTTTAAAATTTTTTTAATAATTTATAGAAATTTTTTATAAATTTTTTTAAATTTTATAGTTTTTAAAATTTTTAACTTTAATTTTTAATAAATTTAAAAATTTATAAAATTTTAAATTTATTAATTTTAAAATTTTAAAATTTATACCAATTTTTATATATAAAATTTTGAATTTTTGAAACATTATAAATTTTCAAAATTTTAATTTTTTTTAATTTTTTTTTATATACAAGTAAAATATAAATTTTAATAAATATCTTAAATCAAATATTTAAAATCATACAAGTAAAATATTTATTTGTTTTAAAAAATTATTATAGTTGAGGATAATTTTTAAAAATTTTATTTGTTTTTATTTAATTTTGATTTTATCTAATTTTTAAATTTCTTCGATCAATTATTTAAAACAATCAAATTGAAATTTTAATTTATTTTAATACATCATAAAGGGTGAGGGCAAAAATATTATTTTAACTAAATACTACTCTCCATTCCTCTTATTTTTTATTATCATACAAAATACAAATTCTCTTATAACTATAATCCAATCAAATATTTTTTTACACTCCAACTAGTTCTCAATTTTATATTTATCTCTCGAATACTAGTTCTCTCTTATCCCACTATCAAACAAAATATCTAGTAATCAAAGGGATTTAAAATCAATCATTTTAATGATTATAGTGAGCCGTTTGTAAATTTAACGGTATAAAAATATTTAATTTATGTGAAATTTTGATAGAATTTTTTTTATACTACGTTAAACAAGATCAATATTTTTGATCTAAAATTTTAGTATTATATCATCATATTTTGTAAGATTTTTATTTTCAATCATTGAGTTTGAGACTTTTTGATCACTAGACAAATAATATAAAAAAATCGTAAAATTTATTTTTTAATTATTTTAAATATTCTAAATCAAGTCTAATGAAATCGATCGTCGATTTGAAAATCTCAGCATCAAAACCGACTTATAAATATGAAAGACTCCGTTTTTATAAAAAATATACCAGCAGCATTATTGTGACACCCCCGGAATTTGGATTAGTCCTCTATATAAATGATATAATAGGACTAAATCTCTAACCCGGCTATAGCATTTTGGATGGTAGCAAGATCCAAGAGGAACATGAGAGTTAAGCGTGCTAGAGCTAGAGTAGTTCTAGGATGGGTGACCCCCTGGGAAGTGGGGCGTCACAGTTGGTATCAGAGCCATTCACCAGCCGGAAATGTGAGATGAGTCTCGGCTGAGCTAGGGTTATATAGCGGGTAGAGCGAGGCTCCCCGGCTAATGACCGTTGTGAGTGGAGTGCAGCTCCTCACAAGGTCGGCTAAGGCTAGCAAGACGAGTCTCACATCGCCTGGTGCTTGTGAGTGTGCTTGAGCCTGACGTGAACGTCAGGGCTTAAAGGGAGGAAGAATGTGACACCCCCAGAATTTGGATTAGTCCTCTATATAAATGATATAATAGGACTAAATCTCTAACCCGGCTATAGCATTTTGGATGGTAGCAAGATCCAAGAGAAACATGAGAGTTAAGCGTGCTAGAGCTAGAGTAGTTCTAGGATGGGTGACCCCCCTGGGAAGTGGGGCGTCATAATTATATATATATAGAGAAAGAAAGAGCAAGGCTTGAAAAATAATATAATATAATATAATAAAAATAAAAAATAATATAAATTGCCTGGTGCTTGTGAGTGTGCTTGAGCCTGACGTGAACGTCAGGGCTTAAAGGGAGGAAGAATGTGACACCCCCAGAATTTGGATTAGTCCTCTATATAAATGATATAATAGGACTAAATCTCTAACCCGGCTATAGCATTTTGGATGGTAGCAAGATCCAAGAGAAACATGAGAGTTAAGCGTGCTAGAGCTAGAGTAGTTCTAGGATGGGTGACCCCCCTGGGAAGTGGGGCGTCATAATTATATATATATATAGAAAGAAAGAGCAAGGCTTGAAAAATAATATAATATAATATAATAAAAATAAAAAATAATATAAATTATAAATTATTATATAATAAATAAATAAAATTATTTATTATTATTATTATATTTCTTTCCCCTCATATCTTCATTCTGTAATTATTTTCATACCATCGCAACTTTAAATTTTAGTCATAACTATATTACGGTAAATCAAACACCAAAAAATTCTTATTTACGATAAAAAAAATTATTTTTTTCTTTCTACTTTTGTCCAAATAAACATGCTCTTAAGCTGAGCTTAGCTCGTTCATGCTTAGTTGGTTTAGATCCCTAATTCCATGATTACAAATACAATATTTTCAATCCACTATATTTAATCATTTGTTTTTCTTTTGACTCTTTTTAATATTTTTTTTTTTAATCTTCCAAGTCCACCCTTTGCCTAGGATGTCAATACGTCGGATTCTAGGTAGATTTGATTTTTAAAAATTGGTATCCGAACCGACTACGGAACTCAAAATTCAAATCCGAATCCGAATCCGATAAAGATGAATTTTAAAAATTTATATCCAAATTCGAATACGATCAAAAATTTAAAATTCGAATTCGAAAATTCAAATCCGAAATAATTATTTCTCTTTTCCTATTTACAATATTTCATAACATGTTACATTAAATTTAAAATTTTAAAATATAAATTTAAATATAATATCAAATATTTATATACACATATATTGTATAACGTAAAATCAATCCGGATTCGGGCTCGAGTTGATATACACATATAATATCAAATATTTTTTTTTAAAATTTTATCCGTTCTCTTCTACCGATCTATCCTTACAAAACTTTATATACATATAGATTGAAAGGATAAAACTACGCTAAAATGATAAAAGGTAAAACTACTAGATAATTATTCTATTAGGCCCCGTTTGGTTCGGGGATAAATTTCTGAGGTATAAATTTTTTTATACCTGGGATAGCTTGCTATTTCGGGATAAAGAAGTATAAAAGTTAAATTGCGTTTGGTTGAAAAGTTGGTATTCTCTGGAATAGCTAAAATAGTGTTTGGTTGAAATTATGGAATAGTGGAGGATAGTGAAAAAAGAAGATAGAATTTTTTTCAAAATGCCAACTTTGCCCTTATCTTTTTTTTGTAGGAAAATTAATTTAAAAATTATATTTAATTTGAAGCAATTTAATTATAAGTAATAAATTATATCTTACCTTAAAAAAATAATAATTTTTATTTTATAGTATATTTTAGTAAATGCAAAATTCAAGTTGTAGATAGCTTTAGATTGAAAATTAAAGTGAAAAAATTTAATCCCTGCCCCCCTTATTCCACTATTCCGGCTCCCCTATGGGATAAATCTTAACGGGTTATCCTAGGATAACCCGTTAAGAAGGGGATAAAAAAAAAATTTATCCCCTGTCTTTTTTGTATGGTGTTTGGCAAGAATAGGGGGATAAAGGGGGTTATTCCCCCTTTATCCCCCAACCAAACGCTGCCTTAAGGGACAAAGCTAGAATTTAAGTTTAGAGGTGTCGGATCGTTGGCGCTAACCATTTGTTCGAAGAGTTCTCCTCGAAATGAAAGAAAAGAGTTGGGCTTCCCATTAATTCTAAAACCTTTAGCGGTTAGAAATACGAAATCAATTCACTTAAAGTGTACAAATACAGTGCCCACGAGTTTCGATCGGATTCAACTTACCTGGACGTTAGGTTTACTGTTGTATCTCTTGTCATTAGGTCTATTGTGGATTGCAGCTTTACTCAACTTATTGGACTCATCAAACTCAACTCATTAGTCTCTTGGACCTATTATCACGGAACATGAAATTGAATCTATTTTTAATTCATAAATAAATAGCCAATGGAAAGAGGCTAAAAATATATAAGATATTTATCTTAAAAAATATTATTATAAAATAAATTATACCAAAAAAAATGATGTACAAAAAGTATAAAATTTTAAAAAATTTGTTTGCCAGCTTAAAATCAAAATTGTGCTCGATGTTATTTAACTCATGAAATTTTAATAAAAAATTTCTTGATATTTTTTTTTTTGAATATATTTGATTATAAATAACTTTCCAGGCCACAAATTTTATAAGAAAAATTTGTATAGAAGACCCACAAGTTTTATAAAAAAAAATTATTTTAGCCTCCTAAGTCCTAATGACTAGAATTTATAATATTTTAATATTTACTATACCTAATTATTAGGGTTTGACAGTCTGATATACAATTTAAAAAGAAAAATCCGTGGGTACCATGGCCACTATAGGCCTCTATATAATTTCGTCCCTAACTTTATTATAATAAAAATAAAAAATAGATGACGTAAAAAGATAAAAACGATTTTAAGATGTGTAGCGAAACTATTCTTCTTAAAGTTTGATATGTTCCTACCGTTTGAATAAGTTTGTATGTATTGGATTAACGAATAAATTTTCCGAATAAAAAAAAAGTACTAATTCTAACTGCGTTTGCACACATAAAATTTGACCATTAAACATTCACTAGATTAAGTGGTCAAAAAAGAGACAAAACAAAAAACAAGAAAGAAGTTTTTGTGAATAGAGATATGAATTTTTTCATTTGTTCTTCAACGCTCAAGATTGTGGACTTATATAAATCACCAACAGATTCTTCATGAAGTGATAATTTGTGAACATGTATTTCACCAAGTGATTTATCAATTCTTGAATATATAAGTCAAATTCAATATATGTAAAAATCAATTCCAATGGATATATGTATAAAGAGACACATCATAAAATTTTGTCTTTTCATGTCTAATTCTTTCATTAAAAACTATCTTATAGCATTAAAAGTTATTAGGAGTCATATCCTGTTATTAGAGTCACATTTACTTACTAAAGTTGTGTCCGTTAATTTAGTCCGTTTGATTCAACGTAACTAAAATTTTAGTATATATAGTTGAGATGAGTGCAGTTGAAAATATAATAATTAAAATTATATGCATCTTATTTAGTTGAATATAGTAAAAAATACAGCAAATATAAATATTATATTTGATCGCATATAGTTGATCGAGAAATATACTTACGAATTTTTATTTTTTTATATATAAAATGATAAGACTACCCTCTGTATAGAAAAAAAATAAAATATTTAAAAGGTTATTAGAAAAATAAGCTTATTACTTTTTAAAATTATTCTTTCCAAGTGATTGCAATTGCGATTGAGTCTTCTCGTACAGTTACAATTATATCATTTGAATTTAAATATACTAAAACAAACTCAAATTTGAATATGATTTCTAAGTGTACAAAAGGGATGCTAAGAATTTTTCTTAGACAAATATTTAAAGTTGAGACTTCATATAATAAAAAAAAAAAAAAGAGAAATTGTCGGTAGGACGTACATAGAAAATTTCTTTGGAAACCTAATAATGGGAATATACCTAGCTAGGTAGGTACTAGCATTTATAAGGGGGAAAAAAGTACAAATGTTTTCCTTGTGAGAATGTGTTTGTTGATTCCTCTTTGACATGTGTTGCAACAGCTTTTTCCATTTGAGAATTTCCACTTAATTTTTTTTAAAAAAAAAATTAAAAAAATTTGGGACTAGAAGGTTCTAATTATATGGGACTTCTCCTTTTATTAATTAGAGTTTAAATGGAAAATAGGTAGAAATTTTACCCCAAAAAAGCTTTATGTATCTTTTCAATTGCATCTTTTTTATTTGATTTTTAAAACTTCAACTTTATATGATAAAATATATATGCCCCTGATCCCTTTTTTTTTTTTTTTTTTAAAATCTTATTATTGCAAATAAATTTGTCAATCAACTCATCTTTTTTTTAAAAGATAAAAAATATAGAAGCCAAAATAGTTTTTATATACCATATAATTTTTTTTTTTCTTGCCACATTACAACAAAATTATATTATAACGATATTTTTAAATATTTTTAAAGTCTGAAAAAAGTGCCGCTCACAAAAATACCGACAATTATTATTAGTATCGCTATATATACAGTCGCTAGGATATACAGCGACACATTATTGTAATTTGTCTCAAAAATATATTTCTATAACCTAATTTTGAATATAGATGGCATATAGATAGAACATTTGTATAAAAGTACCACAAAACTATGTCACTATAATCTAATTTTATTATAGTGCTAAAAAATTTATAACTATTTAAATTACAAAATACTGTTATTTATTGATGCATTCCATCACGTGAAATTTAAATTTAAATCGTAGGCTACAGTTTTGTTTTGTTAAATATAAAATACTAACGGACAATGCTACTTGTATACTCCATATGCGATGTACATCACACACCTCACCCCATCCAAGGATGGGGACTAATTTATCGGTCACTTCGAAGTGACGGGTAAATTTCACCCCCACGAAGTGACCGATAAAATTCATTCCATTCTTGAATGAATGAGATGTAAGATGTACATCCTACTTGGGAGTGTACAAAAAGCATTTCCCAATACTAAAACACACTATTTTTTGGTAGTTTAAGATTTAGAAGCTCACATGGCATGGGGGCAAGAAATTCGAAACCCCTATCGATTCAATCTCGTTGAATTGCCTCCTATTTAATTTAAATCTCTAATAGCTTTATAGCTTCTCAAATCCAATGAATTTATATATTCTATCTATTGCCTCTCATTTTTATTACGAGAGCGTACAAATTAAAATAAAAATAATGTTCACATAAAATAAACATAAAAAAAAAAAAAAAATTTACTTAATTTTTTTTTTTTTTGTAAAAAAAAAAATTACGAACGAAAGAGAAGAGATTGCACTATTTGATAATATCAAATATATTACACTTAATTAATTGTTTCTAGTGTAAGTTGCAAAGAGTTTAGGGGTTAGTATCCGTGGTCTCGAGTTCAAAACATAATTGCTTTATATTTTTAACTAAATTTATTTTTATAAATGAAGCAGGAGCCTGCTACTTTTCTCTCAAATATATATATATAGCGTAGGCCGTAGGGCTACTATACTTTTATGAGTATAAACATTTTTGAACTCATAACTTTTTCATACTTGGATGAAGGAATGTGCTGTTAGGATGATAGAGGTACCCCTAGGGTTTACTAGGTTGTTGGAAAAATAGTAAAAATCTTAGGAACTACTATAATCTTAACCGCACATTCCTTCATCCAAAGGATGAAAACTTATGAGTACAAAAAATTTTTACTCATAAGAGTATAATAGCGGGACGCTATATATATATATATATATATATATATATATATATATATATATATATATATATATATATATATATTGCACAGAATCGTCTTTAGAATAAACCTTTTTGTACTTTTAACTTTTTCATCTTTGGATGAAGAAATGTGCGGTTAGGATGATAGTGGTCCCCCTAGGGTTTACTAGGTTGTTGGGAAAATAGTAAAAATTATAGGAACTACTATAATTCTAACCGCGCATTTCTTCATCCAAATGATGAAAACTTATGAGTATAAAAAATTTTTACTCATAAAAATATAATAGCCGAACGCTATATATATATATATATATATATATATCGCACAGAATTATCTTTAGGATAAAAACTCTTCGCTTTCACCGTGAAACCGTCAAACCGATCAGAAGTATAATATCAAAAACAATTAAATTTCAAAACACATCTAATAATTTTTTTTATTTTTTACTCTATAGCCTCCAATTCCCACCATGTGTGTGTAGCAATAGAATCATGAAGGCCACTAGCTAGAATGGTGATAAATAAAGCATGGTAGGCCCACTATCTCCAATTAATGAATCATATTACATCAAGGGGGACTAATTTAATTGATTGTTTAAGTTGCCCTATACCAAACTCATAAATCCCAGGGAATCTAAGTTTGGTGATCATTGTACCTTTTTTGGGTTCTAAAATATTAATGCAGACCCACAGGAGTTGTAATTAATGGGACATATATACATATATCAAATGGCCTTGACTTTTTGGTCCAACTTAATCTAATAATCTTCAACTAAATCCTCAGCCCCTCAAACTGCCACAGTTTTCTAGAACCTAATAGCCACCCCCAAATCCACATGTCTTTCATGTCTCTTAAATTTAGGTAATTGCACTTAAATTATTTCATAGTTACTATTTAATTGGGAATTAATTAGTGTCTATTATTATTTCTTGTAGCTATATTTAAGCTGTTTTGCTTTATGCATAGCAAAAACAGTCTCATTATTCAAGTAAGCTGATCTAAGTCTTTAAACCATATTTGGTTGGGGGATAAAAGAATTTATCCCTCTTTTAACCTCCTCCCCCCCCCCCCCCCCCCCCCCCCCCCCCCCCCCCCCAAAAAAAAAAGGAAATTTGTTATTTTCTCGTTAACGGACTCTTTTGGAATAGTCCGTTAAGGAGGGGATAACAATTCTCTCCATTGGTGGGAACAAGATTATTTTCATCCGGGAACAACTTTGTTTCTATATATTTTTTTTTTTTTTTAATTTAAATTAAAATTTATAAAATTTTAATTTTAAATTATTTTATTTTATAAATTTTAAAATTTTTAACTTTAATTTTTTATAAATCTAAAAATTTTAAAAAAATTAAAATTTTAAAATTTATACAAATTTTGTATATATAAATTTTTAAATTTTTTATAAAATTTTTTTTTAATTTATATAAATTTAAAAATTAAAATTTTTGCATCATCTTTTACACATTTTTCGAGCTAATTAAAATTTAAATTTCTAAATTTAGAAAAATTTTAAATTTTATAACTTTTTAAATTTGTAACTTTAATTTTTAATAAATTTATAAATTTAATAATTTTAAAATTTTAAAATTTATACAAAATTTAAAATTATTAACTTTAATTTTAAAAAAATTAAACGGTATTATTTACTAAAATATAAACTTTAATTTATACAAATATTAATTAATATTTTATATTAATTAATTAGATAAAATATTATTATTTTAAAATTATAATTATTCTTATTTTTTCACTATTCTCGCTTATTCCAAAAAATGAATCAAACACAATTTCAGCTATTCCTAAGAATAATAGCTTTACAAACCAAATACTACTTTTTTTTTATCCATGACTATTCCGAAATAGCAAGCTATCCCAGTGATAAAAAAATTTATTCCCAAGCTCATAATTTTCGAACCAAACGGTAACTTAATAGTGTAAAGACATTTTAATAATAATGTGCTGGACCGACCGTCCCTAGTGCAAATGACAAAGAACTTGATGGTTGATATTGGAGATTCCGAATTCGAAGCCTAGTTGCTTCACATTTCTAACTAAATTTATTTTTATAAACGAAGCGAATAATACACTATCTTTCTCTCTCTTAAAAAAAAAAAAAAAAAAAAAAAAAAAAAAAAAAAAAAAAAGAAGAAGAAGAAGAAGAAGAAGAAGAAGAAGAAGAAGGAAAGAGCGCTAGAACGTTGGCTAGAGATTAGGATGGTACTTGTTATATTCAGGATATCGTTTTCGAACGAAGGTAAAAACTCGAAGGGTGTGCCTACATGCTGATATTACAAATTTATTAGAAAGTACAAAATTATTCAGAATTTTGGATTTATCGGCATCTGATGTTACCACTGAACGAACCGAATTTCTGTCATAAGCCCCTCACACACGCTTCTAACCCTAGTTGTGCCTAATATTACAAACCGGTGAAACAAAATTAAACCACTCATAAATTAATGCATGAAGCAATCCAAGCTGTAGTATCTTTCATCCTTCAGTAACAAGATATGCACAGCATGAGAAGTAGATGCTCTTCTTCCTGAGAGAAAGGGGAGAGGAGGGGGCCCTTCACAAATTAAGGAGGAGTACTCACTTTGTTGGGTAGAAGAACTTAATGGCCGGCCAAGATAGTGCCCACCTCCTTAGTGGCAACTGCAAGCCCCACCTTCACATGTTTTATTTCGCTGTGTAGTGTCAGATTTTTTGTGCTATTACTTGTACCAATTACTTATATTGTTGATATGCTGATAATTATATTGTGAAATATTTTGATTGATTTGCGCATTTAATTTAAAGCATCACATTGAAAGACCACCATGGTCAAAAGTTCAAAAAGCTTTTTATTTTTGTTTTTTGAGAGATTTTTTTAGTTTAGCTTTATGTTTATATGCAAATTTAAATCTGCCGTTTAGTTTCATTAATTTGAATCCAATTACTGCAGTTAGAATTGCACGAGTAGGCTCAGATGTAGCAATGAAAACTATGTCCAAACTAGCCGCAATTTCAGTTGCAGCAATCGGAGAGAATAGCTAGGCATTCAATAAAAATAAACTTTTCTTCCTAATAAAATTTCAAACATAAAATATATTTTTTCTTGTGTAGAGAATAATCTTAGAGCAATGCTATATGTACACCCCGAAAGGGGTGTACATCATACACCCCACCCATCTAATGGGTGGGGTGATTTCAAGGGTCACTTGAAGTGACCCTTACCACACCCCCACCCATTGGATGGGTGGGGATGTATGATGTACACCCCGAAAGGGGTGTACACATAGCATTTTCCATAATCTTATCATATCTCATATATAAAATATTAAAATTTGTGAATGTACTTAAGTATTTATAGTTGTTGCATTTTTATTATATCCAATAAAATAAAATCTATATAAATGTAACTGTATGTATCTTAAACTACATAATATTTATGATTTTTTTTGAGAGAAAGATAGCATGTCCGTTTCGTTTTTTTTTGAAATAAACTTAGCTAGAAATATGAGACAACTAGATTTCGAACTCGAGTCTCGAATATCAACCACTAAATCCTTTGCCATTTACACTAGGGACAATTGATATAACATTTATGATTATATTCAACCAAATGATCTTTTAGATTTGCAGATCAATTTAGTCAAATATAGTTGATAAATAGCTATCAGATTAACTGAATCTACCTGCGTTTATTAAAATCGTTTCTGTGGGTAACACCTTCCACATGAAGTGATGTTTAAAACCCTAATTATTGCTTGTTCAATGCCCTTTAATTGTTTGGGATGATCAACAAAGCTACATAACAATAGTCAAACCTAAAGTAATGGGCTTGTGGGTTTGATGGTTTGCTTATTATTATTATCATTAGTTACATGTATCCACGTAAAAAGTGATGTCAATGTTGATCTGTGGCGAATCTTTCAAAAAGATCTCTTGATCTTCTCCTCTTTAAATTAAGGATAATTGAATAAAATAAAGATCTGCCAGTATCTTTAAGAGTGCAAAATAATTCTCACAATGGGGGTGCACTTCGTTTTCATCAAATCAAACAAGGCCAATAATTAATGTTGCTTGAAAATATATGAACATGTGTGAAATTAATGCTAAGGGGATTCAAAAAAAGGGTGTGGTGTGGACTATTATTTCTTTGTGGTAATTGATACATGTATGCATGGGACCTTAGCTAGTTGGGGAGCAACATAATGTAGCAACATAATGTGCATGAGAGAAACCCCAACTCCACTAGCAAGAAAAATGTGGGGATCGCTAGCCAACAAGCTGAGCACGTGCGAGCTAGGGTCAACTTTTGTTCGAATCGTTTAATAAAAAAATTGAACAAGATTTGACTAATTAAAATATTGAGTTGAAAATCTAGCTCATTTTCAGTTTGTTTATTAACGAGCCGAACACGAGTTGGCTCGTGAACAGTAAGTTAGATGTCAAATCTATGATAAAAAAAAAAAGTTGAAAGAAAATAATAAAATTAAAATTTTAATCTAATAATTAAAATTCATAAAACATAGATTTTTTTTTTACATTTGGATTGACCTAAAATTGGAATAGTAAATATAATATATATATATATATATATATATATATAGTCCGGCTAGAATACTATCGATAGTACCAAATAATTGGTGCTATCAAGTTTTCAGCCGTTGAATGAAAAAATATGCGGTTGGGATTATAGTGGTCCCCTAAGATTTTTACTATTCAACTAACCACCTAGTAAATCCTAGGGGACCACTATAATTCCAACCGCATATTTTTTCATCCAACGACTAAAACTTGATAGCGCCAATGGCTTGATACTATCGATAGTATTCTAGCATATATATATATATATATATATATATATATATATATATATATATATATATATATATATATATATATATATATATATATATATATATATATATATATATATATCCCGATTGGGATGCTTTTGGAAGCAACAAGATGTTGGTACTATAACATTTTTTGCCATTGAATTAAAAGCGCGAAGGTGATGATACTGTAATATTTTTGGCTATTGAATCAACCCTAGTAAATCTTGGATCATGCACAATAGTGAGTTCCACAAGTAACAATCATTGTTAACTTTTGATAGCATCCCAGCTCAATATATATATATATATATATATATATATATATATATATATATATATATATATATATATATATATATATATATATATATATATATATATATATATATATATATGCTATTATACTATTAATATATATGCTAAGATTTTTACTATTCAACTAACCACCTAGTAAATCTTAGGGGACCACTATAATTTCAACCGCATATTTTTTCATCCAACGACTAAAACTTGATAGCGCCAATGGCTTGATACTATCGATAGTATTCTAGCATATATATATATATATATATATATATCCCGATTGGGATGCTTTTGGAAGCAACAAGATGTTGGTACTATAACATTTTTTGCCATTGAATTAAAAGCGCGAAGGTGATGATACTGTAATATTTTTGGCTATTGAATCAACCCTAGTAAATCTTGGATCATGCACAATAGTGAGTTCCACAAGTAACAATCATTGTTAACTTTTGATAGCATCCCAGCTCAATATATATATATATATATATATATATATATATATATATATATATATATATATATATATATATATATATATATATATATATATATATATATATGCTATTATACTATTAATAATAGTTTCAAGTCATCTGTACTATTAAATTTTTAACCATTGAATTAAGAGATGCGCGGTTAGGATGATAGTGGACCCCTAAGGTTTAGTGGGTGGTTGGGGAAATAGTATGATCTAAAGAATGAAAAAAATGATCAAAGGGGTAAATCTAACGGCGGAAAACTTGGTAGCACTAAGTGCTTCATTCTATCGATTGCATAGTAGCCGGACTATATATATATATATATATATATATATATATATATATATATATATATATATATATATATATATATATATATATATATATATATATATATAACTCTGTATTAATCCTCTTGTTTTAGCCACGTGTCGTCGTTTCCTTAATTTAGCTAGATAGTTGTAGGACTCTTTCCACTCCCGATTCCCAATGAGCCATTTTTTTTTCTGACTCTTCCCATTTTCAATTCTCAATAAATTAATTATGAACTAATCCTCTTGTTTTAGCCACATGTCGTCGTTTCCTTAATTTAGATAGTTGTAGGACTCTTCCCATTCCTGATCTCCAATGAGCCGTTTTTTTTTCTGACTCTTCCCATTTTCAATTCCCAATGAATTAATTATGAACTCGAAACCCAATGAGCCACTTATATACCTAAAATCAAACTCTATAGTAATCCTCTTATTTTAGCCATGTGTTCGTTTCCTTAATTTAGATAGTTGTGGGACCCTTCTCGTTCCCGACCCCTAATGAGCCATTTTTTTTTTCCGACTCTTTCCATTCCCAACCCCTAATGAATTAATTGTGGACTCGAAATTCAATGAGCTACTTATACACCTAAAATCAAATTCTACATGCGACCCACACCCAACCACAAAAACTCCTATGCTATGACCAACATTATTCGCTTTTCTCTCTTGCTCTCCCCTTTTTGAGTTCTTCTTCTTCTCTCTCTCTCTCTCTCTCTCTCTCTCTCTCTCTCTCTCTCTCTCTCTCTACGCCACCACCTCCCTCTTCACCATCTCCATTGACAACGAAGCCCTTTCCCTCGACCCCACCACCCTCGATCCTTGCCTCCTCCTTCCCGTCGTGGAGAACCTCCAAGCCTCATTGCCCTCCTCCTCCTCCTTCTCCTCATCCAAGATCAAAATCTCTACCGTCCACTCCATGGCCACCCTGGCCCAATCCGATCCTCCGTCGTCGGAAATCTTCCACCCCCGACCTCGCTGGAACCCTAGATCTGATCCTTGCCTTCCTCAGTCGCACGGGGGGTGCCACTCATGATCAACCCCTACCCATCGCCGCCACTGCCACCGTCACCGCCATCGCAAATCAGAATCCTCCACTTCTCCGCCTACTCCTCCTTCTCCACCGTCGTCGCCGTTGTTGTAGCTCATAGAACGCGAGCTCTCTCTCCCTCTCTCTCTCTAAACTTCATTACATTCCCATATATACCTTAAATTTTAATCCCGAGTGGATTAATATTCTACTTCGATTACTGCTGATAGTTTCTTAAGTTAGGGTTGAGAATGATCCTTTTTTTTTTCCTGATATGTTAGAACGGGAGTTTTAAAATACAGTGTTTAAAATTTTTCTATATAATCTTTTGTTAAATTTTTCTATATAATCTTTTGTTTCTGTGTCTATATATATATATATATATATATATATATATATATATATATATATATATATATATATATATATATATATATATATATATATATATATATATATATATATATATAGTAGAACTTGTGTGCTTTTAGAAGCACGAAGCTCTCCATGCTCCCAAGTTGTTTTTAATGTTGGGACTTTCGAATGGACGATCGTGTAGTGACCTGGCGTTCCAATGCTTTTGAATATCTTCTTTTTATGACGGAGTTGTTAGGGAAGCTTGTCACTGTGTTTTCTGCAATGGACCGGCCTGGACCGTGGGTATTTTTCTACGTTTGAGCTCGAAAAACGGAGAACGGCAAAGCAATCGGATTCGGATTCCGAATTACGGATCTCCCGGAGTGGGGGTCAAAGCGTTTGCCTTTGAGTGGTGCATCAGAATCCGTGTTAAGTGGTCGGCACGCTTTTCGAGGTGATCGGACGGGATCCTTCTATGATCGGACTTGTCATCTTATTTATGTCACTGGGTTATTTTATTTATGTTGTATTACCTCGACCTTCCGGTTTTCCGTTTTGGGTTCTAATCGAATCTTTTCAGTTGTTAGGGGGGTTGAAGTTCGAGAATTTCTGGGGTGACCGTCAGGATTTGCGGGTATTTTTAGGTGGTAGAGCTCGCAAAATGATAAACGGCGGTGCGATCGGATCTGAAATCGGACTTACGGATCTCCCGGAATTGAGGTTTGAAGCTCCCGGTGACTGTAAAGTGCACCAAGATTCGCGCATGGCAATTTGCACGATTTTCAAGAAAATCTGAGTCGGATCTTGACCTAGGGTTGAATGGAGGTATTTCATATAAACAGCACCCTTTTAGTAGTAACCCCTTTTCTTTTCTTTTGGAGAACTTGAACGGAGAGGGAGAGTTCGAATTTTGAAATCCGAATCCGGGGAGCGAGCGAAAAAGGAGAAGGAAGAAAAAAAATGGGGAATCCATCTCTCGGGGGGCTTTACGCTGGAGACGAGGGGGACGATCCACCTTCTCCTTCCTCGCAGGATCACGATGAGCGATCGGGGGAAACCCCTCTTGTTGTTTTTCGTTTTGCAATTTATCTGGGGTCGAGGGTTTGGGTGTCGATTGTTCGGGTGTCGCGCGCGTTGTGGGTGTTGTGGTAACGAGAAGCCGCCGCCGCCATTGTCAAACGGGAGGCTGCCGCCGCCGTTATCGTGTTCTCGGGGTCGTCGCCGCAGTCGCCGTGGTCGCGGGGTCGCAACCGGAGCCGCGAAGGGCGAAACATAGACGTACTGTTCATCCCCGTACGGCTTCCCTCACGCGGTCCACCAAACCGGCGTGCACCCAGCGCACGTGTCCGCGGCCCGAAGGCGCGAACCCGACGCACGGGCGCGTGCGCCAGCCCGCCCCCGCACCGCGTGGTCCAACGGGCCGGCGTGCACCCGGCGCACGTGTCCGCAGCCCGAAGGCGCGGACCCGGCGCACGGGCGCGTGCGCTAGCCCGTCCTGCAGGCGCGGTCCACGCCTGGGCGTGCACCCGGCGCTGCCGCCGCGACCGGGAACTCGTGAACCCGGTGCGCGCTCTGGCCGTGCACCGGCCCGGTCCATTCCGCCTGGTGCACGCTCCCGGGGTGAGCCCGGTCTGCGCCGCCGCCTCCTCTGCGTTGTGAACCCGGTCCACGCCTGGACCCGTGCACCAGCCTTCAGCCTAAGAGTCCAGAAACTCCGTTTTTGGCCCGTTTCGCCCCGTTTTTGAGTGTTTTTGACTACGACGATGGTTTTAACAACTTTTCTTACTGTAGCTTTTTCGGGCACAAGGTGGGAGTGTTTTAGCTGGAGTTTCCGCATCGTCTCCTTCTTCGTGTTCGAGGTGGGTACACCCTTAGAACATCTTTATGTGCAATTTCGTTGTTGTTATGGTTATCTTGTTAAGGGGTATGGTGGGTGATGTGGACCTCCGGATTAACGAATGTCGCGGTGGGAGATCGGGCGGGCAGTTCGCCCTCCCCGAACAACGGTAGGGTTGTTCAGGGCATACTAGCGTTGGGGACGGTGATCGGTGCGACCATTCGGAATTTGGAAGGTGGGTTCCTGGTTCGACAGTCCAGGAGTCGGAAATGAGGGTAATTGGTAAGAGTAAAGTTCGACATTTTGGAATATTGTTAACTCCGGTAAAAGCTTGTGTTTTATTATCTTTATAGTTATGGCGACTGTGGGTCGCGGTGCTCGGTGATACCTCATGTTGTGGGGACTTTTCCATTGTCTTAGTTTCCGGAGTTATGGGGAAAGGTGTAAGATTTTAGTAATTGCATGTTTACATTTGCTAATCCTGTTAAAGCTATTGTATGGATATTTGATTGCCGAGGCAGGTGCTCGGTCTGGTTTGCCGAGGTTGGTGCTCAGTTGAGGCTCGAGATTGCTACACGCACACCAGCGGTTTGGCCACCGCGAGGTGTGTTTTTCCGAAAAGGTGGTACGTTGACCTGTG
>CM055075.1:25494974-25557474 GCA_029204045.2 Tillandsia leiboldiana | reverse complement strand
TATATATATATATATATATATATATATATATATATATATATATATATATATATGGAACGACCCGGCCCATTAGTAATAATAACTCGTTGGGCCCAAGCCAAAGCCCAAAATACTTAAGCCCAGTTATTATTACTAGTGTCCATTGTTTCTTATATACGGCCAGTTACAACTCCATTCCTATTCGATGTGGGTTTATTAGGGTGTCACAGACTCCCCCGTTTAGGCCTGACGTTCTCGTCAGCCTAAACACACACACAACCCAAGATCACCAGGTGATGTAAGGCTTGCCTCGCTAGCCCTATTATTTAGATCCAGGATCAGCCGAGACTCGTCACACATTTCCGTTCAGTGATTGGCTCTGATACCAAATGTAACGATCCGACTCAAAAGCAATAATAACTCATTGGGCCCAAGCCAGAGCCCAAAATATTCAAGCCTAGTTATTATTGCTAGTGTCCATTGTCTCTTATATATCAAATTATAATTCCATTTCCATCCGATGTGGAACTATTGGGCCATTGGGGTGTCACTATATATATATATATATATATATATATATATATATATATATATTCGAGCTATATTATGCCGAACACAAGCGAGCTGACTCAAGCTCATATTCGGCTAGTTAAGATTTCGAGCTAAAATCTTCAACTTGTGTTTAGCTCATGTACTAAATGAGCGATTGGTCTTGGGCTCATTTTCGAGCCAAACGCGAGCTGGCTCGCGAACAATGAGCTGGATTGCCAGCCTTTGCAGGGACTATGGTCTAGGGTTTGGGAAAATTAAAAATTATTGGATCGATGGACCGCAATTTGTATGTAGACTAGAGTCTTTAGAACTCAATCTCAGAGATATTAAAATCTAAATCATCAGAATTGATATGTATTTTCAAAATAGTTTGCTTGTAGAGAATTATAAGTTTTGACAGGGTACATTCAATATTCAACCTTGAACTTTTAGTTGATGTACTATATTCCTTGAAATTTCAAGTTATATGCTTAACATTTGAAAATCTGAAAGTGTTTCACTTTATTTTTGTTTATACCTATTTGTTATAATAAAAGTCGAGAAGATCTAGCTTGTTAGGTGTGGAAAAAAATCAAAAAAGAATCGAGAAAAAGAGAAGAAAAATATATAAAACTTAAAAATAATTTATGTGGTTCGCCTATTGGTTAATGTCGGTGAAGACGGAGTGAAAATTTAATTATAATTAAAATGGAGTATAAAAGTATGCCTTTCTCAAGTAGCTCTAGTCTTAGAATACATCCAATGTGAAAGGACCGATCAAAGGGTTATCGAGCACACCTTAAACCCATATGACCCATGAGCGCAATGAAAACAAAATCTTTCGTAGATGAAAATAGACGAGAATAATCATAGAAAATAAGTATGAGGATAACAAAGCAATAAAACGAACAAAAGAAGAGCATATGATTTACATGGTTCGACTTTCGTCCATAGGCAAGACCATCTCAATACGTTTTTCAATTAATTATCGGCACAAAAGTATAAAAAGTAGATTGGATTATAAGAAACTCTCTTTCAAGAACTCTCCACATTTTTCTCTTAATTAGGGTGTCTACAATGAAGCTCTTAATTAACCTAAGAAATCTCCAATATTGAGGCTCCAAACTCTAAAATATGAATTACAAGAGTTTATATAAGCCTAAAATTCAAATCCTAGTAGGAAATGCTCTCCGCCGTCCATTCGAACCTCTAATCTATTTTTAGTCATCAATCTTCTCTTAAGAATCCTTTTTAAAGTATTTCTGAACCATTCCAAATCTTTAGGAACAAGATTAGATCAAATTAGAGTCAAATTCAACATATCCAATCTGTCGTGGAGTTGAGTACCGATACTCAACTTATAGTGCCGATACTCAAAGTGTGTATTGGTACTTAATACAAAAAATAGTTTTTAAGCTTCGAGTTCTGAGGAACTCCTGAGATACTCTTTAGTACCGGTACTTAAATTTTAAGTTCTGGTACTCAACAACCAGAAACGGCAAATCTTCGACTTTTTCACCGTGATATCGACTTGAAACATGGCTTCATATAATCCGACAAATTTTCCACTTGAAGACAAGTGTTGAACTCCATAAAACACCAAATTAGAAGTCTTGCTAAACTCCCACTCTCCTCACGTAGCTGCAAGACTAAGAGAAGTCATGCTCCAATTGAACTTCTCTCGAGTCACCAGTATCGTCAAAATATCCACTGGATTCATATTAGTTTGAATTTTCAAAAGTTCGATAAGACTCTCATCCACCACATCTTTCACAAAGTGATGGTGAATATCAATGTTCTTCGTCCGAGTGTGAAACACCAGATTTTTCGCTAAGTGTATTGCACTTTGACTATCACAATTCTCTCATACCATATCTTGCTTTACTTTCAATTATTCCAGGAGTCTTTTTAACCAAATAGACACTTTACAAGCATGTGCCACCGCTATGTACTCCGCCTCCGTCATTGACAAAGAAACCACCAAATAAAGCTTTGACCCCCAGCTAATAGTACCACCACCTATAGAGCAAACATAACCTGTGATAGATTTTCTCTTGTCTCTACCTTCTACGAAATTAACATCCACATATCTAATGCATATTAAACCCACAAAACTATAACAGAGTGAGAAATCCGCAGTGCCCTTCAAATGCCTAAGGATCCGCTTTACTACATTCTAATGCTCACAACCCGGATTTGCTGTATATCGATTCAGTGCTCTCACTGCTTGAGCAATGTCAAGTCTTGTGCACACCATGGCAAATATAAGGCTTCCTACTGCTGATGAATATTGTACCCTAGCCATGTCAGTATTTTCTACTTCCATGCTGGGTGATTGCTCGATCGATAATTTTAAATGAATATGAAATATAATAAAAACTTGTTTTGAGGTCTGCATATTGAAGCACTGCAAAACCTTCTCCACATAACCCTTCTATGAAGGCAAGACCTTTCTATTCTTTTTCTTCAGTAGCACCTTCATTCCGAGTATTTGGTTCACGGCTAAGTCTTTCATATCAAATTCTCCAGCCAACTAAGTCTCCGGGGTAGATATCTAGTTCTTGCTATTTTTCACGATCACTATTTCGTCGATATACAACAGCAAAATACTGAAGCTTCTGTCATCATAACCACAAATATATGCATAGTGATTTATCTCAAGCTTATTAAAACTCAAACTCATAATGAAGGAATCAAATTGCTTAACCAACACCTTGGCGCATGTTTCAAGTTGTACAATGATTTGTTCCACTGACAAACCAAATGTTTATTGCCACTTTAGACAAAGCTTTCCGGTTAAAATATATGTCACGTCCCGAGGTCAAAACTGCGATCCGGGCTCGCTAATAGATCCTCCACCCATACGGGAAGCCCTGCATAGACGAAGCGTCAAATCTGCAAAAGATAGAGTCTAGCAACAAACAGATATCAGAGCTAAAATAAAAACTGCTAAATAAACCTCAAATTTACTGTACCACTAAATACATCCAAAACCTCAAATACAACATCTATCAACTCACAAAAGAGGAAACTAAAATAATAATACAATCATTGTGAAGGATAAACCCACAATCTGGGTAGGTACATCTATCTCACCAAAATACAACACGGATAGGGATGTAGCTTATGACTCCCTTACCTCGATCCGACGAACCAGCCGGTGCAGGGACTGAATGAGTAGTCTCTACAAAAAGAAGTCACCACAGCGGGTGTGAGAACTACAACAACAGGTAGTTCTCAGTGAGTACCGTCCCCAATACCAATGGTCTACCAACTAAGTCTACTAGAGGCAAGATAACACTAACAAGTGAGAAAACAGATATGAAAGCTGGTGAGAAATCTACAACTATCATGCCTCTATCTACTATGCTCAATGAATAATGAGATACGAGAAATGCAACCACTCGCTCTCGAAGTGCTAATAAAAAAAAAAAAACCCAATCATAACGATTGCCTCATAGGGTCCAGTCGAAACTACGTCCGCCTACTACCACACATCCACCAAGGACGGGATTTATGTAGGGCGTCCAACACGGACTGCATCGACGTCGCGCGAACACAAAGTAGCAGGCCCAACTCTAGAGCGGCACTCGAGGGGAGCCCCACCAAGGAAATTAGCGTATCAGTGTCGAGCTCAAAAAGACTCTTGCAGGATATAGTCTAATCATACGATCAACCAGATCGACAAACTCACCACTCACAACAACTAACCACATAGGCCGGAGATACTCAACAGCCGGGACCACCGTCAACCCAACGACTCCCAAAATAAGAACACCCAAACCACAACAGCTAGACTCTAACATGCATCCTATACTAACCCTATCTACTCAGCCCACTCCCCGGGCGAGGATAACCACAGGACAAGAGAGATGCAACAACACTAAGAGTCTAGAATATATACAACCATTGTTAAAGATTTTCTAGGGTCCAGGTTTCAACATGCATCATATGACAGGGGGGGTATTAGTCAAGTTCCAAAATTGCTAAATACTATCTGATAATAAAAGAACACTGCACCTAACATGCAATAAGCTATCTAATAGACGTAGATGGGAGTCCACTACTTTTGAAAGAAATCCAACCCACCTGGCAACTCCAACCAGGGAAAGAACTCAAGCTCGCGGCACGATACAACCCTTTGTCAGGGGATCCTCGCGCTGCCGAAGTCCAAAAGCCTCAATCCTCTGTCCACCACAGCACAGCACCAAGAACAACACATGCAGTACACTACCACAACACCAAACCAAAACCAAACAAGCTCACAGCAATCAGGCTCACAGCACCACCCTCACCTCTACCTCAACTCTTAGCCTCTGTGAACACACTCACGCACAGCTCACTATCACAGAGCACAACTCCACAACCACACTCTCTACACAATCTCCTCCAAAATGACCAAGAACACACCCGCACATCCAAACATGAAAGGAAATGCCCAGCATCAAGAACATCGTCAAGCTCAACTCTCAATTTAATGAAAATAAATCAAAATTTGTGAAAAGTCTAAAAATTTCAAGAAACGCGTGCCTACCTCAAATCCGATAAGAAAAGGGTCCCAGACATGACTCTCCACCTCTCGAGCAAGCTTCTCGAAGTTCTCGACCTATCCACGAAGCCTCGATGCAAAGAAGTAGAAAATAGAGTGAGGTATAGAAGATGCTCCTGCTGCGCTCTGCTCCCGCTCCCAGAGATGAAGGAGGAAAAAGAAGAAGGAAGGAAGATGGAGAGGAAGGAGAGATATGGGGGTGTCCTCTGGTACAGAGTGGGTGTGTCCACAGGTGGGGAGGCCAAATAGTCCACACTTGGTTGTGCTGAGCCACGAGAGAAGACAATGCGCTAACCTGTCCAACTGCGTAAAAACATGTTTCGGGTGCCCGACTGTTCATCGGGGCACCCGATTTTACACGACTACAGGATTAATGGGCTGTCCCAAGGGCGTCCGCTCCGCTACAGTGAAGGGCCCGGAAATGCATAACACTGTACTCCATCTACCCGGGCGTCCGGAAGGTGCATCCGCTGCTACAGTGTTGTGCCCGGAAGTCCACACACTCTCAACCACTGCACGAATGACACGAATCCCGATGAAATCACATCCATTCAGTCCTCAGATTGTACAGTAACTTTCAGGCATCCAACCAGGAGGGTCCGCAAGGGTGTGGGAATTTCAGGCATTCTAAATATATTTATGGCGCCCGAAACATCTGGAACTTCAGTTCCTACCATTTTTGCGTCTAGAGTCCGTTTTCGCGTCTATTTGCGCTAAACGACACTCGCTCGACTCGACCATCTCCAGATAGGTCAGTCAGCACAGTAATGACGCGCCCAAATAGTTACTTAAACTTCCGATACTCTACAATATATATATATATATATATATATATATATATATATATATATATATATATATATATATTTCCAAGTCACCATGCAAGAATGTCGTCTTTACATCTATCTGCTTAAGCTTTAAATCCAAGACCGCCGCGATGACCAAAATGCGTGACTCGAATAGTAGTAAGATGAATCACCGGTGAGAAGATCTCATCAAAGTCGATCCCCAGCTTCTGAGCATATTCCTTTACCACCAACCTCGCATTGAATCTCTCCACATTCCTATCCACATCTTTTTTCCCCTTAAACACTCACCGACATCTAATCATGTTCTTTCTCTTCGGTAAATCAACAAGTTTCCAAGTTCTGTTTTTTCGAAGTGACTCCATCTCCTCCTCCATCGTGCACTGCCAATTCCCAGTTTAGGTCTGTTGGGAAAAAATGTGGCTTGCGCGTGATCGGCCCCTACTGGGTGACCCTCCAGAGGTGTCGAAGTGCGCCGCGTGCCAACAATCAAGCAATCGGGCCGATGAGGGATCTGCTCGGGTGGGTTCTCCTCTGGTAACTCCTTGCAACTGCAACGACCGGTGACTGCCGAAGCGGGTTTGTGGAGGTAGAGAGGGATCGCCGGTTTCGACTTAGATGAGACGAAATGTATATAGATAAATGTACGGCTAATAAGTCGATTGTAACGTTAAAACGCAAGAAGGGCAAATAAAGACACGACTAGTGGGTCGGTTTACACTCTAAATGTACAAAAATAACAAGATAAAGACACGGCTTAGACGGTTTACAATTTAAATTGATAAATAAAGATATGACTGAAAGAGCAGTTTACACTTTATATTGATAAGAAGAAGGGGATACAAATGGGAAAAAGGGATAGAAGGATTAATTAAGCCTACTCCTAGGAAAGCTGTAAAAAAAAAAAGAAAAAATAGTTAAGTTACCCTACTCCTAGATAAGTGAAAAGTTGGGGTGGTACCGGGCTTATGAGGTTGCCGGACCCCAATCTCTTCAATGGTTCGGGTATTTATACACATCCCGAGCCATATTATTAGGCGCCGATTTTGAATTTCGAATGATCGGCGTAATCTGGGAGAGGTTATCGAGAAATCCTCAACCATTTCCTTTTGAGTCGATTAGCCTCAATGGGATGGTCGCAGCTTTCCGTCTAGGTTCATCCCCTGATCGTTGTGCCGGGGCGTAATTCTCGGTGCTTTCCGGCGCTGAGCGTTGTTTGCCCTTCTGGGTTAACCCCCTAATTGTTGTATCAAAGCGTGATCTTCGGCGTTTCCCTTTGCTGGACGCCGCTTGCCGTTTCGGGGTCTGTTACGAGATTCGCACCTGAATCTCGCCTTCATTCTTTTCAAGATCTTTCCTTCGGGGGCTTCGGGCAACCGAGGATTGACCTTGACTTCGCCTTTTCCATCGCTTGACTGAGGCAGTTTGATGCCTTTGGCCGTCGGACGGTCCTGAGACGATAATCTTCCTGTTGATCGCTTTCCTTGTCGGCCGACTCTCCTGTTGGCTGATTCCCTCAGCCGATGATGGGTGTAGCGTGCTATGTTTCCATGCGACTAAAACCGGTCCAGATAAGGTTGCGAGCCCTTCTTCAGTTGGTCCTTTCTTCCATTGGCTGATGACTTTAGCCGATGGTGTACACCATATGTCGCTTTCTTGTGTGGCGAAAAAATCTGGTCTAAACAATGCCCCCTCTGCAATCGGCTGACGTGTCGTTCGGGCGATTGTCAAAAGTGAATTAATTTCGGGCACTGATAACATCGCCCTGCGGTTTTTCCATACCCTGGCAGGATTTCTGCTCACTGCCCAAGGGGTTTTGAGAACGGGCGTTCATCCCTTTCGGTCTTCAGCGAATCTGTCCTTCGTCGTTTCTTCATTGAATGCTACTGCTTTCCGACAGGCATCTGTTATCAATCTGTTTCTTTCTATCGGTCTATAAAAGGGCCACTACTTGTGGCTTTCTTTATATCTCCTTTCTCCCTCATTACGATTCCTATGCTTTTGCTACAATGGTGCTCTGGTCATAGCTCTTTCGACTTTGAGGGTGGTTTCGAGGTGGCCTCTCAATCCGGCCTCAGGGACATTGTGTCGCTGGGTGATGAAAGGCTCTTCTCACCTCAGACTCGCAATGGAGTCTTTTCGAAGATAGCTCATGAGTGTGACCTTCCGATCCGGGACCTTACGTCCGGCGATTTGGCCGATCTATCTTCGGTTGTTTACGGATGGTAGCACTTATGAAGATCATGCACTGGGCAATGGCGGCTGCGGCCTTTCTACCAGGTCGTCCTCTCTTCTTTCAGAGAACCCGCTTGATCTTCTCCCGACGGACGCCGGGATTAGGAGGGTACATTGAGACCTTATATTCTCTCTCCCTCCCCCATCCCTGTTGTCTCTAGCGGTGGTCAGGTGCCTCTGTCTTCAAAAGGCAGTGCTACCCCTTCAGTTAGGTTGGTGGTGGTTCTGCACTTCAACCTCTAACCGGATTCTTCGACCTCGACTTTTCAGTTTCTGAAATATTTTTGTATTTGCATTTTTCTTGAATCACAAATGTAACGGTTTAATAAATGTGAAGTGTTCTTTTTACCCCACACTCTTCTGGATCGATATGTGATAATGTTTCAGATATTTGCGTTGATCGGCTTATTACCTTCCGATCCTCCTAGATTCGAGTTGTTGACTACTCGGCTGATTCGCGACGGTCCCTCGTAGCTTAGGGTCTTTATCCATGGAATCAGGCTTCGATTAGGGGATCTTTCTCCCTGTCGTTCTTGATCGGCATCCCCCCGATTTTTCTCTCGACCTTCTCAGCCGAAGCTTATAATGTCTCAGCTGAATTGGCTTTCTCGCGTGTGGCTCAAAGGTGACCTCATATACTGAGTTTTGTTGGCCTTATTGTTATGGCCGGTATTGTCGGCTTGTCTTTCCAAGGCCTTACTATGGCCTCGCTTGTCGGCTCCCCCCTCCGGTGCCACTTAACCTAGGCCGGGGAACCGATGCATGTCGTTAATCGGCTGGCTCTACTTGTAGCTCTACTTTGACTGCCAGGGCAGCGAGAGTTTCGCCCTGGGCCGAGTCAACCAACAAAGTATCGGTCCGCATTTTCTTTCCTTCAGCCTCTATTTCGGCTGAAGACGTCGTTGGAACCTGTGATGATCTGGGTCTCCGCGGAGGTTTTGCAGTATGCTCAACAACTTCTGGAGGCTTATGTTGTGTGATGATGAAGGCTACGCACAAAACGCACCTCAGGAGTGTACCCAGCGTGAAAATTAGATCAAGTTTGCCTATCCGGATGCCTTCGTCGAATTTTAAAACTGGATTTTGGCAAAACGGACATCGAATTTACATTCAGCGCGCGAAAACAGTCAAAATCGGCTATTTACATATATTTTTCGGGATCCAGACTCCCAAAAAGGGAATTCGGGCACCTATTTATTGTTTCGGGCAGGTCGAGCAGTCGCCGGCGGCGCGGCTGCGGGCAAGCACGGGCAGCGCGGAGGCGCGGGCAGGCCGGTCCACGGCCCAGGCACGTGCACCGGGACCAGGGAAAGTGTTCGCGTGCCACGTGGCAACACATGATTGGCCGGGCTGTGCCAATCGCGACGTGACTGGCGGAGCGGCGCCACATGGCATTTTCTGATTGGCCGACAGGATTCGGTGGACCCGGCGCGACGCCCGGCGCGTGGACCGCACGTGGACCAAGTGGAACACGTGGCGCGCTCCCATTGGCGGGCGCCAGCCGCCATGCGTGCACCGGGCGCACGGAGCAGTGGGGAACGGGACACGTGGTGCAATCCTGTTAATTCAGGCGCTGGAGGTGGAGGCTCTGGATGGCCGCCACGTGGATTCAGGCGCGCACAGTAACTTTCGGGTGCCCGAATCCAGCCTCTTGACCCGAAATAGTGGTCTTTTTGGGTTTTGGCAATAAATAGCCCTCTTGGGCCAGTATTTGAGGAGTTTTTGAGATCCATTTTGAGAGTCGTTTTTAACAGTGAGCTTCTTCTTCGAGTTTTCTACACTTTTTGGGATTTTGGAGGATTTTTGGAGATCGTTCCATATTTTTTCTCTACGACATCGCAAGCTTCGACGTTTCTTCGATACCGATCTGTTTCCGTCGGCTCTTTGTCTGCGGGCTCCTCCGAGCTAAGTTCTTATAGTTTTTCGCTGATTTTTGCGGTGGCGGTTCCACAACAGGTAGGCCTTCGATTTTGGTACACATTTCTCTTCTCCGTTTTAAGTTTTTATGGGAATTCTTGCAGCATCTTTAGACCCCCTTTTTCTGCGACACTTTTCTGGACAGCGGAGGAGTAATCTTGCATTTTCTCGGCCTACAGGTGACAGAATTTGGTGTTTAAGGACTCGATTTCTATCTACACTTCGCGAGGATCGCAACTGTATTTTTCTTGAAATTTTTAGAGAGCATCTTACAGAAGGTATTTTGCTGTTTTGTTGACAGATTTACGGCTACAGGAGTGGCAGTGGAGCATGAGGAGCACTTGAGGATAGTGTTGTAGCTTCTGAGAGAGAAGAAGTTGTATGCCAAGTTTAAGAAGTACGAATTTTGGCTTCGGGAGGTTGCATTCCTAGGCCATGTGGTTTCAGCTGCAGGAGTGGCAGTGGACCCGACAAAGATTGATGCTGTTCGGGATTAGCCTAAACCGACGACGGTTACTGAGGTTCGGAGTTTCTTGGGCTTAGCAGGTTATTACCGTTGATTTGTGGAGGGCTTTGCGAAGCTCTCTACTCTCCATAACCAACTGACTAGGAAGGGGATCAGATTCACTTGGATTGAGCAGTGCCAGCAGAGCTTTGATGAGCTGAAAATGAGACTGATATTAGCGCCGATTTTAGCATTGCCAGTGATGGGAGAGGAATTTGTGATTTATAGTGATGCCTCCCACAGCGGTTTGGGTTGTGTTTTGATGCAGAATGGTAGAGTAATTACTTATGCTTCGAAACAACTTAAGGATTATGAGAAGAATTACCCTACACATGACTTGGAGCTCTCCGCTGTTACTTTTGCATTGAAGCTATGGCGACATTACTTGTATGGTGAGCAATGCGAGATTTATACCGACCATAAAAGCTTGAAGTATCTGTTCACTCAAAAGAAAATGAATTTGAGGCAACGCCAGTGGTTAGAGTTACTAAAGGACTATGATGTGAGCATCCTGTATCATCCCGGCAAGGCCAATGTCGTGGCAGATGCTTTGAGTAGAAAGACAGCGCAGAGTCTGAGTTTAATGATCACACAACAGGCACCACTTGTCGAGCAGATGAGGCGATTGCAGATTGAGGTAGTATCCCCTGGGGTCTCTGCTAGACTTATGTCCATGGTCGTGCAACCCACTCTGTTGGACAGGATCAGGGAAAGACAGAGTGAGGACCCCCCCTTGATGAGGATTAGAGGGCAGATCCAAACTGATCAGATAGGGGATTTCTCAGTGGATGCTTTGGAAGTACTGCGGTACAGGGACCGAGCTTGTGTGCTTATGGATTCAGAGATTCGAGAGCAGATTCTAAGAGAGGCCCATTATACATCTTATACCATCCATTCTGGTGGGACTAAGATGTATAAAGACCTCAAGGCACATTTTTTGTGGAGTGGTATGAAGAGAGACATTGGGAGATTCGTGGCTCACTGTTTAACTTGTCAGCAAGCAAAGGTTAAACATCGTGTACTAGCTGGCAAGTTACAGAGTCTCCCAATCCCTGAATGGAAATGGGATCATATCACTATGGACTTCGTTGTTAGGCTACCGAGGGCGCAAAACAGAGTAAACGCAGTATGGGTAATCGTGGATAGACTCACCAAGTCTGCTCACTTTCTACCAGTACAGGTGACTTGGCCTTTGGAGCGATTTGCTCAGGTGTATCTGGACGAAGTGGTGAGGTTACGTGGAATACCCGCCTCGATCGTATCAGATAGAGACCCAAGGTTTGTCACGCATTTCTGGAAGAGCCTACACACAGCCTTGGGGACACAACTCCGATTTAGCACAGCATTCCACCCACAGACCGATGGACAGTCTGAGCGCACTATGCAGACCCTCGAGGATATGTCGAGAGCGTGCGTCCTGGATTTTGGAGAAGGGTGGTATCGACACCTAGGCTTGGTTGAGTTTGCGTACAACAACATCTATCAAGAGAGCATTCAGATGGCTCCGTTTGAGGCATTGTATGGAGTGATGTAGGTGAGAGAAGGACTTTGGGACCTGAGATACTGCAGGAAGCAGAGGAGAAGGTCAGATTGGTATGGTTATATCTTGAGACCACCCAGAGTCGACAGAGGAGCTATGCTGATACTCGACGGTGAGATTTGGAGTTTCAGGTTGGTGATCATGTCTTCTTGAAAGTCCCGTCGTCGAAGGGGGTCCGGAGATTTAGAGTTTGTTGGAAGCTCAGTCCCTGTTTCATTGGACCCTTTGAGGTACTTGAGAGGATTGGCCCGGTGGCTTACAGAGTTGCACTTCCCCCACGCATTGCAGGAGTTCATGATATTTTCCACATCTCAGCTTTGAGAAAATATGTTTATGATCCTTCGCACGTGATTGACTTCACTTCGCTCGAGATTGGTGAGGATCTAGGGTACGAGGAGTGCCCGTTGCGGATTCTGGCTCGAGAGGGAAGAGAATTGTGCAACGGGGCTATACCGTACGTGATGATTTTATAGAACAATCACAAGGAACGAGAGGCAACTTGAGAGCTAGAGACAGTGATGATGGATACCTATCCCTTTCTATTTGAGACTTTTGGATGAGATATATTTAGTTTCGAGGACGAAACTTTCTTTTAGGAGGGGAGGATGTAATGATCCGGGTCTCCGCGGAGGTTTCGTAGTGTGCTCAGCGACTTCTGGAGGCTTATGTTGTGTGATAATGATGGCTACGCGCAAAATGAACCTCAGGAATGTACCAAAAATTAGATCAAGTTTGCCTATCCGGATGCCTTCGTCGAATTTTAGAAGTGAATTTTGGCAAAACAGACATCGAATTTGGATTCAACGTGTGAAAATGGTCAAAATCGGCTATTTACATGTATTTTTCGGGATCCGGACGCCCAAAAATAGACTTTGGGCACCTATTTACTGTTCCTGGTAGCCGGGCAGTCGTCGGCGACGGCGGGCAGGCGGCGAAGCGCGGTGGCGAGGCCGCGGGAAGGCGCGGGCGCGGGCAGGCGCGGAGGCGCAGGCAGGCCGGTCCACGGCCCAGGCGCGTGCATCGGGACCAAGGAATGTGTGCACGTGCCACGTGGCAACACAGGATTGGCCTGGCAGTGCCAATCGCGGCGTGACTGACGTGGCGGCGCCACGTGGCATCTTCTGATTGGATGACAGGATCCGGTAGACTCGGCGCGACGACCGGCGCGTGGACCGCATATGGACCATGTGGGACACGTGGCGCGCTCCTATTGGCGGGCGCCAGCCGCCACGCGTGCACCGGGCGCACGGAGCAGTAGGGAACGGGACACGTTGCACAATCCCGTTAATTCGGGCGTTGGACGTGGAGGCTCTGGATGGTCGCCACGTGGATTCGGGTGCGCACAGTAACTTTCGGGCGCCCGAATCCAGCCCCTTGACCCGAAATAGTGGTCTTCTTGGGTTTTGGCTATAAATAGCCCTCTTGGGCCAGCATTTGAGGAGTTTTTGAGATTCATTTTGACAGCCGTTTTTGACAGTGAGCTTATTCTTTGAGTCTTCTACACTTTTTGGGATTTTGGAGGAATTTTGGAGATCGTTTCATATTTTTCCTCTCTGACATCACGAGCTTCAAAGTTTCTTCGATACCGATCTTTTTCCATCGGTTCTTTGTCTGCGGGCTCCCCGAGCTAAGTTCTTAGAGTTTTTCTCCTATTTTTGCGGCAACGTTTCCGTGACAGGTAGGCCTTCGATTTTGGTATTCATTGCTCTTCTCCATTTCGAGTTTTTATGAGAATTCTTGCAGCATCTTTAGACCCTCTTTTTCTGCAACACTTTTCTGGACAGCGGAAGAGTAATCTTGCATTTTCTCAACCTATGGGTGACGGAATTTGAAGTTTAAGGACTCGATTTCTATATACACTTCGCGAGAATCGCAACCGTATTTTTCTTGGAATTTTTGAAGGGCATATTCCAGAAGGTATTTTGCTATTTTGTTGATAGATTTACTGCGATGTTCCTGTTTTAGAGGATTTGGACTTACCGCGGTGTTTTGCTTATATCTCATTGACCGGGAGGAGTTTTTAGGTGATTTTTGGTTTGTTGGAACCGGTTTCGGCTCTTTTCGACTCTGGACCGACGCCCGCATCTAGGTGGGTTGGATTTTCCTCCAAGTCTGCGGACTTCCTATTAATTCTAGTATGATAGGACTCAGCATGCTAGTATAGGTGCTATTTTTGTGTATTATGTTACTTATAGAATTATGGAACCTTGACTAGCACCTGTCATATGTTACATGAGTTTAACCAGATTAGTAGAAAACCCTCACTTGGGCTAGCGGTTGTATTTCGACATTCCTGCACATATTTATTACTTTTCTGGACATATTGCTTTTCCTCGCCCGGGTGGTGGGCAGAGTGATCGGGATAGTGTAGGATGCATGTTGCACTCGTGCCTGGGGGCCGAGTGGTGTTTGGTGGCTGAATTCAGTTCAGCACTAGAGTTAGGGAGCCGTGGGTAGACGGTGATCTCGAGCCGTGGAGTTTCCGACTGATGTTGTTGATGAGTCGATGTGTTACCGATCTGATTGATTATAGATTTGGACTATAGACTGTAGGAGCCATATTGAGCTCGATAGAGATGCGCATATACTTTCCTCGGTAGGGTCGCGCCCTCCGAGTGCCGCTCCGGAGTTGGGCCTGTTACTTTGCTATTGCGACTTGTCGATGCCATCCGCGTAGGAGGCCCTATGTAAATCCCATCCTCTTGTGGATGTGTGGTAGTAGGTGGACGCAGGTTTGAAGGGACCCGATGTGGTAGTCAGGATGATTGGGTTGATTGAGCATATCGAGTAGATGCATACTTATCATCTGTATTATCCTTTGAGCATGATAGATAGAGGCATGATAGCTGTAGAGTTATTTTCTAGCTTTTATTTTTACTTTTACCATATTGTTATCTTATGCCTCTAGTAGATTTAGTGGGCAGGCCGTTGGTCTTGGAGATGGTACCCACTGAGAACTACTGTTGGATGTAGTTCTCACACCCGCTGTGGTGTTGTTGCAGAGGTACCTATTCCACCTTCAGCTCATTCGGAGGCTACTTATCGAGATAAGGGCGTGGCCGAGTAGTTCCATTCCCTGCATGTTGGAGAGACATAGTGGTACCCTGTAGACTGATATATCTGTACTAGACAGTCTGGGACTTTTATTGTATTTACATTTTGGGAGTTGGATCTTGTATATTTGACAGACGTTCAGTTGCCAATTTATCTTTAGCTATTTTTTTTACTGCTCTGATACATGTTTAGATATAGATCTGACTTTGTAGGTTAGTCGCTTCACCTATGTGGGGTATCGCGTAAAGGCGGCGGATCTGTTGGCGAGCCCGGGATACAGTTTCGACCCCGGGGCGTGACAGAACCTCTTCGTGGTCTCGGGGTGGCCACCTCCCACGTTGGGCTACCCTGCCGAGTTTCCACTTGTCGGGTTCCTCGGGCTCTAATTATCCCTCTGGCACCTCCTAGCTGAGCTTCACAACAGCCTCTAGGGCCTTCAATCGAGCCTCTAGCTCTAGCTGGATGACTCTATCCGCCGGTCTCACGACCATCGATTGAAGCATCAGTGCTTTCTTCTTAAGCGTCGCGGTGGAGACTTCCACTTCTTAGTTGTAATGCATCGATGTAGGGAAATGCTGATGCGTGGGTCGTTCCTGTCGCGGGCTTGGCCGTGACCAATGGGCCATGACGCCATTTTTACGGGCGTCGGCCTCCAGCCTCTGCAGTCGACGCTTCTGCGTCTTCGTCATGACCGACCTTTGCCATCAGGCCGGTCTGGTTGATGTGAACCACTGTTTCACCGGCACGTCTGCCAGCGGGTCCATCTTTCTCAAGTATTCCTTGAGAATTTCTCTTATTTGCCATGGCTTGGGCCAGGGTTGTATCCTGAGCTTTCGGGTTAACCGATTGCCCAAGGTCTCTACTTCTCCCTTGGTGAGCCAAGGGAATTCAGTATCGGGATTCTCAAAGGCTTCTCCTGCCCCCGGCGATCCGTGCCTCTGGTGAGGCCCGATCTGTCCTGAGCGCTGCTGGAGCTCACAGGCCGGTCCCCTTTCAGCCCTTTGGCCTAAAGGTCGTCGGGGCACTTCCCGGACTTGGTTTTGCAGGTGTACATGGCGGGGGTTTTGTTGTCGCTTTTGGGTTCGCGACCCCTCTTGACTATGAAGCTCTCGCAGAGGCCTTTGGACGAGGGAGCCTTGTCTTTTCTTATTGTCCTCTTCTCCAGGGGATTGTCTGCTGGACCCTTCGGCCACGTTCGGGTTCAGCCGGTGGTCAAGACGGTTCGTGCCTTCTACACCGAAGATGAAGGCAAGCCATCCTTCTACCTCATCCGGTGCGCGCACGATGATATAATCCTAATCTTTTTTCGTCATTTCGGCCTTGCAACAGGTGCAAAGCCGAAGCATATTCCATGTTGATTTCTCCTCCGCAGTAGGCTCGGTTTCCTTGGTCGGCTCGATCATGTTCACCTACGGGAGGAAAGCATTATTTTCCGATTTATTCTCGTGGTCGACAAGTATAAGCCGACCTTCGTCGATTTTCTTTATTTTGGTGTCAGCTTCATGAGCCGACACTCTCTTCGGCTATCCTAGTATCAGCCGAAGTTAACACTGATGACCTGATTACTCTGGGTCATCGTGTTCAATTATGCTCTCGGTTACCTTCCCCGAGAGTTTATCGAATAACGACCCTTTCCAATTGGCCAGATAAGGGTGTCCCCCAACTACTCTCCTGGGACACGCTATCATGGCCTCATTGTCGAGCACGTCCCGTCTCCGGGCGTGTAGCCGAACGTTTATTGCCGGGGCCGTCGGGGCCGCCAGCTGTGGCAGTTTCTTTATTTCGGGAGATGGGGCCACTTGACCCGCTCAGTTTTGAACCGGTTTTTCATTCGGGGCCTGCCCCCACGCCGACCCACCTTCCGCGTGGGTTCGTTGAAATAATGGGGGAAACGAAACAGGAGGAGATGCATCTGGGCCTGCCTGCTTTCGGGCAGATCCCAACTCCGAGGCCTGCCTCTTAATTCCCCTGCCCCCATCATGGAGCTGATGCTCCAACGGGAAAAATGATGCGGAGAATAGGAGCCATTTGCGGCTGTCCTGCCCCTAGCATAAACGCCGTAGGGGGGTGTAACCCGTAGCGCTTCCGGCCCCGACACAACCGATTGTGTTGGTGGCGGTTGTGGGGGACTGATGGAGCCTCCTGTGGGTCTCCTCGGCATGACTCATTTTGAGCTAGAAATTGCCCGAACCGAGCGAGACTTTCATCTGTAGCTGGGGCGTTAGGGTCCTAAGCTCGAATTTTTCTTTCTAAAGACCACATCATCCGGGCCAGCTGTCCATATAGCTCTGATAGGGACGGCTCCGGATGTGCTGATTTCCTGTATAGCTCCAGGAGCTGTGACAAGCTTGTAGTAGGATTAGGTAAAATTTACTTGAGGGTCCCACCGGGGGTGCCAAGAAGGTTGTTGGGGTCAAGATGTGGCTTGCGCGCGATCGACCCCTGTTGGGCGACCCTCCAGAGGTGTCGAAATGCGCCGCGTGCCAACAATCAAGTGATCGGGCCGAGGAGGGATCCGCTCGGCCGGGTTCTCTTCTGGTAAATCCTCGCAACCGTAAAGACCGGTGATTGCCGAAGCGGGTTCGCGGAGGTAGAGAGGGATCGCCGGTTTCGACTTAGATGAGTCGAAACTTATATAGATAAATGTACGGCTGATGAGCCGATTGTAATGTTAAAACGCAAGAAGGGCAAATAAAGACACGACCAGTGGGTCGGTTTACACTCTAAATGTACAAAAATAACAAGATAAAGATACGACTCAGCCGGCTTACACTTTAAATTGATAAATAAAGACACGACCGAAAGGCCGGTTTACACTTTATATTGATAAGAAGAATGGAATACTAGGAAAAGGGGATAGAAGGATTAATTAAGCATACTCTTAGGAAAGCAGTAAAAAAGAAGAAAAAAGAGTTAAGTTACCATACTCCTAAATAAGTGAAAAGCTAGGGTGGTACCGGGCTTACGAGATTGCCGGACCCCGGTCTCTTCGATGGTTTGGGTATTTATACACATCCCAAACCATATTATTAGGCGCCGATTTTGAATTTTGAATGATCGGCGTAATCTGGGGGAGGTTATCGGGAAATCCTCAACCATTTCCTTTCGGGTCAATTAGCCTCAATAGGATAGTCGCAGCTTCCCGTCTAGGTTCATCCCCTGATCACTACGCCGGGGCGTAATTCTCGGCGCTGGGCGTTGCTTGCCCTTCTGGGTTAACCCCTTAATTGTTGTATCGAAGCGCGATCTTCAGCGCTTCCCCTTGCTGGACATCACTTGCCGCTTCGGGGTCTGTTATGAGATTTGCGCTAGAATCTCACCTTCATTCTTTTCAAGATCTTTCCTTCGGGGGCTTCGGGCAACCGAGGATTGACCTTGACTTCGCCTCTTCCGTTGCTTGACTGAGGCGGTTTGATGCCTTTGGCCATCAGACGGTCCTTAGACGACAATCTTCCTGTTGATCGCTTTCGTTGTCGGCCGACTCTCCTGTCGGCTAATGCCCTCAGCCGATGACGGTTGTAGCGTGCTATATTAGGATGCGGGCCCTTCTTCAGTTGGCCCTTTCTTCCATTGGCTGATGACTTTAGCCGATGGTGCACGCCACGTGTCGCTTTATTGTGTGGCGAAAAAATTTGGTCTAAACAAGGTCGACTCACAAGTCTCTTTATATAAAGTTGACTCATCTTCCTCCACCAAAACAATATATGCACTAATATGGTTAGCATAAGAAATAAATGAAGTGATATTGTTATTATACCACGCATGAGGTCTAATGACCCTCCTAGGATGCTCGGAATCTGTTGGTAGCTCTACCGATGAATTTATATCTTCAAATGATTGCGGAGACTCCAAGTCCAGTTCATCATCAACTATTTTCTTGTCTTGTTGTGCTTGCTCAAATTGAATTTCATTGCGTACTTCAAAGAGCTCAATTGGAACCATAATATCATCTTCTTATGTTTCCTTGGTGGCTTGAAAGGACCATTTGTTGAAGACAATGTCTTGGCTTATGACTATCTTGTGGGTTGCAAAGTCCCACAATTAATATCCCCTAACACCTTTCGTGTAGTTGAGAAATATGCACCTCTGAGAGTTGTTATCCAATTTTGATCTATTCTTCTGTAGTATCTATGTAGAAGCATCACATCTAAAGACACGAAGATAGGAGTAGTTAACAAGCTTATCGCTTCAGACTTCTTCGAAAATTTCCAAACCAAGTGATTTTGTCGATACTCGATTGATCAACTAACAAGTCATGCTCACAACTTTCGCCCAAAATCTGTTGTCGAGTTTTGAGGTATTCAATATGCTTTGGGCCTTCTCCATGAGTGTTTTATTTAACCTCTCCGCTACACCTGTCACGCCCCGAGACCGCTAATTTGGCCAGTTCGGGCACGCCAACAGACTTGCCAATTGGGCATGACCTCCCCTATGTAATGAACTAAATCTGCTAAGGACCGAGTCGAGTTGAGCCGAAGTGAATCGGAGCCAATTGCTCGGGAGCAGGGAGGAAGCGACTCATCAGTCGAGTGTTCGAGATCTACTCACGACAAATCAATAGATTCTGTTCCTGATGGGACAGCCGTCGAAAGTTCTGCTGACACTTGGGCTTATTATTATTAGGATTGGCTGTGATGGCGTGCCAAGTACTCATCTCTGACACGCCGCCTACGCCGTCCAAGCAGAGCTGCCCCGCCACGTTTGTTTTCTCCGTAGCCAGCCGGTTTCCCCTATTTAAGGTTCCGGGAACGAGTCTACTTGGAGAAAGCCTTGTTGATGCTGGGAGTGTTTAGTCCAGCCGAGAGTAGGATTCTTCAGCCAACTGTGAGGTGTGAGGACTTCTTCCTCAGATCAGTTCGTGCCTCGCAGGATCCTTTTCGACGATCAACCTCGACCACCGGTAGATCGTTCGTCTGAGGTGGGGGATGTCACTAAGCTGGGGTGATCTCTTACTTTGTCTATTGTCCTTGGTTGTTTGGTTGTGTGTTGATTGTTTTAGCTGTAAAGTGTGTTGTGGTGGGAGTGTTGTCATCCTCCCTGAGCCTAGTGGTTTTGGAATTTTAGCGGTTTGTAACCCAGTATCTGTGTACTTGTGCTTGTGGACCTCAGGATAGTACCGTGGGGTTGTGGGGCCGAGGGTTCGGTGGAGTGAAAGAGTAGATATACACTGTCTTAGGAGTAGCCTAAGAAGAATTAGAAGCTTATACTCTAATATGGTGAGAGGGTGGTTGGTCTTCGGGCTGCTGTGTGGCATGAGAGCGCTTGACTGAGGAGAAAGTTGATACTTTCGACTCTTCTGGAAATATGTGTACTGAGCTAATGAATTGGTTGTGGTGACGTAGGTGATGTCCCGGCCTCCCTTTCGGTTATTGTTTGTGGTGAAATATCCAAGGGAGGTGACGCTGGTGCAACTAAACTTGGTCCTCCAGGCGTAGCGCAGTTATGTGGTGGAATACCCACTGAGAGCGACGAGGGTGATGTCCCGGTTTTCTTGGCGGTAGGAATGTTTAACCAGGTGGCGCGGGCGTGAAGAGTTTCGATGCCCCTTTTGGCACCCAGGACCAATCTGGTAAGTGCGATTCGGACGACTGATACAGATGAATGTACGGGATGGCCGAGGGAGTGTAGTTCACTGATACGTCCTCCACTTGGGACCCGTACAGGTCAACCGATTGGGAAGGTGAGGTTCCCCTTTCGGCTATTGTGATAGTAAGTGAGCTCAGCAGATATGAGTCGAGGCGATGGGCCGGTTGGGTTTTTGGGCAAGGCATCTAGGGTGTTCTTTAAACTTTATTACTTTCTCTATCTATGCTTGAATTTTGGTCCATAAAATGAGTACTTATTTATCATACATGCATACTATAACATAGAATTAGTACGCCGCCTGCTAATTTTGGAAGAAATCCAACCCACCTGGAACACGCTAATCCATAGTCCGAATAAGCTGAAACTGAACGTGAGTGTTCCGTAGGTTCACACGGTTCCAACGAACCAAAAATCACCCGAAAACTCCCCCCGGCCGCTGAAATATAAGCCGAGCACCGCAGTTAGTCCAAAACACCCAAAACAGTAACACCGCTGCAAGTCTGTCCACAAAACAGCAAAATATCTCCTACGAGATGCCCTCCAAAAATTCCAAGAAAAATACGGTTGCAATCCTCGCAAAGTGTAGATAGAAATCTAGTCCTTAAACTCCCAATTCCGACAACCATAGGCCGAGAAAATGCAAGATCGCTTCTTTGCTGTCCAGAAAAATGCTGCAGAAAAATGGGTCTAAAGATGCTGCGAGAACTCTCATAAAAACTCAAAATGGAGAAGAGCAGTGAGTACTAAAATCGAAGGCCTACCTGTCATGGAAACGCTGCAGTAAAAACGGCGAAAAACTCCAAGAACTCAGCTTGCGAGAGCCTGTAGACGAAGAGCCAGCGGAAAAGATCTGTATTGAAGAAACGTCGAAGCTCGCGATGTCGGAGAGGAAAAATATGAAACGATCTCCAAAAATCCTCCAAAACCCCAAGAAGTGAAGAAGACTCGTAGAACTTCTTCTCTGTCGAAAAAGGCCCTAAGAAAAATCTCCAAAAGTCCCTAAATGTCAGCACAAAGGGCCTATTTATAGAGAGAAGACCAAAAAGAGGACTTTCGGATTCGGGCCCAAGATTCGGGCGCCCGAAACCACGTAGCGACCATCCAACGGCTCCCGCTCAGCGCACGAATCATTGAAATCGCGCCACATTCCCCGCCACCCCTTACTCTGCGCGCCCCGGCACGCGCGGCGGCTTGCACGCGCTAATGGCAGCACGCCACGTAGCCCACGCGGTCGACACGCGGTCCAAGCGCTGGTCGCTGCGTCTGGTCTTCCGGTAGCTGTCGGCCAATCTGAAGGCGGCACGTGGCACCGCCCTGCCAGTCACGGCGTGATTGGCGCAGCCCGGCCAATCCCGTGCTGCTACGTGGCCCGCGCGCGTTTCCGTTGGTCCCGGTGCACGCGCCTGGGCCGTGGACCGGCCTGCCCGCGGTCGCCAGCGCCTGCCCGCGGTCTCCAGCGCCTGCCCGAGCGCTGCCCGCGGCCGCCCTGCTCCAGCCCGCGACCGCCGGCGCCTGCCTGGCCTGCCCGGAACAGTAAGATGTACCCAAAAATCTATTTTAGGGCGTCCGGATCCCGAAAAATACATCCAAATAGCCGATTTTCATCGTTTTCGTGCATTGAGTCCAAATTCGATATCCGTTTTGCAAAAATCCACTTCTAAAATTTGACAAAGGCATCCGGATAGGCAAACTTGATCCAATTTTTGCGCCGGATCCACTCCTGAGGTTCGATTTGCGCGCAACCATCTCCATCATACAACATAGGCCTCCAGAAGCTGCTTATCACTCCGCAAAACCTCCGCAGAGATTCGGATCATCACATCCTCCCCCACTAAAAGAAAGTTTCGTCCTCGAAGCTAAAACACGTTACAACCATGAAACCAACTCACTCGCAGCCTACCAAAAAGGATAAAGCCCAACATCAGGAACATCATTAACCCCAACTCTCAATTTAGAATGCAGCCAAAAATTATGAAAAGTCCGAAAATTTTGAAAGGTCAGTGCCTTCACCCCAATCAAACAAGAACAAGTTCCGGCACCGTCTCCATTTCTGGAGTAGCCGTTCGAACTTCTCGTCCCATTCGCGAGTTTCAGCATGAGGAGTGAAAAAAGGAGAGGTGCTAACATTGTTCCTGCTGTGGCTGACACTAACGAAAGCTACAGTCTAACCGCGACCCCTAAGGACACAATTTCTAACCCTCCACGCTTCATCTGCTCTAGTGGTGGCGTCCGCCATCGCTGTAAGAAGGGTACTTCGACAACCTGTGTAAATGAACTCCTCATGTCCAACTCACGGAAGGGCAACTGTTCTTATTCCGCAATCAGTCGTCGCATGATACCGCGCCAACTGGTCCATCCTGGGTGCTCGGTCAAAGTCTTAGAGCTTCCACCAAACCGTCACTTCTGCCGGTATAATCCCAGGTCTCAACTGCACTGATCATGCTCCACAAACCTCCTCTACTCGCAGGATACGATCAAGAATCTAAACCACTAATACATGTAGCAATAATCTTATCTCTTATCCATGCAGAGATGCAAATCCTCCACTAACACATGCATGAAATGCGGCGGTACCAAAATGGTTTAGTTCAACCAACTGTAATTAAAATCTTACCTACGACGACACGATCTGCTGCCGGGGTGTCCTCCACCTAGGCTGCGTAAACTTGCCCACTGGGTGCTGAAGGTCGTCGCTCCGTCTGTCTCGACGTCGTAGCCCTATCTGTCTGGCGGTAAATCGGAGGGGCTTCCGCTTCTTGAACAGGCAAGGGGGGAGCTGTAGCGATAGGTCGCACTGACAAAATTGCTCGGGGGTATGTTGCTCTGAAATGTCCTAACTCTCCGCATAGGAAGCACCGACCCTGTTTCCGGTCACACTGCGGCGGTGAATGAGGCCCACCGCAAATAACACACCGATCCTGTCGCTGGTGCTGATGCTGCTGTTGCTGCTGGTACTGCTACTGTGGTTAGTACTGCTGTGGCTGCTGGGGTCCACCAGGTCTTTGGTTTCTCTGGAACCCACGACTCTCAGGGTGAAGTCGTGGAGATCTCGGAGGCTCCTGCCTACTCGCCCGTCCCCCATCATTAGGAGCTGGGCGCTTCACGCCCGAACTCCCACCTAGGGCTGTGTTCTTCTCAGTCATAACCATATTCCTTCGCTCCACAAAAAGAGCCTACTCCATCGAGACGTCCAAGGTCTGTAGTCTGCATGACCGAACAAACTGATAGATATCTCGGCGAAATCCCCGCTCGAGCATATAAATCCTATGCGCCTCATCCCTAGCTGCATGGGGTACGCTGTTCAGTAACCGATTGAAATTTCGGATATACTCCTGCACAGAGCGGCCTCCATGCTGAAGGTTCCTTAGATCTTTTCTAGCTTCTGTCAGATACTCTCGGGGAATAAAGCTCCAAGAAGAAGACTGCAGAACTTCACCCAAGTAAGTAGCTGGGTCCCTGGCGGACCAACAGGTCGCACTCGACGCCACCAGGTCTCGGCGTCATACTCCAGAAAGTTCATCGCCAAGTGTACCTTAAACCTCTCGTCTATGAAGAGGCTCTCAAATAGTCACTCCATAGCCGCGATCCACGACTCCGCCTCCTACAGCTCCAAGCTCCATCTAGAAAAACGGGGTGGGTCGAATTGTCTGAACCTCGTCAAACGGTCCACAAGCTCCCTCTGCTCCTCGGGCGATAGTTGCCCATTGTGCCTGGATATCTGTCCACTGGTAGTCGGTATAGTAGGGGCTGTCGGTGCCACTGGTACAGTCAGGGGTGCCACTACAGAGGAAGAAGGTTCTGGAGAACGCTCAAGCGGTGCTGCAACTGGCTGTGCCCTCTGCTCCAACAGGCGCATCAGACGTTCCATGGCCTCCTCTTGGCGCCTGGCTGCCTACTCCTAGCGTCGAATAGCCTCCGACAACTGTGTCGTCTGGGCCTATAACTCCTGGACTTCTCTCTGCCAGTCCTGCCCTACTCCTCTCTTTCCGGCTCATCGGAAGATGAAAGCAGTGAACGCATCAGTACTCTGCGTCGTGGAGGCATCGCTCTCACATGCGACAAAATCCACACATTAGGACAAAACAAACACCCGACCCAATCCGGCGAAAGCTTAGGGCATGTCATCCTTTCCTAAGCATTATGTTGTCTGCAGCCAACATAATCGGTTAGGAGAATAAACATGCCAATCACTCATCCCATCCCTTGGGAGAGGTATAAAACTCAATCATGACTCTCGCTACAAATCACGACTCTCACGTAGTCATCCTAGGGTCCATCCACAAGCCTAGGATTTCTAAGTCCACAATGATCTACATCCTAGGCTCTGATACCACTCTAATCTGTCACGCCCTGAGGTCGAAACTGCAACCCAGGCTCGCCAACAGATCCGCTACCCATACGGGAGGCCCCGCATAGGTGAAACATCTAACCTGCAAAAGATAATACTACAGCTATATAGATATCAGAGCTAGAAAGTAAACTATAGAAATATAAAAATACAACTCCAAATAGTACAGATCTGAACCCCACAATACATAAGTCTCTCAAAATAAAACTCTCAAAAGTAACTAAATACAATAATCTAGCAGACTGTACTACAAAGCTCCAAAAGGGGTACAACTACACTCCAAGGACGGGTTGGGAACTAGCTCGCGACTCCCTTACCTCGATCAGCAGAAACAGCAACTGCAGTAGCAGGGACAGAAATAGATGCCTATGAAAAAAAGTCACCACAACGGTTGTGAGAACTACATCAAATAGTAGTTCTCAGTACCAACGGTCTGCCCACTAAATCTACTAGATGCATAAGATAACAATGCAATAAGGAAAGATAAATAACAGAAAATAAACTCTACTGCTACCATGCCTCTATCTATAATACTCAATGAGTGATACAGATGAAAATAATGCATTGACTCTATCTCATAATACTCGATCAACCCAAGCACACTGACTACCACATAGGGTCCAGTCAAACCTGCGCCTACCTACTACCACACATCCCCACGGGGACGGAAATTACGTAGGCGGTCCCATTCGGACTGCATCGACAAGCTACGAAAGATAAGTAACATGCCTAGCTCCGGAGCGGCACTCGAGGGGCGCGACCCCACCGAGGAAGTATCCGCGCATCTCTGTCGAGATGAAATGGCTCATGCAGGCTATGATCCAAATCCACGATCAATCAGATCGGAACCAATAACTCAGCACTAACCACATCAGCCGGAATCACTCAACGGCTCGGGACCACCGTTCCTAAATGGCTTCCAAAACAAACCACTCGACTGACCACACTAAGTCTACTGGCTAAAGGTACTTAACTGCCAACCATAAAGCAACGTCCGAAAGTTCCGGGAGACTAGCGCCTACAACCCTATCAAACAAGAACAGGTTCTAGGCACAGCCCTCGTAGCTTTCGTCCCAAAATATGGAAACGACCCCTAGAACCCAGATCACTCAAACCCTCTCGGGTGAGGAAGTTTGTAAGAAAAGATGACAGTTATTACTGAAAACCGTTTTGATTTGAGAAGCTCCAATTTAATGAATTTTAGTTCTTTAAGAAAATTAGTTAAAATAAGTTTTTATTTTTCAAACCCCGAAGAGCTAATGCCTTCACCCTATCAAACAAGAACAGGCTCTGGCGACACTTCAAAATTCGGAAGAAAAATATTTGTTTACTGAAATTATGTGTGTCCAAAAACAGTCCGGGTTCTAGGTCCTACTATCACCAACTTAACACTACTAAGAACATAGTGCTATAGACACTGGTCGGAGAACACTCGACAACACGGGACCACCGTCGACCCGAATGGCTCCCGACACAAGCCCTGATCTAGCCTCAGCTACCAGACTCCACTCGGCCCCCAGACACGAGTGCTAATGCATTCCACAATAACCCGACCACTCGACCCACTATCCGGGCGAGGAGAAACTCTAAGTACAGGGAAAAAGAATACAAAGTGTGAAAAATCTAAAACATGAAGGAAACTAGCCCATGTGAGGGTTTTCTACTAGTCTGGTTAACTACATGCAAACATATGACGGGGTGCTAGTCAGGGTTCCAATATTTCGTTATCACAAGAGACAATCAATTTACTAATTTAATCATGCTTACATCTTGGTCCATAAAATGAGTACTTATTTATCATGCATGCATACTATAACATAGAATTGGTATGCCGCCTGCTAATTTTGGAAGAAATCCTGTGGCTTATGAATAATATGGATCTGAATAGGGGAAAAACCACCTAGAGGGGGGAGTAAATAGGTGAAAATAATAAACACACCAAATCGTTGCATAAAAAAATAACCCAATGCGGAAAATAAATAAAGTACGCAAGATTTACGTGAAAAACTCCATCACAGGAGTAAAAAACCACAGGACCGATAACACGGAGAAATCCACTAAGATTAAACACGTACAAGGTGATTTACCGTAACCCTACGACTCAACTTTTTCCATACGCTCCTAGTTGATCTTCTCCTCTCGCTCCACACGCTCCTCGAATCCACGATTTGCGTGCAACTTCGAATCCACGAAGTCCAACGTTGAATCCACGACGTCCAACCGAATCCACGGTCTTCACCAATGCGGCACGTCTCGATCACACGAACGCGCCTCGCTCCGAATCCACAAGAGCGGTAGCACCTTGAATCCACAAGGCCACGCGAATCCTCGCGCCGATTTTTGGAAAAAATCGTTGTATTGATTATTGGTGGTGATTCTCCGAATACTTAGATCAATGATAGACAAGAAATACTATCTAAGTATTCTTCAATTTGATTCTACAAGAAATAAGAGTTTTGAAACCCTAGAATCAAATTGAACAATATAGATGAAGAAACATGAATTTAATTGTGTTTTCCTTTCTTCTCTATATTTGCAGATTTTTCTTTTTCTTAAAAGAAAATCTTTTTCAAGAAATCAAAATTCACTTTTTACGATGAATAAAAAGTCTATTTATAGATTAGAGACCCTTGGAAAGAGATAAGCATCAAAAACTTTCAAAACAGAATTTTTTCCGCACGGCAGTCCGGACTGGATTAAGTCTGATCCGGACTGTCGTCAATTTTTAAAAGATTTTCTGAAAAACGTAGTTCGGGGTCCGGACTGAAACAGGAGGTCCGGACTGAAACAGGGGAGGTTTGGACTGTTCATGCAATTTTTGCAGAATTTAAGGTTTGGGGTCCGGACTGAAACAGGGATAGTCCGGACGGGAAAAATTGCATTAACCAAACCATGTTCGGGGTCCGGATTGGACGTGACTGGTTCGGATCTTGAACTTCCTAAAAGTTCAGTTTTTGATTTTTATGCATCAAAACATATTCCAAGTGTTTCTAAACTACACAAATATATTCGAATCACCAAAATTATTTAGTTAAACGTACCTGATCAATCTGAATCTATTTTTCTTGAGATTGATGTAATTGATCTACAATTCTTCATCTTCAATATTCAAGACTTATACCACTTCACGAAATACGCCAAAACAAAATCTTTAACAAATCCAACCCACCTGGAACACGCTAATCCATAGTCTGAATAAGCTGAAACTGAATGTGAGTATTCCTTAGGTTCACACGATTCCAACGAACCAAAAATCACCCGAAAACTCCTTCCGGTCACTGAAATATAAGCCGAGCACCGCGGTCAGTCCAAAACACCCAAAACAGTAACACCGGTGCAAGTCTGTCCACAAAACAGCAAAATACCTCCTGCTATATGCCCTCCAAAAATTCCAAGAAAAATACGGTTACAATTTTCGCGAAGTGTAGATAGAAATTGAGTCCTTAAACTCCCAATTCCGACAACCGTAGGCTGAGAAAATGCAAGATCACTCCTTCGCTATCCAGAAAAATGCCGCAGAAAAAGAGGGTCTAAAGACGCTACAAGAACTCCCATAAAAACTCGAAACGGAGAAGAGCGATGTGTACCAAAATCGAAGGCCTACCTGTCGTGGAAATGCCACCACAAAAATCAGGCAAAAAACTCCAAGAACTCAGTTTGCAGGAGCCCGCAGACGAAGAGCCGACGGAAAAGATAGGTATTGAAGAAATGTCAAAGCTCGCAATGTCGGAGAGGAAAAATATGAAACGATCTTCAAAAATCCTCCAAAATCCCAAGAAGTAAAGAAGACTCGTAGAACTTCTTCTTTGTCAAAGGAGGCCCCAAGAAAAATCTCCAAAAGTCCCTACACGGCAGCACAAAGGACCTATTTATAGAGAGAAGACCAAAAAGAGGACTTTAGGATTCGGGCCCAAGATTCGGGCGCCCAAAATTCACAGTGGTGCGCCCGAAACCACGTACCGGCCATCCAATGACTCCCACTCAGCGCCTGAATCGCTGAGATCGCACCACATGTCCAGTCGCCCCGTACTCCGCGTGCCCCGCGCACGCACGGTGGCTTGCACCCGCTAATGGCAGCGAACCACATGGCCCACGCGGTCCAGGCGCCGATCGTTGCGCCGGGTCTTCCAGTCACTGTCGACCAATCGGAAGGTGCCAAGTGGTGCCGCCCCGCTAGTCACGGCTTGATTGGTGCGGCATGGCTAATCTCGTGTCGCCACATGGCCCGCGAGCATTTCCGCCAGTCCTAGTGCACACGCCTGGGCCGTGGACCGGCCTGCCTGCGCCCCAGCGGCTGCCCGCGCCTGCCCACGCGCCTGCCCACGTTTGCCAGCGCTTGCCCGAGCCCTGCCCGCCGTCGCCAGTGCTTGCCTGCAGCCGCTCGGCGCCTGCCCGACCTGCCCGGAACAGTAACAAGTATCCAAAAATCTGTTTTAGGGAGTCCGAATCCTGAAAAATACATCCAAATAGCCGATTTTTATCGTTTTCGCGCGCTGAGTCCAAATTCGATGTTCATTTTGCAAAAATCCACTTCTAAAATTTGACGAAGGCATCTGGATAGGCAAACTTGATCTAATTTTTGCGCCGGGTCCACTTCTGAGGTCCGATTTGCGCACAACTATCTCCATCACACAACATAGGCCTCTAGAAGCTGCTAATCACTCCGCAAAATCTCCGCAGAGATCCGGATCATCACACCATACCTCTGATCACACTACGGCTGTAAAGTACCGGATTTTCGGCACATAAATAAAGATGATATGAAATACTATTGTTATGAAAGTTGGGGAAGTAAGGAACATTTGGACGCGACTTGGGCCCAAATCGGGTTAAAATGGAGAGATCTAAAGATTTATTTGAAAAAGGGGCCCAGATTTTTAGTGGAAAATGCACAGTGTCGGAAAATTCCGAGAAAATTACGGGAGCCCCGTAAATATGTTTTAAGGCCACAGAAAAAGTTTCGCATTAATCAGAGGCCGGATAGTGGGAACGGGCTCCGCCAACAGTGTCGAAATATTCTGAAAAAAATTACAGGAGCTGTGTAATTATGTTTTAAGGTCACAGTAAAAATTTCATGTTGATCGGATACCCGGATTGCGAGAGCGGGGTCCGCCAATGATTCTGGACACAGTGGGGCTTTGGTGACCCAGAAATGGCCCAAACTGAAAATTTAAAATTTTCTGTGGTAAATTAAGCTAAAACGAAGCCGCCTGTCAAATTTGGACGGAAACGAATGAAAAATGGACAGAAACCGAAACAAAAACGAATTTCTGAGACGACGACGGCGCGGGAATCAAGGTGTCAGGGGGCTTGGTGGTAGGCGGGTCAAAGGGGGGCCGCCACATGGCGGGCCCCCATTGGGCCCGTACGGGCGCAAGGACACGCGCCCGCAGGGGCGCGCGCCCGCATGGCGCAGGGGCGCGCGGTGCGTGCGCCCCTGTGAGTGGTGGCCGCCAGATGGCGGGCCCCCATTGGGGGGCCCGTGGACCCGGTCTACACACCTCCCTTCCTCCCTTTCTTTCCTTCTTTTTCTTTTTTCTTTTTTCTTTTCTTCTTCTTCCTTCTTCCCCGCAGACCCTTCCTCTTCTCCTTCCATTTTTTCTCCAACCGAGCTTCGTGAGAGGGAGAGAGAGAGAGAGATAGAGAGAGAAGAAAAAAAAAGAGGGGTTTTCGTGGGGCGCGAGCGCGCCGTGAATCTCGTGGAGCGCGCAAGGCGTTCCCAAAAGCCGATAGGCGGCGCGACTGTACGAGGTAACATTATTTTCACGGTATTTTTGGCACAATTTTTATGCTTTCTTTGGGTTTAGATTTGACCCCATTACCGTATTGCGTGTTAAGAACCGAGTTATACTGCGCCGTTTTGCTGCGGGACTGCCGGGGGCAGTTTTAGCGCGCCTCGTTTTGCGTGCCAGTTGTAGAAGAAATGTACCGTTTTGCGTGCGGATTCGAAAAATATGCGCAGTTTTGGACGCAAACTCGGAAAATATACACCGTTTTGCATGCAACGTTGAAAAAGAAAAGTGCACTGTTTTGCGTGCCAAACCGAGGTATGTGCTCCGTTTCGCGTGCAACTTGTGTTATCGCGCACCGCTTTACGTGCGAAGTCTAATAATGTACATCATTTTTCTTGCAGGGTTAGAAAAATATGCACCGTTTTGCGTGCAATTCTACAGTCAGAGCGTGCACCGTTCTGCGTGCAGATTTGAGGTACGTGCACCGTTTTGCGTGCCGATCATGTTGTCGCGCACTGTTTTGCGTGCCGATCCTAATATTATGCATCGTTTTTCGTGCAGGGTTAAAAAAATATGCACCGTTTTGCGTGCAACCCTACAGTCAGACGTGCATCGTTTTACGTGCAGATTCGAGGTACGTACACCGTTTTGCGTGCCGATCGCGTTGTCGCGCACCATTTTGCGTGCCGACCTTAATATTATGCATCATTTTTCGTGCAGGGTCAAAAAAGATGCGCACCATTTTGCGTGCAACCTTAAGAGAAGCATGCTCCGTTTTGCGTGCAAACTCGAGGTACGTGCACAGTTTTGCGTGCAGGTTGAGTTGATGCGCATCGTTTTGCGTGCCGACTGAAGTGGCGTGCACCGTTTTGCGTGTGGGTTTTACTGACGCGCACCATTTTGCGTGCAGGTTTGGTGGACGTGCACCGTTTTGCGTGCGGACTCGAGGGAAGTGCACCGTTTTGCGTGCAAGCTCGAGGAGACAAGTGGAATTGCGCGAAGACCAATTACAAGTGTCTACAAGCAATTGGGTACACCACAAGGTGGGGAATTCTGCCGAAATTGGGTGACCTCTCTCCTTGCTCCCTTGCTTTTCGATTCGAAGCATAATAGTAGCCTGTTAGAGGCGTTAGGTAATTATGATTATGATTGCCTGTGTAGATGAATTCAGATGAAAAAGTGCAACTGTTGGTTGCCTGAGTTAGAGGAATAGATGTGCATGTGTAAATGAACACTGAGGAAAAGTGCAACTGTTGGTTGCCAAACATATATGATGAATATGCATGCGTAGAGAAAATTATTATTTTATGAATGAGATGAAAATAATGGTATGCATGAAAATGATTAGCTATTCATGATTATGAGCATGTTAGGGTATAACCCTAGGAATCACGTGACATAAGGGAACAACAGTTGTTGGTAGTAAGACTAGGAGAAAACCTAGTATAGGGGTTTGACGAGTGACATCAACTTAGGAGTTATCCTAGGGAGGACGAGTGGCATGGTCTTAGGTGACAACCTAAGGACACTGGATAGAGTGATCCACATAGAGTCAGAGAACTCTAGGATATATATGACATGGAACTTAGGTAAAGAGAACCTAAGGTAAACTAGTGGTCAGCATAGAGTCAAGGAACTCTAGGACAAGTATGACATGGAACTTAGGTAAAGAGAACCTAAGGTAAACTAGTGGTCAGCATAGAGTCAAGGAACTCTAGGATAAGTATGACATGGAACTTAGGTAAAGAGAACCTAAGGTAAACTAGTGGTCAGCATAGAGTCAAGGAACTCTAGGACAAGTATGACATGGAACTTAGGTAAAGGGAACCTAAGTTGAGCTAGAAGAGTTTAAACTCACAGACAGAAAAATAAAGTCAAGTTGACTCTAGGATTTAGTAAGGAATCAAGAGAATGGAGAAATGGGTCAAATGTGGAGACATGAAAGGGAAAACAGGAAATTAAAGTCAATGTAACTCTAAGTTAATAGTGGAACAGGAAAATAGAGTTAAGTTAACTCTAGGATTCAATGAGGAATCAGGAAAATGGGATAAGATCCCAAGGTTAAAGAATTAAATAGATATAACCCTAGAAGGTCATAGGGTGGTTGGGCAAATGAACGATAACTTTAACTTCAATTTGAGTTAAGTAAAGAAAAGTGAAATGTTTAAGAGTCCAGGAGACTCTCTAGTTACCCGTGTGGCAAGACCTAGGGTAAAAGAGGAATTAGTGAAAAGAAATGGAGCTCAATGTAGAGCAAAAGTGATTAATAAGCAAGACAAGCAAATTGCTCAAGGAAGAGCAAAAGTAATTAATAAGCAAGACAAGCAAATTGCTCAAGGTAGAGCAAAAGTAATTAATAAGCAAGACAAGCCAATTGCTTAAGACAGAGAGAACAGAAAGAGAAATGATATGAGTCCAAGTGACTCCTAGTTATCCTTATGGCGAGACCTAGGATAAGAGATAATTTATTGTAAAAAGGCAAAGTTAAAAGCAAGCTAAAAGTGACTAAAAAGCATAAAAAGAATGTAAATGGCGCCTTCGAATTTGAGACTCGTCAAGTGGAGCAGGACTCCCTGGGCAGTGACCCGTCGGACGAGGTACTTTCGAAAGGCTAAAAGTGAAAGTAAAGAGCTAGATGCTCAAAGGAAAGAGAAAGAGATTTGCCAGTGGCAAAAAGGGAGCTATAAGCTCGAATAAGAAAGAAAAGCAAGTGTTCTAAGGCAAATAGGCTAAGAACTAAAGTAAAAGAGAAAGAAAAAGAAAAGAAAAGAAAGGAAATATAAAGATAAAACGGGCGTACCTGCGGGGAGGAAACGTGACCCTTGTTGGAGGAGCGGCAGGATCCCTCTCCCGGGCAGTGACCCGTCTGGCACGTTTCTCCCGTAGGACGGGGTAACACTTGCGAGTGTTATCGGCAACCTTAGAAATCTTATCTTATGGTAGCAGAACTACCGAGCTGGGGCCCGTTGGATAAGAATTTCTGAGGGTCAAGTTGAACTAAAGCACCCGAATTTAAAGAAATAAAGAGAAATTAGAATGGCCAAGGTGGCCGGGTTAGTTTGACCCTGTATACAGCGGCATAGTGGCCGAGTTGGTGCTTAGTAGCCTGATATGACTAGACAGTAGTGCTGGGTTGATGAGTATATAGAGATAGTGATATATTATTGTGCATAGTTGCATGTTGATATTGAGGATTTTAGTTTCCTAGCACTATTATTATTGCTTCCATTGGACCAAGTGGTGTAGGACACTTTATCTCGGTGGTTGAACCCACTGGGAACTATGTCGTAGTTCTCACACCCCTTGGGTGACTCCCCCCCCCACAGGTTCAGGTATGGATGCAGCGATCGCGACGGTTCAGATGCAGACGGCGAGGTATACGACAGGGGCAAGGGCCCGGCAGCATAGAGACCTAGAAGGTCTAGCAGAGGTATCCCTTTATATATGTTTATTGAGTGAACCTTGTATGGTGAGGAAATCATGTAAAAGAGTTGTAATAATTTTATTTGCAAGTTCAGAAATGTAAAGTGTAATAAATTTAAGTTATGGTTCACTCTGGTATGCTTTCATTTTCGCATTAACTAATTGTTATTGAATGAAAGTTTTAAATTTGTAGTGATTTTTAGTACTCTGATATTGAGCTTCCGCATACACTGGTTGTGTCATTATGGATGTTACCGTTCCTTTCGGGTAGGAAAAGGTCTTACTCGATTGGCGGGTCTGTTGGCGTGCCCGAACCGTACAAATTGGCGGACTCGGGGCGTGACAACGGCAGTGCATGTGGCCCATCTTAGAAGATACACCTGTCCTACCGCCTCTGCTGGTACTACTGCTGTTGCTGCTGCCGGGGTCCACCAAACCTCTGGCATCTCTAAAATCCATGGCCCTGAGGATGGAATCGAGAAGGTCTAGGGGGCCTCTGCCTGCTGGTCTGTCCCCCGTCATCTGGCGCTGGGCGCTTCTCTTCGGAACTCACCTCTGGCGGCAAGTCCCTCTCCACTAGGATCACTGCGCCGCGCTCCATCCATAGCGCCTGCTCTATAGAGGCATCCAAAGTTTGAAGTCGGAGGGATTGAACAAACTAAAAATATCCTAGCGCAATGCCCGCCCAAACATATAGATCATGTGCGTCTCGTCCCTCGCGCTGTGGGGCACGCAGTTCAGCAACCGCGTAAACTCCCTGATGTACTCGTGGACAGGGCGATCTCCCTGCTGGAGATTCCTCAAATCCTCTTCAAGTTTTTGCCTCGTGCTGTTCGAAAAAAAGGCACTGAACAATATGCTGCGAAACTCGGTCCAAGTGAGAAGTTGGGCCCCTGGCGGGCCAACCGGTCTGACTCACCTCCACCAAACCTCTGCGTCACGCTTCAGAAAGTGTGTGGCTAGGAATACCTAATATCTGTCGGGGATGAAGAGATTCTCAAATAATTTCTCCATGGCAGCCACCCACGACTCTGCCTCCTAGGGCTCCAAACTCAATCTAGAGAATCAGGGTGGGCCGAACTATCTGAAGCAACTCAGACGATCGATGATATCCCCCTGTTCGTCTGCTAACAACTGTCCACCCTGCCTCGGTGCCACAACGCTGGTCGTCGGCACGGAGGAGGCTACTGGCTCTACCGGCGCTACCGAAATTGCCGCCACTGGAGATGCTGCTACTAGGGTGGTCTCGACAGGAAGCGCTGTCAGCGGTGTCCTCTACTCCAACAGCTGCATCATCCTATCGAGTGTCTCGTTCTGCCGCCAGTAAGCCTCTGATAATCCTACCACCTGGGCCCGAAGCTCTCTAACCTCGCTCTATGTATTCGGCCCGGAATCCATCTGCTCTGGCTCATTAGAAGAAACGGGGTGCGTGCGGGTTGATAATCTGCGTCGGGAAGGCATGCTGCTCACCTGCAACCAAAGAAAAAAAAGTCAGAAGAAAAACGCTCATCACTCTGGCGAAAGTCTGGGCATATCTCTCTGGCCTGCAGCACTATGTTGTCTATAGCCAATATAGTCGCTTATCAGGAGAAGGCATGTCAATCACTCACCCCATTCCCTCGGGGGAGTTGCAACCCAATCATGACTCTCACTACCAAAAAATTCTCACGTCAGTCATCCCAGGGTCCAACCACAAGCCTAGGGTCACTAAGTCCTCAACAACCTACATTCTAGGCTCTGATACCACTCTAATCTGTCACACCCCGATGTCGAAAAATGAGTCAATAGAGGGTATGAGAATTACTAAAAACTAGTAGTCCTTAGTAGGTACGTCATCGATAACTATAACCCGCCCACTAGGTCTACTAGAGACATAAATGAGAAAAATAGTATAGAATATGAAAGTAAACTGTTAAATGAAAATCTACCGCTACTATACCTCTACGTTAGTATGTATATAAACAAGTGTATAAGAAATAATATGCATTAACTAGAACAAACCACCGAGAGCAAACCCAATCAACAGACTAGTTCAAAAACCCAATCCCGCATGCACTAGCGTCATATCTGATCTCACCAAAAGTCATGGATCGCTGACGTGGGGACATACTATAAACAATCTAGTCGCCTAACTCCGTAGTGGCACTCGAAGGAGGTGACCCGCTCGAGAATAAAGTAATCAGGTAAAATATGTTGCAGGCTAAAATCAATGCTCATGACCAAAGTGAATGACTCTAACCACTACTACATAGTTTTGGCCCAATCTGGTGAATAAATAATAATCCGGTTCAGCCGTCCAAAATCCACGACAACCACACATCTCAAGAGTCCAAAAATTCGGTAATATCCCACCCTGACTCGAAGATAACCACACTACTTTTAACCCATACTCAACACCCCAACCACTAATGAACTAATCAACCGTAAAAAAGTAGAGGTTCAGATTTTAAGTTCATATGTCATGTATATGTAGTGTATATAAGTGAATCCTAACTATATGGGCAATCAACTCATCCAAATAAGTATAGAAACATATTAAGATTTGTTTAGGATTCCTATCATATATATCTAGCATAATAAACAAAAAGAATTCAGCATATAAACATAACTAAACTCATCCTGGGAAAAGAACTGGACAAAGAGAGCAGTTTATAGTTTTCAATATGTCACTTCCAACTCATCTGGAGCGCTGATCCAATCACAGATCAAGGTGAAACTCAGCAAGATCATCCCTTCAGTTCCAAATAACCAGGAAAAGCAATAAAATCCAAGACATCCCTGTTGGATTGAGCTGAATAAAAAATTCATCAAAATGCCTATTCGATTGGAAAAACTGAAATTCAATATTGCTCACCTCAAATAAACTATTGTAACTTAAATACTAGGTTCATCTCTACCTCAAGAACACCAAAGAAGTATCAATTCACAGTAATAAAGTCCTAATCAAATCCAATTTCCAAAAACACTTACTGTTGTCCCTGCTTCCAGGCTGTTGTTGATGATGTTCTTGCGGTTGTTGCTGCTATTCCATAGGATCCGCAGGGCCACCAGGGTAATGAAGAACACCACAACACTCACAAGTATGTTCCTGTTATGACAAAAGCGGAAAAGATCTAGTTCGTTGGGCACGAAAATACCAAAAGAGAATCGAGAAAGAGAGAAGAAAAATAAAGCACACAAAATTTACGTGGTTCGGCCACTGGCCTATGCCCACGGGCGAAGACAGAGCGGATATTTTCATTATAATCAAAGTGGTGTACAAAATATGCCTCTCTTGTGGGTTATGTTAATATGGATCTGAATAGGGGAAAAATCACCTAGAGGGGGGGTGAATAGGTGTAAACAATAAACACACCAAATCGTTGCGTAAAAAATTACCCAATACGAAAAATAAATAAAATACGCAAGATTTTACGTGAAAAACTCCGTCACAGGAGTAAAAAACCACGGGACCGATAACACGACGAAATCCACTAAGATTAAACACGTACAAGGTGATTTACCATAACCCTACGACTCAACCTTTTTCATACGCTCCTAGTTGATCTTCTCCGCTCGCTCCACAACGCTCCTCGAATCCACGATTTGCGTCCAACTCCGAATCCACGACGTCCAACATCGAATCCACGACGTCCAACCGAATCCATGGTCTTCACCAATGTAGTGCGTATCGATCACACGAACGTACCTTGCTCCGAATCCACGAGAGCGGTAGCACCTTGAATCCACAAGGCCACGCGAATCCACGCGCCGATTTTGGAAAATCGTTGTTTTCTTGGTGAAGATAATCCGCCGAATACTTAGATCATAAATAGACAAAAAATTACCATTTAAGTATTCTTCAATTTGATTCTACAAGAAATATAAGTTTGGAAATTCTAGAATCAAATTGAACAATATAGACGAAAAAATATAGATTAGATCATGTTTTCTTTTCTTCTCTATATATATGGATTTTCTATATTTTTTTCGGTTTCATTCGGTTTCTATTTCATTCTTATTCGGTTAACCTAGATGTGAAATTAAGGTTTATTTATAGGTTAGAAATCTTTGGAAAGAGATAAGAATCAAAAACTACCTTATCTGGAATTTTTCCGCTCGGCGGTCCGAACTGGATTAAATCTGATCCGGACTGTCATCTTTAGACAGAACTTTTTCAGAAAAACAAGTTCGGGGTCCGGACTGGAATGGTCTGATCCGGATCCTGAACATCCAACTTGCCCAGTTTTTTATTTTTATGCAATGAAAAATCTTCCAAGTGTTTCTAAACTACAAGAATGTATTCGGATCACCAAAATTATTTAGTTAAACGTACATGATCCTTTTGAATTCATTCTCCTTGATATTGATGTATATGATCCATAATTCTTCATCTTCAATCTTCAAGACTTAGAACACTTCACGAAATACGCCAATACAAAATCCTTAACAATCTCCCCCTTTGGCGGTTTCGTGACAAAACAAAAATCCACTTAAAAAATTTTTAAAAATATTTTTGTTGCTATCACCATACAACAAAAATTTACATGAATGATCCAAATAAAAATGAATACAAGAGATAAACTCTTAAAGCAAACTCTAGACTTAGACGTTTGTACTCTCTGCAAAAGAAATAATTCTTGACAAAAGAAATCGTTAGATACCTCAGGAATTTAAACATTCAATAAGCAATCAGAGAGATAGAGTTTATACTCACCATGATATTAATTATCCTATATGTATGAGAATAAGCAATCATGGATTTACATATCATTTAATCCTTAAAGGTTCAAATGTCATATCAAGATTCTAACAAGTTCACAAATATGTCAGTTATCAAGCAACTTGTTAGTAATATTACATGCCCAAATAGTTAGTCAAATAGTTAGTAGTGGCATGTATCCAACTTACCTTCAAAGTACTCAAGTTCTACTCAGGTTCTCAAAGTTCTATGTTCTCTCACCCTTTTTGTCATAGTAAACAAGCCAAAATAAAATGGAGGGCAAAATTCAAATTGCAAAAGTAAAAACCTGCAAAAGAGAAATCATTAGAACTAAATTAAAAAACAAAAGAAAATATCAAACACATCAACCCGAGTCGGTGTCGTCGGAGTCACTGCAACCAAATTTAGTAAAAATCTTTTTGACCAATTTCGCGAAAGATTTAAACTTTTTCTTCATGTCGGCTTGGGTGGCAGTAATCTTAACCATGTCTGAAGAAATCTGAGTTATTTCGTGTGGCATACGCTTTTATTCCGACGATAAACGTTGCTGTTGTCGGTAAATTGATGTTACAGAGGCATCATCCTCTGAGGTATCATGTGTTGTTGTTGTTGCTGCTTTTGTTGTTGCTGTTGTTGGTGTTTCTGCTGAAGCTGATGGTCGCTTGCCTCGGGGAGGAGTAGGTGTATCATCTGGCTTCTTAGGGAGAGACTTCACAACTGTTGTGTCATTGATTGTCCCCAAGCTATGCATATAACTTGACGATCGAATGTCGACGTCAAATTTCTTCAAAATCCGCATTATGATCATAGGGAACGGAAATCGCTCCGTCTGATGAGAATGCTCCACATATCGAGCCATCCTATTCCAGATGATGTATGGAATGTTGATATTCAATCCTCGAGCTGCTGTTGGATGTCCTAGAAGATATAAAAATAACATCCTATCCTATCGAAGCACCTTCGTTTGCATATTTGGCAAAATGTTGTAGTAAACGATGAAATTGAGAAATCGGTATTCTGGACGAAGCTCTTCTGATAATACCGAGTTTCCCGCTGATCGAGTTTCGGCATGCAGATGCCATCCACAACTCGTCGCCAATCCAAACTTGTCATAGGACAACCTTTCAAATAGTGTGTCCCGACCATACTAGAAGACATGCCTAACACCTCTCCAATCAATTGAGGAGTAATGGCAAGTTTCTTGTTCCTAATCGAAGTGTTAAACTTCATAGGTCCACCTTCATTCTCTTGAAGCTGCTGCGCACAAGTGTAAAATGTCCGTTTCAAATGTAGACAATATCTAGAAAACTCCAGAAAGTGGCAAATTTGAGAGAAATTGGCTTGATCAATCAAATTTCCGAAAGCTGCAGAACGATCTCGAGGAGCTGCGATATTGACATGTCATTCTCCAATGCACTCTCGGTTCTCAAATGCCTTCATCCGATCTGTGCTAATATGAACAAAATCCTGTGGAGGTGGCTCACTCGCAAGTTGTAGAGTTATTATGGATCCACAAGGATCTAAATAGGTACTATCAAACAACTAGAGGGGGGGTGAATAGGTGTAATACTTAAAAACTCAATCTCAGTGCAAAATAAAAACCAATGCGGAAAATAAAAACAGCACACCGAGATATACGTGGAAACTCCAATCCAGGAGAAAAACCACGGGACCAACACGCAATAACAATCCACTAAGAATAGAAGAATAACAAGGTGATTACCGACTCCACGGACTCAAACCCCTCCTTCAGCTTCTTCGGACCTTGCGCTGACCGGTTGGATATCCGCGCAATAACAATCCCTAAGAAAAGAAGAATAACAAGGTGATTACCGTCTCCACGGATTTAACCCCTCCTTCAATTTCTTGGACCTCGCGCTCCACCGTTTTGCCCGTCCACTGCTCACGTTCGAATCCACGAACGCACGCTTCGAATCCACGAAACGCCTTTAGCACACCGAATCCACGATGCCACGTCGAATCCACGACGCAAACTCAGTCGATAAGAATATTGACTTCGATGGTGATCCTCTGCTTAGATTCTCATTGAGGAACCGTAGAAGAAATCTCTAAGCAAAGATTAGATCAATTCGACAAAAGATATGTTCTTGAAAGAACCATCGAATTGACCTAAAAGAGGCTATAAAGAAGAACGATGAAAACCTAGCCTCTAGGGTTGCTCTCAAGTGTTTTATAAATTGATCGGCCGTAGCTCCCACGTTTTTGAGAAACCCTAAACGTCTATTTATAGTTTAGAAACCTTTGGAAAGAGATAAGAATCAAAAACATACCTTATCTGGAAATTTTCAGGACGGCGATCCGGATCGGATTTACTGCGATCCGGATCGTCGTAACGAGATTGACGATTCCAGAAATACCATGGTTCGGGATCCGGATCGCATTGCCCGATCCAGATCGTTCATACAAAACAGAAAACTTAACATTCGGGATCCGGATCGGAAATTGCATGGATCCGGATCGAAGTCTTGTATGAAGCAACAACCTTCGGGATCCGGATCGTTGGCTCTGATCCGGATCCTGAACAAGTCCGAACACCAGTTTTTGATTATTATGCAATTAAAAGTTCATCCAAGTGTTTCTACACTATAAGAAAGTATTCGGATCACCACAATTATTTAGTTAAACATACCTGATCCTCTTGAATACTTTCTTCTTGAGATTGATGTAACTGATCCACAATTCTTCAACTTCAATCTTCAAGACTCAAGACACTGGGTGTCAACTTGAGCTCTTGTTGAATCTTCTCTAAGTCTTTGATTGCTGATTGACAATTTGATCCCTTTAAGACTCTGACTCAACTCACTGACTTGACTCACGAAATATGCCAATACCAAAAAGCCGTAACAATCTCCCCCTTTGGCAATTTCGTGACAAAACCCAAAAATACATAAAAGCGCTCAAGTCACTCATCTTAAACCAAAAAATCGAAACTCAATGTCATCACCAAAACATTGATTTTCTTTGCGTGAAAGATCCAATAAATACAAAATTACATTTGAACCAAACAGTCCTAGAACATACTCTATGACTTAGGACTTGGAGTCTTAAAGTGATGTAATTCCTGCAAAACAAAACTCCAAACAAAATCAAACGTTAGTTGTTAGAAATTAAAATCCTACATTTGATCCGTCTTCCTTTTGGTTCTTTTGTTTTTCGGCTCTTTCAATTTTTTCTTTGTCTCCCCCTATCTTGAGCATCTCTAACATGTTTTCCATGTTCTCCATGTTCTTGAGCATCTATGTTCTCCCCCTTTGTGATACGATCATCATTTTCCGTTCTCCCCCATTTTTCCATTTTCGTTTGTACTCTCTTGATGATCTCATCTCCGATCATTTCTCTTCTCCCCCTTTTTGTCACAAATTGTCAAACAGTGAACATACTAGACAAAAGTAAATCACTAACAATATTAGTTCATAGAGAAAGAGAGATAAAAACTCAGTTCTGGTATATAACAAAAATGCAGATTCCGTACCTATACCAGAAAGCAAAAATCAAATAATTTCTTGAAACAAATCCAGATTTTAGAATCTTTTCAAATACCGATTTGTATTCCATCAAGAAATCAATTTAAGTGCTTTAAACAGTGAATTCACACAGATGTCATTCAATCCAATTAATTTCACAAAATTAAAAAGATTTACTCCAAAATCATGAAAAATAAAGGTAAAACATTATAAACCGTTTTTCATGTTATATTCATCAAACACAAGTCATCAAAAATAATCTTGAGATCCAAACTCTATCAAGATGTAACGGATTTACAAAGATGACTTACAGAGATTTCCAAATGACATCAATTTGATTTCTTACCCTTTCAAATTTGAGATAAGCACTAAAATACCTAAGGGTGGCTCTTTGAGCATCTTTCAACTATTCCACCTTATACCAACCAGGAGATTGTTCAAAATATAAGAGTTTTGCATATAAATCTCCAAATGCTTCAACTAAAGATTTTCTCATAAAATACTATCAAGCATCCATAACATGTGGTAGCTTCACACACAAACCGGACGACCGGGGTGGCAGCTCTTTCCAGCATGTGGTGGTAGTTTTCACACTCCTTTCGGATGTAACTCTTTCCACATCTTTCATAATTCAATTATTTACCCTTGTAAGAAGGCAATCTCTTACGTGAAAGAATTAAATCCCAAATTTTAGTCAATCGGTTGTCTCATGTTTATCACAAAGAACTCACACAACCGAGATAGATTAAGCATCTGAAGATCACACATGATTTCTAAAATTTGATGCTTATAATATCAAAAACTCCTATAATGAAGTATCTTCAAGATTATGATTATGAAGTAAAGTTGATAATCCATATAAAATTAATTTGGAGTGAATGAAAGTGAAAGCCCTTTTCATTCAATGCACTTGTTCATTAAAAACCCTTTTGTTCAAAAACAAAGTATAAAAACGAAGAGCATTGAAAAACATGTAATGCAAAGATTAAGAAAGATATGAAGGAAAAACCAATCAAAGCATTACATACAGTCATAAGCTATTTAGAACTTAAGACAAGGAAAGATATCACCTTTCCGAATCCAAAATCGCTGGATTTTGGGTTGTCTTGATTCGTTGTGGCCGGGGGTTGTCCGCTTTGACTGTTGATCCACCTTAGGTCTTTGCCTTGCAATGATCCACTTGTATGATTGATGATGTGGCTCGGACCTTTGATGGATTGAGTGAACTTTTTTGACTTGATGTGTCTTTTGAGTCCGTTGAGTCCGCTCCGTAGATGAAGTTGCCGAAGGATTTTTCTTTCTCTTTTTCGGGCAATCCCTCACCAAATGTCCTTCAAGTCCACATAAGTGACAAGTTCTTCCTTTCAATTTCATTGTGGAACTTGAAGCATGCACAGTTTGGTCCTTTTTGAATCCCAAACCAACCTTACTTGTTTGACCTAAACCGGACATACACTCAAGTTTCTTGGAATCGGTTGAGATCCTTTGTATGTCGGATTTAAGTTGATGAACTTGTTTGGTCAATGCTTGGTTGGTGACATGAATCTCCTCAAACTGTTTTTCTAGAAAATCAATCTTGTCAATATGGGAATTAACGACCGTTTCCGATTGATTTATCTTTTCTTGGAGGATTTTATTATTATTCAATAAAAGCTCTCGTTCCTCCTCGAGATCATGAAGTTTGATCTTTAAAGCATGATTCTCGTCTTGATTCTCAAGTCGTTGCTTTCTCAACTTCTTGATATGTTTGGCCATCTTCTTAGATTCCGCAAGAAGTTGTTGATATGCCTCAACGAGTTCTTCCTCGTCCGACTCCCCCTCACTTGATGACTCTCCGCCGGTTGTTGATGTTTCATACAAAATCAAAGGAGTAGAGTCAGTGACTAAAGATGATAAACAATTATTAGAAGAGGGAAAATGAGAGGCATGAGAAGCAACGATTTTTTCCTCTATACTTGAGGTCGATTCATTAGAAGTAGAATCGTCCCAAGTTTTCGCTTGCAAAGCCTTCTTTTTATATGATTTCTTAGAAGGACAATCCATTGAAAAATGGCCGTAGCCTTTGCATCGATAGCATTGGATTTCCCCTTCGAAATCATCTTTTTCTTTTTCTTTAGAAGGTTTTGCAAAGCTTTTGAGTTTAGAGGATTTAGAACCCGATGATCCTTTAGAAGGTTTCGTGGATGAAGATCCATCGGTTCGATTCTTCCAAAATTTCCGACGAAATTTCTTTGTGATCCGCGCCAATTGTTCTTCAAAATCGGCAATAGAGATTTCATCGTCGGAACTTGATTCGCTATCTTCTTTCTTTGTGGATTTGAATGCAATACCTGTAAGCTTAGAAGAAGACTTGGAAGAAACTTGAATAGTAGGAAAAGTCAATTCATAAGTTTGCAAAGGACCTACTAATTCCTCTACACTCATCTCATCCGGATGACTAACGGTTTCTATGGCGGTAACCTTTGCCCTAAACCGTTCCGGAAGAGTCCGAAGTATCTTTCTTACAATTTTCGACTCCGGGATCTTTTCTCCTAAATTAGCACATGTATTTATTACATCTTGAAGTCTAGTGTAATAATCTGTAAACAATTCATGCTCTTTCATATGAATAGAGTCAAATTGACTAGTAAGCATCTGGAGCTTTTGAATTTTTACAAGATTAGTACCCTCATGTGTAATTTTGAGAATATCCCAAATTTCCTTCGCGGATTCACACGCAGAAATTCTTGTAAATTCAGTCGAGGAAAGAGAATTAAATAAAGCGTTCATACCCTTCCCATTGTAAGAAGATCTTTCAAATTCCTCTTTGGACCATCTAGAGCGAGGTTTTGGGGTAGTAGAATTTCCTACTTCCTCAACAGGATGCACCCAACCGTATTCCACAGATTGCCATACCCGCTCATCAATTGCGATGAGAAAAGCTCTCATCCGCACTTTCCAATAAGCATAATTAGTCCCATCAAAAAGAGGAGGTCTATAAATATTACCACTTTCACCCATCATGATAGATACACCTAAAACCCGCTCTGATACCAATTGTAGAGTTATTATGGATCCACAAGGATCTAAATAGGTACTATCAAACAACTAGAGGGGGGGTGAATAGGTGTAATACTTAAAAACTCAATCTCAGTGCAAAATAAAAACCAATGCGGAAAATAAAAACAGCACACCGAGATATACGTGGAAACTCCAATCCAGGAGAAAAACCACGGGACCAACACGCAATAACAATCCACTAAGAATAGAAGAATAACAAGGTGATTACCGACTCCACGGACTCAAACCCCTCCTTCAGCTTCTTCGGACCTTGCGCTGACCGGTTGGATATCCGCGCAATAACAATCCCTAAGAAAAGAAGAATAACAAGGTGATTACCGTCTCCACGGATTTAACCCCTCCTTCAATTTCTTGGACCTCGCGCTCCACCGTTTTGCCCGTCCACTGCTCACGCTCGAATCCACGAACGCACGCTTCGAATCCACGAAACGCCTTTAGCACACCGAATCCACGATGCCACGTCGAATCCACGACGCAAACTCAGTCGATAAGAATATTGACTTCGATGGTGATCCTCTGCTTAGATTCTCATTGAGGAACCGTAGAAGAAATCTCTAAGCAAAGATTAGATCAATTCGACAAAAGATATGTTCTTGAAAGAACCATCGAATTGACCTAAAAGAGGCTATAAAGAAGAACGATGAAAACCTAGCCTCTAGGGTTGCTCTCAAGTGTTTTATAAATTGATCGGCCGTAGCTCCCACGTTTTTGAGAAACCCTAAACGTCTATTTATAGTTTAGAAACCTTTGGAAAGAGATAAGAATCAAAAACATACCTTATCTGGAAATTTTCAGGACGGCGATCCGGATCGGATTTACTGCGATCCGGATCGTCGTAACGAGATTGACGATTCCAGAAATACCATGGTTCGGGATCCGGATCGCATTGCCCGATCCAGATCGTTCATACAAAACAGAAAACTTAACATTCGGGATCCGGATCGGAAATTGCATGGATCCGGATCGAAGTCTTGTATGAAGCAACAACCTTCGGGATCCGGATCGTTGGCTCTGATCCGGATCCTGAACAAGTCCGAACACCAGTTTTTGATTATTATGCAATTAAAAGTTCATCCAAGTGTTTCTACACTATAAGAAAGTATTCGGATCACCACAATTATTTAGTTAAACATACCTGATCCTCTTGAATACTTTCTTCTTGAGATTGATGTAACTGATCCACAATTCTTCAACTTCAATCTTCAAGACTCAAGACACTGGGTGTCAACTTGAGCTCTTGTTGAATCTTCTCTAAGTCTTTGATTGCTGATTGACAATTTGATCCCTTTAAGACTCTGACTCAACTCACTGACTTGACTCACGAAATATGCCAATACCAAAAAGCCGTAACACAAGTGGCTCTTCGATCTCAATTCCACGAGCTCGACCCCTCTTCCTTGCAACACTCTTCCTTTTTATGGACATGGGTGTCGGTTGCATGGGAGCTTTCCCTTTCTCGGCAGCAGTAGGCAGAGTCTTCGCCTTTGTTGAAGCAGGGGCTTTCCCCTTTGATGCCGCTACAGCCAATGTTGCGGTTTCTTCAAGGACTTTGTCCCAATCCTCCGATTCCGTGTCCAAATCATCAAGAGAAACATACTCTCTTTCCTCTTGAGTCTCTCTAATCCTCTTGAGCTTGTTCGTTGCTCGAGTGCCAACCATTGCGACAATGAGCACAATCACCCAACCAAACGCTATTTTGGCCGAAAGTTTGAAAAAGTGATCATATGATTAAGAGCTCAAGAACATGAAAAATTATTTAATTTTCAAAAATTTGAAAAATCATACCCAAACAATCTTTATTATGTATAGAGACTAGGAATCAAGTTAGATTTGTAAAAAGAATTTTAAAAATATATCAATCCATGATTTTCGAAAATTCCTAAAATTTACCCTAAAATCAAATTTTCAGAAATTGAAGCCCAAAAACCCGTTAATCAAATGAATATAAGGCATAGAAACAAATCTAAGATGTCCAGAATTCTTATTTCAAAAGAAATTTGATCAAAAACCATGCAAAACAGAAATTATACCATGAAATTCCTCACGTTTTGATGTACACAAGCAAAAACAGTGAAAAAACTAAGTTTTGATCATAAGAACTTACTTGAATCGAGTGAAAACTAGTTGCAAAAGATCCAAATCCCTTTGATTCTAGAGAGAGAAACTCAAGGAAGCAAGAAACAAAAGTTTAGAGTGAATAGAAATTCAAACCCCTTTCGTTTTTATCAAAACCTAGCCGCGGTCCGGATCAGGTCAGGATTTCAGTCCGGATCGGCTTGGCGCATGAAATCCCATCGTTCGGGATCCGGACTGAATCATCCAGTCCGGACTGCCTGCAACTTTTTCTTTAGAAAAATTTGTAAAAATTTCAAAAAATCCAGAAAAAGTATGTAAGCATTCTTGCATATCAACTTTAAACAAAAAGTATCATTTCACATCAAAAAAAATAGATTATGCTAAATCTATCATTAATACCCAAATAATGAAACGAAAATTTATAAAAGTTATATCATCCAAAGTTGAGCAAGTTCAAAACATCAATCACGATATAATGAGTAACGTGTTTATCAAATCATCAATTGAATAAAAAAAATGAAAGCGCAAAGATCGATAGATGTTTGAAATCCCAAATAAATTAGATAATGCTGTCTAGTCAATATGTTTTAGGGAGTGGCTCTTTGAGCATCTTTCAATTTGAAATCCCACCTTATACCAACCTTGCAATTCGACAAAGTCAAGTATTCCAAAAAGCATTTTATCAAGTAAACAAGAACACCATGCTTGATAAACATGTGGTAGCTGCTCACAGTACTCGGACGACCGAGGTGGTAGCTCTTTTCTCCATGTGGTGGTAGTTTTCACACTCCACTAAGGAATGTAACTCTTTCCACATCTTTTGAGCATGAAACTTTAAATAATACTCCCCCTCAATTGCCTATCAATTATGTAAAATATTAAGTATTCAACCAACTATTGATCTCATGTTCATACTTAACTCAATTATCAAATAAGATAAAAGACTATACCAAGATATCATTGAGAGAGGAATTGACTTTGATCAAATAAAGATGAAATAAATGATATAAATGATCAATGCATCAAGAGAGTTATAATGATATCCAAATCATAATAAATTTCTCTAAACATGAAAAGATGCAATTAAAGTCAATTATACTAATGCTTAGTTAATGTTCTATATACAAAACAAAAAGAACACAAAACACAAAACAAAACCTAACCTAAGCAATGGTTCAAAAATTGTTATTTCAAAGAAAGCATTCCAATTGTTTTACGCAAATGAATAAAATATTTTTGATCCAAAGGTTTTGTCAAAATATCGGCTAATTGATCTTCAGTTGAAACATAAGAAATTTGTAAAGTACTTGATTCAACTAGCTCTCTAAGAAAATGATATCTAAGTTCAATGTGTTTTGTTCTTGAGTGCAACACAGGATTTTTAGAAATATTTATGGCACTAGTGTTGTCACAAAGTATTGTTACCGAAGTTGCAGGAATGCGAAAGTCACTCAACACACTTCTCATCCAAATCAATTGAGTCGAACAACTTCCCGCTGAAATGTATTCTGCCTTGGCAGTAGAGAGAGCAATGCAGTTTTGTTTTTTACTATGTTATGCAACAAGACAATGACCAAGGTAAAAACATGCACCACTCGTGCTCTTCCGATCATCCACTGATCCAGCCTAATCGGCATCCGAATATCCTATTATGTCAAGAGATGTGCCCATAGGATACCAAATTTCGAAATTTAATGTACCTTTGACGTACCGGATGATTCTTTTCACTGCTTTCAGGTGAATTTCCTTCAGTGTTGATTGATATCTCGCACAAATCCCAACACTGAAAGATATATCCGGGCGACTAGCCGTAAGGTAGAGTAGACTTCCAATCATGCTTCGATAAAGCTTCTCGTCTACACTTTCTCCGTGAGATTCACTTCCTAATCCCTTATTGGTAGTTCCCATAGGAGTCGGAAAGTCTTTAGAGTTCTCCAATCCGAATTTCTTGACCAACTCCTTCGCATACTTGGATTGACATAAATGAATGCCATCTTCACTTTGCTTAACTTGCAATCCAAGAAAATATGTAAGCTCGCCCATCATGGACATATCAAATTCGCTTTCCATTGTTTCGACGAATTTTGAAGCATCGTTATTCCTTGTAGTACCAAACACGATGTCATCCATATATATTTGTGCTACAATGAAATTGTCCTGAAAGTGCTTCACAAAGAGTGCCCGATCGGCTTCCCCTCGAGTATAGCCCTTTTCCAAAAGGTGCTTTGTCAATCTTTCGTACCATGCTCGCGGTGTTTGTTTTAGACCGTAAAGAGCCTTCTTCAATCGAAAAATATGGTTAGGCAGTTTATGATCAATGAAACCTTTCGGTTGAGCAACATAAACTTCCTCATTTAGAAAACTATTTAAAAATGCGCTCTTAACGTTCATTTGAAAAAGTTTTATTTTAAAATGACAAGCAATTGCGAAAAGTATACGAATGGACTCGAGACGAGCAACCGGGGCGAAAGTCTCATCAAAGTCTATACCTTCGACTTGTGAATAGCCCTGAGCAACTAAACGTGCTTTGTTTCGAACAACGGTACCATCTTCATTTTTTTTGTTCTTGAAAATTCATTTTGTACCGATTGTATTTTGTTGCTTCGGGGGCATCGTTAATTCCCAGACTTTGTTCCTTTCAAATTGATTGAGTTCTTCTAGTATTGCTTCAATCCAATAGTCATCCTGAAAAGTTTCATCAACATTCTTTGGTTCTACCATGGAGACGTAGCATGCAACTCCACAAACCAATTATCTCCGAGTTCTAACTCCTTCTTGAAGATCTCCAATGATATTTGATTCCAGGTGGTTCTTGGAGATTCGAAGCGTTTGAGGTAACGGAGTACTCGGGGGTAATTGCGATGATTCCTGCATATTGGATGAATTAGAAGAACCATGAGATGCATTAACATTTTCAGAAGAATTATCATGCAAAGATACAATATCATTAGCAGGAGATTTATCATCAATAGACATATCAGGGGTAGATTTATCAGAAGGAAAGTGAAAAGCTTCATCTACTTTAACATTGAAAGATTCTATCATCGTTTTAGATTCAAGGTTAAATACCCGATATGCTCTACTGTTTGTAGAATAACCCATAAAAATTCCTTCATCACTTCGAGAGTCGAATTTTTCAAGATTTTCTCGATCGCGTAAAATATAACAACGACTCCCAAAGATACGAAAATACTTGATATTGGGTTTTCTACTAAACCAAAGCTCATATGGTGTATTCAAAGTACCTGGGCGCAAATAGATGCGATTGATCACATAGACCGCAGTGTTAACTGCTTCAGCCCAAAAATGTAATGGGAGTTTTCGGCTATGAAGCATAACACGTGCCATCTCTTGCACAACTCTATTTTTGCGCTCGACTACACCGTTCTGTTGCGGTGTATAAGGTGCAGAGAATTCATGTTTTATGCCGTTTGAAGTGCAAAAAACAATAAATTTAGAATTAATGAATTCTCCACCTCTATCACTCCGAACACGAACGATCTTTTCATTCTTCTCAATCATAATACGATGGCAAATCTCATGAAAAGAATCAAAAGTATCCGCTTTCTCTTTTAAAAATGCTACCCATGAATATCTAAAGAAATCATCAACCAAAAAAAAAAAATACTATTTACCTCCCAAACTTGGTTGACGAGTCGGCCCCATTAAGTCCATTGCAATAATTCTAATGGGCGTTTTGTTTCTACATGGTTCAAATTCTTGTGAATGGATCTAGTTTGTTTTCCCTTTTGACAACCTCCACACACAATGTTTTCTTTAAAGTTCAGTTTAGGAACACCTCTAACTATGTCTTTGTTAGATATTCTAGATAGTTCCTTAAGGTTCATGTGACCTAGTCTTTCATGCCAAAGTGTTTCATTATCAAGTGACACTAGGTTACAATGTTGAGAAAATTTATTAGGAACTACATAGTAGTTATTTTGAGACCTAACCCCTTTCAAAAAGAATGAATGGTTTTCGTCAGTTACAATGCATTCAACAGAAGAAAAATTAACTGAAAAACCATTATCACACAATTGACTAATGCTTATGAGGTTAGTCTTAAGGCCTTCAACAAATAAAATATTGTTCAAAACCGGGCCATCTGGAATAGTAATTGTTCCTTTGCCAACTATTTTTGAAGATTGTCCATCTCCGAAAACTACAAGTCCTCCGAAGGCTTTCTCTAAAGATTGAAAATAGTTTTTATCACCAGTCATGTGACGGAAACATCCACTATCCAGATACCAAGACGAATTGCCATATGCATGTAGTGATGTATGAATGACAAGATAAGGGAAGAGTTCACCTTTGCGCACCCAAACCTTACGAGTTTTGGAATATGTCGGCAATGATCGTGACGTTGATCTCCTTGGTGAACGCATCTTGTTCGGTTGATCACTTTTCTTTGGAATCCATGATGACGTCGTCTTGGGTGGTGTACTACCATTGTTCTTTACCTTTGGATGGTTCTTATGAAATTTCTGGTGGACGAACTTGTTGGTAGTTGTTGCAAGTTTTGCTTGATTTGTCCGCTTGACTCCAAACTTGCAATTTCGTCTAATGTGCCCTACAAAACCACAACGATAACATACCTTGGAAAGATTTGGTCCTGACCGAATTGAGGTAGACTTGTTAACGTTGGATGCGATGATTTTCGTCGGAGGAGGAAAAACCGACTGGGGCACAAAAACTGTCTTACTCGAACTTGGATCCTCACCAGTTCGATCATATCCAAGGTCCAAACGATTCGTTTGACCAAGACCAAGCAACTTATCCAACTTGCTCCTTCCTGAAAAAAAATGCTTCAAATCTTCCTTAAGTTGGAATATGGTCTTTGTCATCTCCAATTTTTCTTGTTGAGCCTCAGAGTGAAGCTTCAAGAAGTAATTAGCTTTATCCACCAATTTAATATGTTCCTTCTTGAAATGCTCGTTCTTCTCTTGAAGGGAAACATTTATTTTAACCAAGTTATCCCTTTCCTCTTCAAGAGCGTTTAAGAGAGAAGTTGCCTTTTTAGCTTATTCTTCAAGATCCCACAACCTTCTTCTCAAACTCTTATTATGCTTTGCCAATTTCTTAGAATCCTTCAATAATTTATGATAGGCAAAAGCAAAGTCTTCACCTTCGGAATCGCTCGGTTCATCATCCGTTGCAATTTTTTCATTCAAGGAGGAGATGGATAATGAACAAGAGGAGGTCGCCGAAAAACACACGAAAGGTGAAGTTGTGGACGCCATGAATGCTGTGGCATTATTATCCTCATCACTGGAAGATGACTCATTAGAAGAGGAAGTGTCATCCCATGTGACGGCTTGCATAGCCTTCTTCTTTGACGGATTCTTGTTGAGACACTCCGTTGAGATATGGCCATAATCTCGGCATTTGAAGTATTGGATTTGTCCCTCAGTGTTCTTCTTGTACTTTGAAGAACCCTCTTGCTTTCTTGATTTAAAGCTTGAATTTCTTTTGCCTTTCTTTGACTTAACGAAGGATGATGGTTTGCTTGAATTTTTCCTTCGAAAGCTTCGGCGAAATTTTCTTGTCAAGAACGCAAACTATTTCTCGAAATCCTCCATTGATAGATTATCATCAGGGTCTAAGGAGGATGAATCCGCGTCTTCTTCTTTTGTTGATTTCAATGCAAAACCTGAAGACTTAGAAGAAGAGGAAGGCTTTCCAGAAGAATAGTTAGTAGGAAAAGTCATTTCATATGTTTGAAGTGCACCAACTAATTCTTCTACCTTGAGTTCGTCCAGGTGTTTTACTGTTTCACTGGCTGCGACATTAGGGCGAAATCTTTCAGGAAGAGTTCTCAAAATCTTTCTTACAACCTTAGATTCTAGAATTTTCTCTCCCAAGTTAGCACACGTATTAACGATATCTTGCAATCGTGTATAATAATCTGTGAACGATTCATTTTCTGCTATATGAATAGAGTCAAACTTTTTCGTAAGCATTTGCAGTTTTTGAATCTTTACTAAACTTGTATCCTCATGTGTAACTTGTAGAGTATCCCAGATTTCTTTCGCAATCTCACATGCCGAGACGCGAGAGAACTCGGTTTGTGACAAGGTATTAAATAAAGTGTTAATTCCCTTGCCGTTGTAAGAAGAAGCATCAATTTCTTCCTTAGTCCACTTCGACCTAGGTTTGATGGTGACAACATCGATAATAATCTCAGTAGGATATGACCATTCAAACTCAATTGATTGCCAAACCCGTTCATCGATAGAAATCAAGAATGCTCTCATGCGTACTTTCCAATATGCATAATTTGTTCCATCGAAGAACGGTGGTCTATTGATGTTTCCACCTTCAACCATTGTTTACAACCCTATTCCCGCTCTGATACCACTTGTGGGTTATGTTAATATGGATCTGAATAGGGAAAAAACCACCTAGAGAGGGGGTGAATAGGTGTAAACAATAAACACACCAAATCGTTGCATAAAAAATTACCTAATGCGGAAAATAAATAAAATACATAAGATTTTACGTGGAAAACTCCGTCACAGGAGTAAAAAACCACGGGACCGATAACACGGTGAAATCCACTAAGATTAAACACGTACAAGGTGATTTACCGTAACCCTACGACTCAACCTTTTTCATACGCTCCTAGTTGATCCTCTCCGCTCGCTCCACAACGCTCCTCGAATCCACGATTTGCGTCCAACGCCGAATCCACGACGTCCAACGTCGAATCCACGACATCCAACCGAATCCACGGTCTTCACCAATGTAGTATGTATCGATCACACGAACGTACCTCGCTCCGAATCCATGAGAGCGGCAGCACCTTGAATCTACAAGGCCACGCGAATCCACGCGCCGATTTTGGAAAATCGTTGTTTTCTTGGTGATGATAATCCGCCGAATACTTAGATCATAGATAGACAAGAAATTACCATCTAATTATTCTTCAATTTGATTCTACAAGAAATATGAGTTTGGAAACCCTAGAATCGAATTGAACAATATAGACGAAACAACATAGATTAGATCATGTTTTCTTTTCTTCTCTATATATGTGGATTTTCTATATTTTTTTCGGTTTCATTCGGTTTCTATTCCGTTCTTATTCGGTTACCCTAGATGTGAAATTAGGGTTTATTTATAGCTTAGAAATATTTGGAAAGAGATAAGAATCAAAAACTACCTTATTTGGAATTTTTTCGCTCGGCGGTCCGGACTGGATTAAATCTGATCTGAATTGTCATCTTTAGACAAAACTTTTCCAGAAAAACAAGTTCGGGGTCCGGACTGAAATTTCCTGATCCGGACTATTCATGCGATTTCAGCAAACACATAGTTCTGGGTCCGGACTGAACAGAGGCTGTTCCGGACTGGAATTCCGCATGAACTAAACTATGTTCGGGGTCCGGACTGGAATGGTCTGATCCGGATCCTGAACATCCAGCTTGTCCAGTTTTTTATTTTTATGCAATGAAAAATCTTCCAAGTGTTTCTAAACTACAAGAATGTATTCGGATCACCAAAATTATTTAGTTAAACGTACCTGATCCTTTTGAATTCATTCTCCTTGAGATTGATGTATATAATCCATAATTCTTCATCTTCAATTTTCAAGACTTAGAACACTTCACGAAATACGCCAATACAAAATCCTTAACATCTCTCACAAAACCCTAATTCCAAAATACACCCATACTCCTTCTCATCCGCCGCACCAAATAAAAGGAATAATGGTATATTTATAATAGTGGCTAAATCCTAATACAATTAGGAATATGAATCTACTAAGATTAGGAATAATCTTAACAAGATTAGGCATAATCCAAACTTATCTTAATTGGATAAGCAAAACAAAATAGGATTAGAAAACCTTCCAATTTTAGAATTCGAGACATATCTAACAATCTCCACCTTGGCTTGAATTCTTTGTCTTCTCCACCAAAACCCTAAAAGCTCCTAAAAGTGCTGCTGCACATGCAAACCAAATATACATAATTCTTGAATTTGGTTGCATGACTTAATGAGCAAAACCGTGGGGTTATCTGAAGTGCTAATTTTCTCATTCTCCAGTTATGCCTTTTGCTGCCTCTGCTGCATCAGAACGACAACTTGCCGTAGAGCGAAACTGCTGAAGCGATCAAACTTCTCGATCTCAAATTTCGTCGACGTCTTAAACACCCAAACAAACAATCCGGCTCTGATACCAGTTTGTTTGACAAAAACGAAAAAGATCTAGTTCGTTGGGCACGAAAATACCAAAAAAGAATCGAGAAAGAGAGAAGAAAAATAAAGCACACAAAATTTACGTGGTTCGGCCACTGGCCTACGTCCACGGGCGAAGACGGAGCGGAGACTTTCATTATAATCAAAGTGGTGTACAAAATATGCCTCTCTCACAAAACCCTAATCCCAAAATACACCCATACTCCTTCTCATCCGCCATACCAAATAAAAGGAATAATGGTATATTTATAATAGTGGATAAATCCTAATACAATTAGGAATACGAATTCACTAAGATTAGGAATAATCTTAACAAGATTAGGCATAATCTAAACTTATCTTAATTGGATAAGCAAAACAGAATAAGATTAAAAAACCTTCCAATTTTAGAATTCGAGACATATCTAACCGTTCACAAGATCCTAATCCAATAAAAAAGCTCCATACTTACCACAAAATTGCATTAAGAGGGTGATCGAAAGCTTAAGAACACAAAATCCTAAAAATCTATTTTTTTGGTTGATTAACTTGACGAAAACAAAAATTTACAAAAACCAACCTTCAAATTAGCATCAAAAGAAATTCCCACAAGCTCCAGCTGAAGTTAGGATCATCTCCAACCAATCAAAAGCTCAATTCAAAGAGAAAAATCCAAAGAAAATCTATCCAAACTTCAGCTCGACCAAAATCCGGCAACTTTTACTAAAACCCCAATTAATCCATAAATATCTTGAGATTTGGTGAAATGAAACCTTCCACAAGCTCACAACTTCAAGATCTAATGGTGTATCCACTCCTCCAAGTGTTCAAAGTCTCGAATCACCAACCAAAACCAAGAAGAAGTCATAATAAGGGAGGCTGCTAGTGTTGCTACTGTAATTAGAGAGGTCCAGCAGTGAGTAGAGTTGACGAAGGTGCAAATTGGTGATGAACACTTAGCTAAATCCTGAATTCTAAAGTTGGAAGAGTAAAAAGCTCCTCAAGAGATGCAGGGGCCCACTTTATAGAGAGTTCCATTGGGTAAAATGAGCCCACGAATCAAAATAAACCTATTCTATCCGGTAGTCAAAATTCAGATTCGGGTGCTCAGAACCCAACTCGAGCGTCTGAATTCTCCGTCTGAAACAGCTCTGGCACACGCTAACTATCTGCTCCCTTACGCAACTGGGTTCGAAATGTTCCATGCGCTCAGAACCTGCGTCCGAAGCTCCACCGACCATCTGCCAAGTTTCAAAAAGTGTCGATACATATGAGGGAAGCTCATCAACCACTTTCGAGCGGCTACAGGAGAATCCGGGCGTCCGAATCATGAGCCCGAAATGGCCTTCAGTATCAATCGTAGTTTGTGCCCGAGATGTCAACCAGCTGCTGATGAGTCATTTCGCAAGCTAAGATTTCGAAACACCACAACGATCTCACAAATATCCTTAATCAAAATTGCTTGCATCTTTAATTTCCACAACACAAAATTCGTTCAATCAAACTAAGGAATCACATACTTCATCGCTGTAACTTTTCCTGTCATCGTTACACCGTCAACGAACTACAAAGAACCAAGTGCTCTGATACCAATTGAAAGGACTAGTCGAGGGTTTACAGAGCACACCTCAAACCCACACGGCACACGAGCGCAGTTAAAATATGATCTTTCACAGAAGAAAATAGGTGCGAACGATTATAGAAAAAAAAGATACGAGAATAACAAAACAATAAAATGAACAAGAGAACACCAGAACACATGATTTATGAGGTTCGACCAACAATATGTCGACCTACGTCCATGGACAAGACCACCTCAATACATTTTTCAATTAATCATCCGTATAAAAATACAATGAGTAGATTGGATTACAATAAACTCTCTCTCATAAGCTTTCCATATTTTTCTCTCAACTAGGGTGTTTATAATGAAGCTCTTAACATGAGAAACCTCTAACGACGAGCCTCTAAACTCTAAAATATGAATTACAAAAGTTTATATCATCCTAAAATCCAAATCCTAGTAGAAAACACTCTCTACAGTCCATTCGAATTTCTGATTCACTTCTAGCTATTGATCTCCTCTTAAGAATTCTCTTTAAAGTGTTCATGAACCATCCCTAATCTCTAGGAATAAGATTAGATCAAATTAGAGTCAAATCTAACATATCCAATCTATCGCGGAGTTGAGTACTGGTACTTAAGTTAGAGTACCTATACTCAAACTACGTATTGGTACACAATACAAAAGAAATAGTTTTTCAAGATTCGGGTTGAGGAACTCCTAAGTTGCTCTTTAGTACCGGTATTCAAACTTCCAGTCCCGATACTCAATATTCAGAAACCTCAAATTTTGAATATTTTTATCGTGATATCGACTCGAAATATAATTTTATAATCCAACACAATGCTCTCTCTCTCTCTCTCTCTCTCTCTCTCTCATATGCTACAATATACTACACTATGCGACACCTTAATTCTAGAGAGAAGAGTTATGTTTATAATAGTGTGGCTAACTTCTAAGTATAATAAAATTAATTTGTCTAAAACTAGGGATAATTCTAGTGGGATTAAAGCCCAAATACGGTTAGAAGTATTTCCAATAAGATTAGGAATAATTACTATGATTCCAAAATTTGGTGAAATTAGAAATAATTCCGGCTGAACTAAATGGGCTTGATCAAAATAGAATAGAGTAAAAAAATATATTCTACGGCTATAAATCTATTGTATTATAAATTTATTGATCCTTCATGCATCTCATACTTTTTAGCCAGCTATTCAATTTCTATAAAATGTGATCGAAGGCTGATAAACATAGTGCATGAATGTGCCGATTCATTAGAATAGGTAATAATTTTATTTTTTTTTTCTGTGCACTAGTAGATGAGGATATTCTTGAAAGTAAGATAGCCTTCCAAAGGTTCAGAGTTGAATTACGAACTTAAAATTTTGAGAATAAAAAAAAAATAGTTAAAAGTTTGGAGATTTGTGATGTAATTTTGAAAATTTTATACTGTCAAGTAGTTGCAGAAATCAAGGTTACACAAAAAAAAAAAAAAAAACAAAAACAAAAAACAAAACAAACAAACAAACAAAACAAACAAACAAGCAAACCATTGCTTATTGAACTAATGCCCCAAGTAGCCTCATTCAAAAAAAATATTCCCCATCTAGCATTCTTTTTAAAAAATTTCCCAAACTAGTCTCATTTCTATGAATTAGAAAAAAAAAATAATTAAGAGTATTTACACTTTAATTAAGAAAAAAAAATTTATTTTTTTCTCTCTCCTTCACCCACTTTCTCTTGTTTTTTCTCTCCTTCACCCACTTTAATTATTATTTTTTTTCTAATCCATAGAAATGAGACTAGTTTGAAAATTTTTTAAAAAAAAAGACTAGATGAAAAATATTTTTCTTGAATGAGGCTACTTGGGGCATTAGTTCTTGCTTATTATATATCAAAAGATTATCACGTTTTGAGTGTTTAGGTCATACCCAATAATTTGAAATTTCATTTCCAAATCCAAATGATAGTCTATAAACCATACATAGTCAAATCAATACCAATTATATCTCATGGTCGGCCATGAAAGCTTTGTACCTTAGAGAGAGGCGTAAGCAAACAACATTCCCTTATTTTGGCAGAGCAGGGAGGGCCCCCAACATGAAATGTCTCACATCATGTTTGGTTATTTCCCAGTATACAGTGTCCTTGCCCCCATCATCATTTCCCTTATCACATCAGTGAGTTTATTCCCTAATTAACAGTGCCCTCATTAATAAACCTGCAATTAGCTTTGTTGTTGATAAATTACTAGCTAGCCTGTTAATTATTATCCATTAATCATGAGCATCTCCTCTCTTTGACTAATGTTAGGGAGTTGAGAAACTTTTTTACTGTAGTATTATATTGCATCTCTCAAAAATATATGGGAGGAATAGTTAAGGGGACTAGATTCTTTCATATATATATATATATATATATATATATATATATATATATATATATATATATATATATATATAGGGAAATGATACTTGTACACCCAAAACGGGGTGTATATCACACACCCCACCCATCCAATGGGCGGGGTGTGATGATGGGTCAATCGATGTGACCCGTAAAAGATATCGCCACCATTAAAATAGTGGAGGTGTATGATATACACCCCTTCGGGGTGTACATGTAGCATTGCTCATATATATATTCTAGTTTTATAAAAATTGGAAACATGATTCACAATAATATGTTACTCTTTCTTCAAACCCACACTCTCTCTCTCTCTATCTTAAAAACATGAGTAATAATTCTTTGAAAGGTACAAAAAATGCCCCTCCTACTATCCCATACGACAACTTAATTAGTTTTCGTACATTCAATTTAAACAGTTTATTAAACTGAAGCAAATGAATTTTTTATGATAGAAAGATAAAATGGTTGTTGTATAAAAATCTTAGTTTTTTTTTTTTTTTTAGAATGTTTCATAACTGAAGCATTCACGTGAAAAATACATAACTAAGCTGGATTAATATTGGGATAGAAGAGATAATATATTTCATACAAGAAAAGTGTGACGCCCCACTTTTCAGGGGGTCATCCATCCTAGAACTACTCTAGCTCTAGCACGCTTAACTCTCATGTTCCTCTTGGATCTTGCTACCATCCAAAATGCTATAGCCGGGTTAGAGATTTAGTCCTATTATATCATTTATATAGAGGACTAATCCAAATTCCGGGGGTGTCACATTCTTCCCCCCTTTAAGCCCTGACGTCCACGTCAGGCTCAAGCACACTCACAAGCACCAGGCGATGTGAGACTCGTCTCGCTAGCCTTAGCCGACCTTGTGAGGAGCTGCACTCCACTCACAACGGTCATTAGCCGGGGAGCCTCGCTCTACCCGCTATATAACCCTGGCTCAGCCGAGACTCATCTCACATTTCCGGCTGGTGAATGGCTCTGATACCAACTGTGACGCCCTACTTCCCAGGGGGTCACCCATCCTAGAACTACTCTAGCTCTAGCACGCTTAACTCTCATGTTCCTCTTGGATCTTGCTACCATCCAAAATGCTATAGCCGGGTTAGAGATTTAGTCCTATTATATCATTTATATAGAGGACTAATCCAAATTCCGGGGTGTCACATTCTTCCCCCCTTTAAGCCCTGACGTCCACGTCAGGCTCAAGCACACTCACAAGTACCAGGCGATGTGAGGCTCGTCTCGCTAGCCTTAGCCGACCTTGTGGGGAGCTGCACTCCACCCACAACGGTCATTAGCCGGGGAGCCTCGCTCTACCCGCTATATAACCCTTGCTCAGCCGAGACTCATCTCACATTTCCGACTGGTGAATGGCTCTGATACCAACTGTGACGCCCCACTTCCCAGGGGGTCACCCATCCTAGAACTACTCTAGCTCTAGCACGCTTAACTCTCATGTTCCTCTTGGATCTTACTACCATCCAAAATGCTATAGTTGGGTTAGAGATTTAGTTATATTATATCATTTATATAGAGGACTAATCCAAATTCCGGGGTGTCACAAAAAGAATAAAAGATATTAGGCTCTCAATGGCACGATTTGTTACTGACATTATAGTCAAAGAGGATTAGATAAGATAAGATTATTTATTTCGCGAGCAGCGACCGACATATTCTTAATCATCTTCCGGTAAGATGCTTCGGCTCCCCTGTGATCTCTAATTTGGAGAAGTGGACAAAGGAATTAAACATTTATATTCTCTACTAATCGAACCTAAGAATCAACTATCAAAGGGCCCACTTTTTTATAATTATAAACCAATAAATTAATGAGACAAGCATATATATATATATATATATATATATATATATATATAGAGAGAGAGAGAGAGAGAGAAAGAGAGAGAGAGAGTTCGGTTGGAATGCTACCGATAGCACCAGGTAGTTGGTGCTACTAAGTTTTCAGCTATTGAATAAAAAAATGTGTGGTTGGAATTATAGTAGTTCCCTAAGATATTTACTATTCAACCAACCACACACAAAATTCTAGGGGATCACTATCATATATCTTAACCGCACATTCCTTAATCTAAAAACTAAAAAATTGATAACACTAATGACTTGATGCTATCAACAGTATTCCAACCTAGTTATATATATATATATATATATATATATATATATATATATATATATATATATATATATATATATATATATAGTAGAACTTATACGCTTTTAAAACTAAAAAAAATTCATACTTGTGAATATTTTACCATTGGATTTGTATTGGTATTAGTGCTTTTGTAAAATCAACTAAAGAGAGAGAAAGATAAAGTAAAAAACACAAATCTCAATACAAATTCAATGGTAAAAAATTCACAAGCGTGGATTGTCTTATACTTTTAAAAACATATAAGCTCTACTATATATATATATATATATATATATATATATATATATATATATATATATATATATGTATATATATATATATATATATGTATATATATATATACATATATATATATATATATATATATATATATATATATATATAGAGAGAGAGAGAGAGAGAGAGAGAGAGAGAGAGAGAGAGAGAGAGAGAGAGAGAGAGAGAGAGAGAGAGAGAGAGAGAGAGAGAGAGAGAGAGAATTGAGCTCCTATATTTTTAAAAGTATCAAGTTATTGGTGCTTGTAGGCTTGTAGTCATTGGATGAAAAGATGTGTGATTAGTATGATAGTGGGCCCCTTAAATTAAATGGGTGGTTGGTGGAATAGAATGATCTAAGAAATAAAATTAATCAA